>CM029118.1:24187500-24695000 GCA_016859345.1 Istiophorus platypterus
GAGAGTCATTATCTAGGTCAAAGCGTCAACAGTAGCACCTCACTGTGCACATGCGCACATTTAAATATAACAAAGACAAGTGCAATTGGATGTTCAGCTTTAATTATTTTTCCATTTGAAAGGAAACATCATTGTCACAGCAGCCAGTGAAGCAAAAGTTCTCCACAGTTTTTTTTTAGTTTGTTTGACAACATAATAGCTAGTAGGATTAAATTATCACATTTTTTTATTAAATCCAGACTCATAATTTGACTTTCTCTCCTGATTTGGACCACTCTCCATCCTTTTTGCGTCCTATCCGGACTACTGCCTGTGATATAATTACCCTGGTTAAATGGCGCCCCTGGCCTTAATTAAAACAGTCTGTTGATGACTCATTTAGAATGATCCTGTGGAAGAAGTCAAAGTAGCATGGCTGACAGCTAGAAAAGTAACATGGCCTCCTCAGGGGTTCAGCCCCATTGTCGTGACGTATTGCAGCTTTGACTCTCCAGCTTCTGGTCAGCTTGGGCTTGGGGATGTGAGGGTGTATCACCATGGGAATATTCTAATCCCCACCTAATTAACTTTGGCTCAGTGGCATTTATTCCAAATTAATTACATATTATCATTAGGAGGGGCTCATGTATTAATGCGGGATACAGCAACCTACGTATATGATAATTATAAAGGCTTGACAGGAAGAAAAAGAAAGGAGCAGGATTTAAAAACACCTGTTTTTTTTCCTGACTCACAGAGCATTATGTTTTTCTGTATTTTGTTACTTGGTTTATTGAAATTTTATTCATTGCATTATTGGGTAATATTTATTCATGACCTTTTGGATCTGAAAACTAATACTATCATTTTCATTATGGGTTTGTGTGAGTTTTCGGTATTTTGGCCATTCATGTTTTTCATTCATTACCAAGAAATAGGATATGATCCTACGAAAGGTGAAACTAGAGCCTGAAAGCCTTGATAATAAGTGAGTCATTTTTAATGACCGAGGGAACAGTATGTGCTGTATGGTTTTTATGGGGAGGTTTACTGCTAAGCCTCTGTAACTTCAGTAACACATAAGTGTGAAGTAGTGACTTTGATGCTTTTGCTTTTGTAAAGTAAGACAATACTGGTATATCAAACACACTTTGGGAGAAAATTCATCAACACAGTACTGTGCAAAAGATTTGGGCCCAAAAAATAAAGTTTGGATACTTTCACAGCATCCAAACTGCAGGACTCCTTGTTCTTGTCTCTGAAGTTCTGCATGACTATAGCTTTATGTTTGGGGTTTTTGTCCTGCTGCAGAAGGAATTTAGGAACAATAAGAATCTTCCCTCATGGTTTTGCAAAGAATCTAAACATCTAAAGTGCTTAAAACTTTTTCTGATACTGTATATAGTGTTGCAAAAGAAGCAAAAAGTAAGTGTATATTTCTAGTTCTAGTTAGATGATCATTGGTTTTTCAATAGCCCCAGCAATTTCAATATCTGCTTAGTCTAGACCAAACCTGTAGCAGCCTTGGACTTATTTGATAGAGCCATTTGGGACATTATCAGCTGTTAAGTTCCTTTTATTCCACAATCACCTAGGGAAGGTAACCAACCTTTCATCCTAAACTGAAGGGTTTTTTGTTTTGGTGTTTTTTAGATATATGAAACAGATGCATGAAGTAATCCAGATCAGCTGAGTATTTTTGTAAATGTGCTTCTCCCTCCTTTTCCTGCTTTTCTAGAAGAGGAGATCTAATCGTCAGGTGAAGAGAAAGAAGTATGCTGAGGAACTGGAGGCCAGGTTGTCAGATGAAGAAGTCAAAGTTATTGTCAAAGCCAAGAAAACCAATACTGCAGGATCCAAGGAGCCTGCTCTTCAACTCTTTGTAGTAAGGACTTCTACCTACAACTAAAAATTTAACTTCATTCTTTAAAAAAAAACAAAAAAAAACATGAAAAATACTTCACCAGAGCACAGAGTACAACCAATTATATTTATCAATTATATGTTTTGATTTAGTATTGAGTATTTTTTTTCTTATAAATAATAATCCGTGTGAAGTTTTTGTTTTTGTTTGTTTTTTTTTTTTTTTCTTTTTTCCCTGCAGCAATGATTAAAAGAAAAGAACAACAGGACTACAGTTAGGTGCAGCAATGCCTGTTCTTTGCACTCGCACATTGTGACGTACAACCCAGGGCCCCTGCAGTATTGTTATGAGGGAGGATACATATTCAGTGCCCATTTTTAATAATTTAAATGCAACAGCAGGGAAATTAGCAGGGGAGTATCATGAAGGCAGCTCTGGCCAATAACCTTTTTCCTGGCAAAGTAAAGTCCGAATGTTCCGCCCTGGTTTCTGTTTCATAAATGAATCATATCTTTTTAGTTATCAGTTATATTTATGTTGTCCAGAATCACAAACTTACCAGGGAGCTTTACAGTATGTACTATATATGGCAGCCTCTAACATTAGGGATTGATTTGGATATGAGAAAAAAAAACAAGAAAAACCTTTGACATGAAAAAGTAGAAACAACAGGAAGAGCAGAATTGTGTGTGGACTGTTCAGTTTTTATTTAATTTTTTTTATTGGGCACTGTTTTATTTTATTTTTTTTATAACCATGCACTATGGTGTGTGTTTTTTTCATTTTGTGTCCTCAGGCTTATGCAAATGTATTCTTTTAGAGACATTAAATGTTTCATGTTCACTGTATTTGTAGGAGAATCCCAGTGAGGAGGATGCCGCTGTTGTTGACAAAATCATGTCTTCTCGTATCATTAAGAAGGAGGTAATAATGATTTGCTACTGTTGTTTCTCCTGGCTTTTAGTGATTGAAAGAGATGCAGTAAATTGCTGCACAGTTATCGTTAAGGTTGCCAGGGAGTTGATGGTGAGATCTGAATTATTTATCACAATAAATACTGTTGTCAGCACAATATTATTTTACTTGACATTTAATATCTTTTATCAACATGTGTTTATCTTGAACATATGTGTAGCACAGGTTCAACATTAGGTTACATTATGATATAACATTCTCTCTCTTAGGTTTGCTCTAACCATAGATTTGTCTGTTATTTTAAACCCCTCTATAGGTCTCTCCAGGAGTGGTGGTTGAAGTGGAAGAGTTTTTCGTAAAATACAAAAACTAGTAAGTTAATTGTGGTTTTTAGGTCAGCACTGTTTTTGTCATTTCATCATAAACCACAACAGAAAAAACTATGTGCAGATTTTTATTTTATTTTTTTTATTTTATTTATTTGGATCATTGAGCATTTTTGGATCATATTTGACGAGCGATAGAGATTGAATGAACTATATTGGTAAAAGCTCAGTCCTACATTGCTTATAATCATCCCAGTATAAGTGAGTGTGGGATCTGTTAATAGATACTCTTCTTGATATTGCTGTTGCACTTAACTTCCTACAATATGACAAATTCTTAAAACTAAAATTAGATGTCTTCAAAACAGATGTCCTGAAGGCTTTGGGAAAGGATGCTGAATAAGGATTATATGATTACACAAATGCAAGCATCTCCAGCATCCTTGGGCCAGCTTTCAGTATTGCTATGTCTCTTATCATCAAGTTTTGCAACAGTGATTTATTTCCTTTACTATGTACTCAGAGACATTATTAAGAATTCTATTTCATTAGTTCAGCAAATTATCAGTCTGAGAGTTTTGAAAATAAGGATTTATGAACCATAGGTTTACTACCTTTTCACATGACAGATAATCTGTCAACAGCCAGATTGCATTCTTTCTATTGTTCATTGTTTTCAGCCTAACAAGGAAAAGGATGGAAATATAAATTTCACAATTGAAATTTTAGAGACCACATATGACTGGGTCAAAACTGCGCAAATATCGTGTCTGTAAAAGATCCTGTGAACACATCTGCAATCTGTGATCACACCTGCTGGCCACAGTGGTTAACCCAACTTCTTTTTAAAAGGGGTTTTTCAGGGTTTCTCTCCTTCTCATTGTGCATTTTTGTGTGTACGCATGATTGTCAGCTCCTACTTACACTGTGAGTGGGCCACCGAGCAACAGCTGGAGAAGGACAAAAGGATTCAGCAGAAGATCAAACGCTTCAAGATGAAACAAGCACAGAGGGCGATCTTCTTTGCAGATGTAAGGCTGTGTGTGTGGATGTAATGTAAGCTGTTTTTGTGTATGCACATATTTGGGCAATAGGTATGAGCAGGTCTGGGTTTTAACAATATGGTTTCTTCTAATACGGTGTTTAGTGTACATGCATATACATTTTTTGTACATGGATATTTAATAGATTTTGTGTTTTGTTTGTGTGGGTGGGCAAATCTGTGTGCATATATTTTAATCTCTTTACTCTCTCTGTTGATACAGTAGTGATGCTTTTCTCTGATTCCAGATGGTTAGTGGGCACTCAGGTTTATCCTCTCCTTTTCTCTCTCTCGCTCTTTTTCCCACTTGTCATTCTTTCTGGCTCTCAGATGGAAGAGGATCCCTTTAACCCTGACTATGTAGAGGTAGACAGAGTGCTGGAGGTGTCGTATTGTGAGGACAAAGACACAGGAGAGGTAAAGTGAATCCTCTTTCATTTGGTAATCATATCAGTGAGTAGCGAATGTGTGTTTTTGTGTCTGTATGTGCCAACACGTTTTACTTTACTCTTTTTTTTTTTTTTTTTAAATAGTTTTGTTCCTTTCAATATATTCTCCACTCTAGCGATATCTTTGTATCTCAGAAGTGCCCAAGGCCATCCTGATGGGCTTCCTCGCAGCCTTTGTTAATATTATAAAAGCAGAGCTTGGCCTTGCTCTATTTTCCACTGTGAATTCTTCTCTGCCTCCTGCAGGAGGTGGTATACTACCTGGTGAAGTGGTGCTCGCTGCCTTATGAGGACAGCACCTGGGAGCTGAAGGACGATGTAGATCAGAGCAAGATTGAAGAGTTTGAGCAGCTGCAGGCAGCCAAGCCAGACTCGCGCAGGATGGTAAGCCAACAACATTTTGCACTTACTGTAACTGTACTTTCATTTTCCTCTGTTGCTCTTATACTATATATATTTGTTCCTGGTATTTTGATGTGCTACCAAAGTGAGCAACCCTTTTTAAAACACTATGTAATTTTGTATAATGATGCAGATCTCTTGTGGGGGTGTCTATGGTGGGAAAGTGCACAGTTCACGCACCAAATGCAGTGTAAGGTGAAATTAATAGCCAGCATTAGCCAAACATTAAACTTGTAAAATAGGCAACACGCATTCACTGAAGTGAAAAAACATACAAACACCTGCTGTCATTCACTTCCAGAGCAGCATGTATCCATGTATCTCCCCTCTCTATTTCTTCACTTGTACATTTTGTAAGCATCATCATTCAGTGGGTCAGTTGACCTCACTTTTCCAGAGATTGCCCAGTGTCTGTTACTGCCCATCGATATTTATAGAGTAGAATATTTTAATCCCTTAGAAACTTGTTCATCCAAAATGTAAATGTATAGTTCATTCCTGAACTACCATCTAAACTCTCCCCATGAATATGTCACTTAGGAGCGGCCCCCAGCCAATCTGTGGAAGAAAAGGGAGCAGTCGAGGGAATACAGGAATGGCAACCGCCTCAGGGACTACCAGCTAGAGGGAGTCAACTGGCTTCTCTTCAACTGGTACAACAGGTTGGTTCTGAGTACTCTGCATGCATGACTTCACACAAGTACAGACCTTTCACACAGAAAAACCCATGTGGGCCACTGGGTTGAATTAGTATGTCAGTTATCTTACCACTATTTACAACCACGATCTTGACCAGGGCAGGTTGCAGTTGTAAGTAACTTTGTAGGTATTAGACTTGTAACAGAACTGCACACATTACACAATATGCAGAGTCCTGGGTAGCTATTTAAAGGCATTATTCTGTAAACAAAGCCATACAGGATTGAACAGACTGAGCAAACAAACAAGAGCAAATGTGTATAATGAACTTAGAGTGTATATAATAAAACTAATAAAATTGCATCATCCTGGTATCTAGTAAGCTAGCTAGGTTAACATCATCCATCTATTTAGCTGATGGATTTGATATGTGTGTAGTCTCAATGGGTTTAACATGCTAAAAGGACAAATGGCAGATTTAGTATATACCTGACACCTCAAGCAAAATGTTAAGTATCTCTTCAAATTTACTTGTAAATTTCAGTAATCCCATTCAAATAGAATGTTAAGGATTATTTATTGTTTCAGATATTTCAAATTGGCATTTGGTATTTTAAGCGTAATCTTCCTGGTGCGGGGGGGACTGCAGATAATGAATAATGAATGGCTTTTCCTGTTGTGTGTGTGGCACACGCTGTGATTTGGCTGTATTCACATTATTTGGTTGGGCCTGCGAGGAGAGTCAAATTTCTTGTCAAGGTGCACATTGCTGCAACAACAACTGCTTTTCTTCGCCCACGACCACGAAAGAAACACTGCACAGTATATCTGCTGTACACGTTGTCAGTGTGCCTGCATTAACCCTGGGAATTGGCTTTGTTATGTGTGAGCATGCAGGAGTTTGTGTATGCCTACGCAGAAAAATTCATCAAAAGTAGCGAGCTGCTTAAGAGGCCTGTGGGACTATCTGCATGTTGCAATTAGCATCAAGACATAATACCCCCACCCACTGGACAGCTGAATAAATGGTTTTCCGGAGAACACCACGCAGCAGAGGCAGTTGCATTTGCCATCATATTGTGCCCCATCTCTTTGCTCTGTTATTCCTGATGATGTTGTTTTCTCCTTCGTTATTTTCTGTTTTGTTTTTTCTCTTTACGATTATTGGATTTTTTACATTTTCTTTGTTTCCCTCTCTTTCTTTTTCCATTAATTCTTTATCTGAACCACCCTGTGCTTTTATACCATCATACACTTTTTTGTGTACTTTGAACCTGTACAAGATTTGTAACATGCAGTAGAAATGAAGATGGTGAATACACCCAACTTTGTCCAGGTGATGTGCAGACATAATGGTTAATGGTTAATCACTTTTTTCTGTACTTTCTCTTCTGCTGTTTTTATTTCTACCCCAATTCTGTCTCTCCTTCTTCACTTTTAAATCATCCTTCCCTCTGTCAGACGGAACTGCATCCTGGCAGACGAGATGGGCCTTGGGAAGACCATCCAGTCCATCACATTCCTAGAGGAGATCCATCGTGTGGGCATCAAGGGGCCTTTCCTCATTATAGCTCCACTCTCCACCATTGCCAACTGGGAGCGTGAGTTCCATACTTGGACCCACCTCAATGTAATCGTCTACCATGGAAGCATGGTCAGCAGGCAGATGCTCCAGCAGTATGAGATGTATTTCAGGGATGCACAGGTAAATGGGCACTAAGCACAGAGAACTTCTTGTCTTTATCCACCATAATGGAGGTGATATGTCAAATACAGTCACTAAAGAGGTCAGTTTCCAGTACAGTAATACGTTTCCTCAATAGTTTGGAGGCATTTCCAAGTTCAACTTAGTATAAATTTATGTCTGCTAGTTTTTGCAAAAATCAGCACTGAACCTAACACTTATTTTACTGTGGCAGTACAGCACACAGTAAAGTACATCACATCAACATTTGTTTTTCCAGTAGTGGGCCTCTAGATACATCTTGATTTCCTCTCAGATACAGAGTATATTGTTCACCTATGCATTATATTCATTGTAGGCACAAAGGGTATAGTGATAGCGGCAACGGCTATAGCTGCTAAAATGCTTTAAGAAAAAGCATGTCTTTTCTCCTGTTTGTTCAGTGTGTTTTATCACTTCAGTAGTTGTTTAAGCTTGAGAAAAGCCTCAAGGAGAACAGCAATAACCTGTTGTGGATACATTGCTGAGCAAACAGTTTGTCTCACGTATCTAGCACAAATAAAACCAGGAGGATTGAGGGACCTTCTAGGTCATCCTGACATACCTAATCCTTCCCTTTTTACATGTAGTCGAGCAGAAAGCCAAATCTGCTGTGCCTAACTTTACAGTGAAAAGCATGAATCACTTCTGCTAAAATAACTGCATTGATTCTTAGAAAACAGCAGCACTTTGTCAGCAACCTGCAGTCCTATGAGTAATCTAAAGCAATGTTTCAGAACAGGACTCATGCATACAACTATAGGAGTCAGATATTGAAAGGCCAGACAGGATGTGATTATCATGTGTATTATACAACGCCCAGATACACTGAGACTCTCTTTTAGGAAATTTGACTTAATTGATTCCAATCTGTCATTTTTCCCCTAAAAAAAATACTACTACTGATTTAGAACTCCACGGATGCTGAAGAGTAATTGTCAGATTTTGAAATCAAATTCAACTGTTTCTGAAGCCTGTGGTGCATGGGAGCAGTTTCATGAATAAGTGGTTCATAGTTTAGTTTGAATATAGCATATAACAAGATTCAGTGCAGGGCATATGCCCGATAATAAGTGGCCTAGTAGGTAGTTAGTGAGCCTTGAGCAGAGGCTTTCTGCGGTTGGTGGGCCACGTGATATGTCACAACAGGCACTTAGGAGCTCTTAGTATTCAAACGAACCGTAGGAGGAATTAAGATGAGCGAGAGCAGAACAGAGCGGAGCAGCCTGTGATGTCACAGCGGCCCCCAAGGGGAGCACTCTGTCAGTGCTGCTCAGGCATATCAGAGAGAGAGGCTCCTCTACAGCACTCTGTCGGCTGGCTGGCTGGCTGGCTGGCTGGCTGGCTGGCTGGCTGGCTGGCTGGCTGCCTAGCTGAGGGAGGGGGTGACTTGATAACCGAGTATCCCTTGAGGACTGTTGTCAAGGCAATAGATACAAATGGAGAGGCGTGGTGAAGAAAAGCCTCCCCAGACAAACAAAAAATATAAATAAACAAAAAGCATGAAGACGCACTAGCGGATGCACACTCATCTCCTGGTTGCTCTGTAGATTGCTTCCCCAACAAGTGAAATCTAAAAATAAAGTAGGCCATGTGTTTGCTGTCAACAGCATAAGGCTGCAAATTAGTAGGTTTCTAATGTCAACATGTAATGAGAGCAACTCTGAGGGTGCACTGCAGATCTATGTACCAGAATTATTCACTTGTTCACATTTTCTCTGTATGTCCCAATGTAATAATTACATACTATTATATTCTCTCAGAAAACATTTCTTTTTAATGACATACATATTCTGCGTTATTCAGTTTCATAAACAAATCAATACAGAAAATGTAATATATTTCATATATACCTCTACAGACGCCATTTCTTTAACATAGTGAAACAAATTCCATCTCTGAAAATTGTGAATAGTTGTTTAAGAAATCCTTCATAAACCAATTCCATAACTCTTGTCCCACACCTCTCCCCTTTTTGTCTTAAGGGCCGTGTGATGCGAGGTGCCTACAGGTTCCAGGCTGTTATCACCACGTTTGAGATGATCCTGGGAGGCTGTCCCGAGCTCAACGCCATAGAGTGGCGCTGCGTTATCATCGATGAAGCCCACCGTCTCAAGAACAAAAACTGCAAGCTGCTGGAGGGCTTCAAGCTCATGAGCCTGGTACGTGAACCATGAAGTTTGAGAGAGGAACAAGGATTATAACAGATTTCAACAGTTCTCTGCAGTGTTTAGGTTTCACTTTGTACCTTAAAAACTAATTCAACCTATTTTACTTGAAATCAATTCTCAAATTGTATCTAGCCTTTACTGTAGTTCTCTGTGGTATCTGTCTATTCAAATATAAAGGCCGATAAATGAAGTGTTAGACCACATCAATAATTCAAACCGTTTTGCGCAGGAGGGTTTTTTGACAGAACACACTTGGTTTTAAGTACTGTAACATTCTTCTTTCGTGCCTCTTGTAGGAGCACAAGGTCCTGCTGACAGGAACTCCTCTCCAGAACACCGTGGAAGAGCTCTTCAGCCTGCTCCACTTCCTGGAGCCTGCACGCTTCCCCTCAGAAAATACCTTCATGCAGGAGTTTGGAGACCTCAAGACTGAAGAGCAGGTGACTGTGCAGATACATAACATTTTTATGTTTTGTGAATATTCAAAATGAATGATACATGAAGACATCATGGTGAACCTGGAGTACACCTAAAAGACAGGCATACACATCGCATATGATCAGGTCAGACAACGTAGTTTGAGGTTTTGGGGATTTTTATGGCAGCGAGGTGTTTGCATCTGTTAATATGCAAACACAATTTTAAGTGTTTGTGAATGACTGAGAAAGGACAACAAAAATATTGTTGCTAATAGCTCCACAACACGCATTGTTTTTCAGATATAAAGGTTCTCTTGGCACAGATGGAAGTGAGTCTTTGTGTAACTAGGTTACAGTGACATTTCTACAACACACACATACACACACACACACACACACCCACACCCCCAACATATGGTGGATTAAATTACAGATAATGGGGTATTATGCCACTCATTGCTGGACTACTGTATGTACTGACACAATTGCACAAAAAACAAAAAGCTTTTACCTTTCCTTCTACATTTTCACATTTCATTTTTAGTCTGTAGCACTAAGAAGATGCAGAGATGCTGAAGGAAAGGCCAATAAAACATGTTTAATGTTTGGTCCTCATGGTGAAAGATCAAGTATTTGAAAGTTACAGTTCAACTCTTGATTTTAAAAGTGGAATTGTCAATCTGAATTGAATACAGTTACTGAATACAATAAATTATTTGCAACTTGGGAATGGAAAAAAAAATGATAATGACATGTATGACACTGTTGTTTAAGTTTCAGTCAGAGCCAGTATAAAGGTGGTATGTGTAACCCCATGCCTTTGTAGTATACAGTATTCTACACTAGTTACTGAATGTCATTATTGTAATTCTCGTCATCTTTGTGGTCCACAGGTGCAGAAGCTTCAGGGTATCCTGAAGCCCATGATGCTGCGCCGATTGAAGGAGGATGTGGAGAAGAAGTTGGCTCCTAAAGAGGAAACCATTATCGAGGTTGAGCTCACCAATATTCAGAAGAAATACTACCGCGCCATTTTAGAGAAAAACTTCTCTTTCTTGGCTAAAGGAGCTGGCCAGGCAAATATGCCCAATCTGGTAAACACCATGATGGAGCTGAGAAAGTGCTGCAACCACCCCTACCTCATCAAAGGTAGGATGGTAGCTTTTTAAGTTTGTATACAAGTTACCTTATTTAAATATAGTTGTAATGTAAAGCTGTGATCTTGTTCAGATTTATCTACAGATTGTAATAACAGACTCTGCATACTGATCACGTTGCCCTGAGAAAGCCACAGAAATCTCGACAAATCTCTTGGATATTTGCCTTAGCACTCAATCTGTCAAGTTATTTGCCTTTTTTTCTCTTTTTAATTAAACCACTATGTAACCAGTAGTAAAGTTAAGGTCCCTTTAGAGAGCATATTGTCTGAAAATTATATTCCATGCAGTAAATGTTACAGAGGCAACTAAAAATGTTACCATTCGGGGATGGAATAATCTTTTTTTAAGATTTGCTTCCAAAATTATGTTTTGTGCACCTGTACAGTCAAAGAAAAAAGGTTTCTGCTGCTTGAGAAAATACAACTGTAGAGCCCTGATCTTCATGAATGGACATTAAGAAGAATAAAATCTTGTTCTTGTGGAAAAAAAACAAGAAGCATGAGAAACATTGTATTCATGGTGTATCCATGTTTTGCTATGTCAGGGGCAGAAGAGAAGATCCTAGAGGACTTCAGGGAAGTATACAGCCCCACTGCCATCGACTTTCACCTGCAGGCCATGGTGCAGTCTGCTGGGAAGCTAGTCCTTATTGACAAACTGCTGCCTAAGATGAAGGCTGGAGGGCACAAGGTTCTCATCTTCTCCCAGATGGTGCGCTGCCTGGACATCTTGGAAGACTACCTCATTCAGAGAAGGTAATGGAGATGAATGATGAAGGATTTTCTATTTACTGATAGATCTTTGGAATTCCAACACAAGTCTGGAAAAGTGATTTTTAAAAATGTTATTGTTTTTAAGATGTCACACATTAAAAAGAAAAAAAGTGTCATGAAAAAAGTCAGCAGTAAACTTCAGTGCACATCATATTACATACAGAAATGAATTCAGTTGTCGAAAAACAATCAAAACCTGTAGTGACACTAAATGGATGGAATTTCTGTTGTCCTGCCATAGTGCATGTAGGAGGGAAAATCAACTTGCACATATGGTTTGTAAAAGTAGGTTTTTTTCTTATTCTTCTTATGACGGTTGTCTTGCTTGATTATATCCTTTATGCTTCAAAGGAAGCACCAAATCAGTACAGTTTACTAGGAGAAAATCATCAGTTTGGGGAACAGTACATCTCGATTTTTATAGTGGTGTGTTTCAGCCTGAATTGCATAACAGCCAATGGGAAGTGAGAGCAGCTGGCAGATGCATTAGCAAGTAGAGGTATGGAGCCTGATGTTTCATCACAACATGAGTCAAAACAACACATACACCCATTGATCCAACCCTCCATTTTATACAATCAATATCCTATTCTGGGTTGGGGGGGATGCACTGGGTATACAACATACACACATTCAACATACTTACAGATTACACAGGAAAACATGTTAACATTTACACTGTAGGTAATATAAAGTGCCCACTTCACCTAAACTGTGTATCTTTTGAAAATTGTCTTTAGCAGTTACTTTTGTGGAGAAAAACTGGGTGTAGCATTTTCTTCTCTTGTTTTTCACTTGCAATGTATTGTATGTCCAAACAAATCTAGGAAAATCACACCCTTTTGCCCAAATACCTAAAAAAAAAAAAAAAAAAAGTTGTCAAACCAACTGTCAAATCTTTTTACAGAAGCTAAAAGGTTCTATTTTAATCTTTCCTTCAGTATTCTAGTGCTATAACATCTCTGCTTCACTGGCTTGTTTCAGTTTTAAAATTCAATGGGTAATAAATAGTTTCAAATATAAGTCAGAGGAATATTTTTGTTAAGGCATAAATGACTGGTTTTTAGATCTGCAGTGGGAGTGAATGAAAATGGAGAGGGCAAGTTCTTGTTTCCCCACCCACAGTGCGCAGGAGCAGCTGATAAAGATGCTAGTGGCCATAAAGCTGCTGGGTACAACTAAAGGCTCTGCCAAAGTACAGCATTGCTTTGAGAATCGGATTATGAGCTCTCACCTTGCTCCCCTTTGTTTGTGTCTGATTCTGTCTGTCAACAGTGTCCTGGGTTATACCCGAGAGCCCTGTTAACAACCCGAAATGGAGTGATCAGGAACATTCAGTTAAACAATCATGGGGAAGGATTTACATCAATACCTTGAGTTTCATATAAGTTGAAATTATTTATTATTGTCAAAACTAGGAGGCTGGGTTTCTGGTTCTCATCTTTGTCTTTATTTTTCTTCTCCCGACTGTCAGTCCTCTGTCTCTACCATTTCACTTCCTCCTTTTTTAGGTCTTTGTTTCCATGTTTCCTTTTGCAGCTCTCATCCCTCTGTTTCTGTCTCTCTCTGTCTTCTGGATTCCCACCAGCAGCAAGGAGCAAACGTTGAACTATTGTAAACATGTGAGGCGCTGCACAGCATAGACCTCAGACAGGGTTCAGCAGCAGGTTACAGAAGCCCTCAGGGCTCCACCACATTAAACAAGAGGGAGTTTCTGTGAGGTTTCTCCTGAGTGGAAGTGGATTACCCTGGGGAAGGCAGGAGGTCGGATTTTGGGGAGGGGTTGAGAATGGACACTTGGATGAAAGAACATAACCACTACTTGTAGGGAAAAAAATATCAGTGAGGATACCATTTCCCAGGCTTAGAAGTGAAAGAAAATAAAAGAACTTTGGGTGCATTTCAAAGGCCCAGTCCATAAACACTATGACTGTTATAGAGTAATGTTAGGTTAGAATAGTTGAAAGTTGAAAGCTTCATTCATTAAGTCAACCGGTAAGGTATCTTACAGAATGTGTTGTATATTCAGTTATTGCGTTAGACAGGGTTCATGGATCATTTTTGTTGTTCTCGTAGGTACTTGTATGAGCGGATAGATGGACGTGTTCGTGGGAATCTACGGCAGGCCGCCATTGACCGCTTCAGTAAGCCCGACTCGGACCGCTTCGTTTTCCTTCTGTGTACAAGAGCTGGTGGCCTAGGAATAAACCTCACAGCAGCAGACACCTGCATCATCTTTGACTCTGACTGGAACCCACAGAACGACCTGCAGGTACAACACACAAGAGTTAACAGAAGATAAAATTTCCTGCTGTGGATTTGTGCCAGTGTGTGTTTGAGGATTTTGGCACACAGATCGTTACCACTTTGTCTTACATCTGCTCATCTAAACACCTGCTGATGAGACTCATCACCATGGAAAGTGTTTTACATTGTGTCCAATGAGGACTGTGTGTGCACATTTTACTGAATAGTTAAAGTTACCATTAACATTTTCCTTAACTCAAGAGCGGGTGTTACTTGGGTGAACCTGCAGATGATGGAAGAAAAGCTCTATTTGTATGTTTAGCGCACTTTACTCAGGTCTCTCTGTGCGTCACAGGCCCAGGCTCGCTGCCACCGGATAGGTCAGAACAAGGCAGTCAAGGTGTACCGCCTGATCACCAGGAACTCGTATGAGCGGGAAATGTTTGATCGTGCCAGTCTCAAGCTGGGCCTGGACAAAGCAGTGTTGCAGAGCATGAGTGGTCGAGATAACAGCCTGGGAGGAGGCACCGGGGGAGGGGTAAGTTTGAGAACTGTCCAAATGATCTGGAACAGAAATGGGGAATTTAATCACAAAGTAATTTAAATAATGCTAATCTGGTTTTCAAAAAAGAGATGTTGGTTCCAGACAGTGCTTATGATGAATAAAATCAGTTTCACTAGTTGACCTGGCTAGAAATTAAATTTTTATGCTCAACTATATCCACACCAAACTAATATATGTACGAGTAGGAAAAAAGAAAAAAAGCCTGGTGTGGCACTGGGATAATCATTTACACAATTTTTGTATTGTGACAAAAATCTATGTTTTCTTATTAATGAATGTAGACTCTAGAAACTAAAACTGGACTTTAAACAAAGCACTGACTTAACAGTCATGACAGTTACTGTGAAAACAAGACAAAACGAATCAACCACATTTCTTACTATCACTAATCCAAACTTTCCTGTGAAGTGACAAAATGAGGTGATGAAAACAGAAGACAGAAGATTGCTGTTTTATTTCTTCCAAATGTCTTCTCGATTAAATAAAACTCAACGGTCTCTGATATCCTCAGTCCTGATCGACATCAAAGGGGGGACATTGTAGCAGATGGCAGACAAAAACAGGATGCCAAGCAGAGAAGCAGAACTGGTACAAAACCCACAACTTGGAGCTCACTTTTAAAATTTCCACTTGAAGTGTAACCAATCCTATTAGAGTCTAATCTCTTTGTGAGGGAGTGTGTCAACAGTGTGTGAAGTATGTAGGGGGATGTTCAGCTACGGTTGGTGTCCTCAGAGAATAATCTGAACCATACGAGGGTTGAGCTATTAGCAGGTTTCCACATCTGGTCTGACTAAGCATATGTGCATACTAAACAGCTGCTGGGGTTAGATACTGGGCTGCTGATGTTGTGATTTTAATCCAATGTGTGGGAATTTAGCAGGCTATTTCTGTTAACTCTGTGAAGTTTAGTAGGTCTTTATTTGTTTGTGTCACAGTATGTAGTATTATGTTCCATACTGTTCTATTTTATAATCGGTATGGCCAAAATCGAATTCATTCTTATTTGGTGGATATAGTTTCTTATTCCTAACTGCCTTCTCCTTACCTCCAGGCAGTGCAGCAGCAGCTGTCTAAGAAGGAGATTGAGGATCTACTGCGACGTGGTGCTTACGGTGCGATCATGGATGAGGAGGATGAAGGGGCCAAGTTTTGTGAGGAGGACATCGACCAGATCCTCCAACGCAGGACAAAGACCATCACCATTGAATCTGAGGGACGAGGATCCACCTTTGCGAAGGTATATGAAAAAGTTAAATACAACTGCTCTAACGCGAGTGATGGAAATTGAAACTTTATCTAATTTTAACTCTGTTTATACCCAGTTGTCACCATGGAACTAGGAACGCCTTAATATACATTTAACATTTTACAGATTAATGGCTGTTTTGATTTTTGAGTGGGACCAGCTCATGATGCAAGCATGTAGGGTCTGGCAAATCTGAATATGGTTTCATATGATTGTGGTGTCTGCTTTCAGGCCAGTTTTGTGGCGTCCGGAAACCGCACAGACATTGCTCTGGATGACCCCAACTTCTGGGACAAGTGGGCCAAAAAGGCTGACATTGATATGGATATGGTCAATGGCAGAGTAAGTGCTTTCTCCAATAAATGATACAATCCAAAGAACATATGATAATTAGGACGTTGCTCACAAAGATGTGTTGCATCTCACAAAGACATAATGCCTTTTCTTCTACTAGTTTTGTAAACCCCCATTACAGGACCTGAAAGCCCTTTGCTGAAATGTTGTTTCTCCTCCATTCCCTCTCCACAGAACAGTTTAGTTATTGACACTCCTCGTGTCAGAAAACAGACGAGGCCTTTCAGTGCCACCAAGGATGAGCTGGCAGAGCTTTCAGAAGGCGAGAGCGACAGTGACGACACTAAACCTAAACTCAGGCGAAACCACGACCGCCCGAACAGCTATGGACGCACAGAGTGTTTCAGAGTAGAGAAGAATCTGCTTGTATATGGGTAAGATGGTTTTAAAAGGTGTAAGCTGTAGTGAACAATAGGATCAACACG
The DNA here is from genome assembly GCA_016859345.1 of Istiophorus platypterus. Lineage (NCBI taxonomy): Eukaryota > Metazoa > Chordata > Actinopteri > Istiophoriformes > Istiophoridae > Istiophorus > Istiophorus platypterus. The sequence goes on from CM029118.1 coordinate 24,204,203, forward strand.
GCTGGCACAGAAATCCTACTGTAAAGTGTCCAACAGAAGACAGGAATTAAGTGCACTCTTCTACAGACTTGATATTTGTGTCCCCAAAAGCAATGTATTCTGTATTGAGTTACGCAACAAAAGTATCCAAATAATATACCTGAATAGGTGTAACCTTTGGTCACCTAAATTTGGCTTTATTTATTTATTGATTTATTTTTTATCCAGGTGGGGTCGTTGGAAGGATATTCTCAACCATGGGCGTTTTAAGAAGCAGCTAACAGAGTGGGATGTAGAGTCAATCTGTAGGGCACTCCTGTCCTACTGCCTGGTCCATTACCGTGGAGATGACAAAATCAAAAGCTTCATGTGGGACCTGATTGCACCTACTGAGGATGGACGCACCAAGGAGCTGCAGAATCACCTGGGTGAGTCTCGGGCTGCATTGCTGCCCTTGTTTTTTTTTTTTTTTTCGTTTTTTTACGACAGAAAATTGTACATGGTTAGACCAAATGGGATTTAGGAAATTATCCAATTTCCTCTATTGCATCTATAACGTTTGACTGCCTCCTCCACTAGGTTTGTCTGCCCCAGTCCCTCGGGGTAGAAAGGGTAAGAAGATGAAGACACAATCGAGCTCTTTTGACATCCACAAAGCTGAGTGGCTCAGGAAACACAACCCAGAGCATATGCTTCAGGACGATGGCTACAAGAAACACCTCAAACACCACTGCAACAAGTAGGTGTTTCCTTATGCCACTTTGTTTACATTTTACACAAGGCATTGTAGGGATTTAGGTGACACTCCTTATCTAGTTCATTCGTACCATGTACAACGCTTTTTAAAAATATTTCTAGATCACGATAGCTATAAAAATCAAGTGTAAAAACAGCTGTTTATAAAACTCGAGTAGAAAGGATAATTACTCGGGACCATTAAAAATAGTGTTGTCAGATTGAAGTGACAAGTGGAATGTCTTGCTTCTTTTAGCATTTAACTTGCTTAACAGTGCGAAGTGCACATGGAGTTCTGTGGTTGTGTTGTTTTATCTCTTGTGGGTGAGACTGTATGTTCTTGTATCTGTTTAAACCTGTTATGCCATTATAGCAACTGCCAGGTGGTCATTATTCTCCTCTAGTACATATTATCTATTTCTAATAGAATGAAGCTAACGTGTATCAAAATACACCCTGCACGTGGCTTAAATTTTAACTGTGACACTTCCGAGCCACAGTGATTAGGAGGTACTAAAACATCTATTGAAGCCGACAGTTTACTGATTCATTACCGGACATGCATTACATTGAGACCAGCTGACTGATACAGATCTTAATGAGACTTCAGCCCAGCTAATGGCCGTCATAGATCTCTCTTATTTACAGACAGAGGGAAAAAGATGGCTGCTATCAAAACACGGGCGGCTGAGAAATAAAGCCAAATAGATGGCTGCCTCTTTTTAAAAGGGGGGCTTGTGTCCATAGGGCTTTGGAAGCAGAGCGCTGCAGCTTCCATAGAAAGTTCTCCATTGTTTCCTGGTCCAGTAGTGCTGAATCCAGGGATTGTCTGATATGTGACACGCCGGGCAAATGGGGACACACAGTCAGCAGGGATTGCTGACCTCTGCGTTTTCACTTGGAGGACCAGGAATGTGACGGGGGGGGGGGGGGGGTGATTGGCTTCCTTAACAGACCGTCAATGTAGGACAGAGCTGGTACACAGTGATAGAAACTATAGGAATCAATGTTAAATTATACTAATAATGTCCAAAAGTCTTAAAAATCCTGAAAGATCGGCAAAAGTTCAGAAAGTCTGATCATCATGGATCTACAAGCTGTTTGCCTGTTCTATTACACTATGTATATCAGCAGTCCCTTTACTGCATAGTAAAGATGTGAGACTGATGAAATCTGCTTTGGCTGGATACACTTTAGAGAAAGCACATAAAATTGCATGGTGTTTGTGTTTTGAATCAGAACTACATCTGTGACTCAGTATCTGCCTGTTACGCTGGGTTTTTGATGAATTGTTTTCTGTGAACAGACCATGAGGGATTTTTTTTTTTTTTTTTTTTTTTTTTTGCAAAGCACTCAGTGTTATTCATACTTGGCTTATTTGCCACTGAAAGACTGTGCATGACTGTGCTGAGAACCTCTCCAAGTAAACCACATCTCACACAGACACACACACACACACACACACACACACACACACACAGACACAGACACAGACACACACACACTGACTAACAAAGGCTTGGAAGGAGAGTGATGAAGGGCCGTGCTGACAAGCAGAGGAAGCAGCAGCTGCTCCTGGGCGGTTCCAGGCCCAAAGGAGGGTGGTGGGTGGAGGAGGGAGAGGGAGGAAGCTCAAGACTTTGATTTAGCAGCGCTACAAGTCCAGACTGGTCACCACAGACATCCATCACCGCGACAGACAGACCTCAGAGCCCTGCAGTTTTTCCTGGTCCTGTCAGTGAATCAGGGAAGGATTTGGGGCCCATTTATGACAATATACAGCTGAGTTACACCAGGAGAAAGATTGAATACCTGGTACGCTATATTTCAGAGGACTGTCTGCAGTCCATAATCTTTTTCAGTGCTTTTGAAAGAAGAGCTGCATTGTAGAGAAACCTACAGGGGAGTCCACGATCCATATGAATTGATGGATGAATATAGTAGTTTTGGTAATATTTTTAAGTTGCTGCAAATACAAAGAAGTAGATAGTGCCACACTTAACCTAGAGAGGTTATATTTCAGCCTCTTTGATCTTATTCTTATGTACGAAACTTTAAATATTCAGTCATCAGTAGCCTGGCAAAGATAATAGACAATTGCACTTCATAATTACCAATAGGGAGAATGACTTAATTTGACAATTCACTGCTACTTGAAAAATTAATTATTTTTTCCTAAGTAATTTGCATTAATTTGCTATGAAAAAGTTATTTTTTAATTTGGTGGCTGTTTCAAGATGCATGTGTCAGTCTGGATGTTTCTTAAATTCCCTTCTAATTTCATTTTGTGTTCATGCAAAATGATCACACTGAATACTTTGTACGTAAAGCAAAAAGACTCAAGGCGTACCCGCCATTACAACCTGGTACACCAGCGCACCACAGTTCCCACCACTTCACTGCGTCTCTACTCAAAGCCTGCAAGCTGTGATGCGTGATCATGCATCACAGAGCTAATGTCTCCCCTGTGAGTCAGCCTCCCTCTACCTTGTCAGCCTCAACTACCCAGCCTTCATTTACTGCCAGAGCACGGCCATATGACGACTGTAGAGAGAACGTACAGAACTGTCAACTTCAGTGATTCTATACAGCACAGCAAAGTGTGTAAAATAGGGCGAGTTATGTATTGTGTGTGCTGCTGTGTGGATGGGCTCCACAACTAAGGATTTATAGCTGTACACGGCTCTTAGCTGACAAAAAAAAGAAAAAAAAATCAGTGAACTGTATTATACATACATTTCTAACAGCACATGCTGTTGCTGGATTGTACAGTAGAGAAATGAGACGACTATACACAGCAGTCTTAGGATTACATCTGAATTGTCACACATTTCGCTCATTTGAATTTTGTTCAACAGGTCGTTGCGCGTGTGTGTATGTGTGTGTTGGTTCTGCTCGCTCAGCGTTTGTGCGTGGTGAGGGCTTTGTTGTGACCACTGGGTTTTCTCTGTGCAGGGTGCTGCTCAGGGTCAGAATGCTGTACTACCTGAAACAAGAGGTGATAGGAAACCAGGCCCAGAAAGTGCTAGACGGCGTGGACTCAAGGTGAGCTCAACTTTGACCTATTCAGATGTTATCTTACTTTACATACACCTGGTCCCCGGTGTTTTATCATTGTTAGCATTTTTCTGCAACTTTCACTCTTTGGGACTCTTGAAACACAATCACTTAATTAAACAAATATAACAAAATCCAAGAACACAGTAAATGGTACCTAAAACTGCCTGGTATGGTTGTAGGATCCCTGAACTTGTCAGGTAAAGGAATAGCGAGATTCATGACGTACAGGGCTGATTGATTTAGAAGCTTAAATGCGGTATAGACCCAGGCAAAGTTGTATAATGGCAAAGGTAGAGTTTCCATGTCAAGCTTAAATAGCTGCCTTATAATTTTTCCTCCAGTGGCAACTGTGGTCATTAGCATATGCTATCAACCTGTTGAGGGAAGAAACAGCTGATCAGCTAAATGAATAAGAAGGTTGTAGAGCTCCACCTGCTGGTGAAAGATAGGAAGTTTTTTATGTATTCTACAATGCTGTTGATGAATAAAAACCACTGCTAACAGGGAAATCATCCCACACAAAGTTAGTTTTTTAAAAATAGTTTTACAGTTCTAATTGTGTTGTTTTCACAATAAAAGCCCAACACAAGTAGAAACAGCAAATTGATAAAGCAAGGGGAAGCAGATCAGACCAAGAGATATTTTTTTATTATGAGAGGATGTATAGTTGATTAATCGAATAGTTTAAATAGATTTTAAATAGTTTAAATAGTTTGAATAGATTAATTGTATAGTTGATTCATTCTGTAAATGAATGAAATCAATTAAAATTCCCCCATGTAATATCTGTCTAAATGTCCTCCTTCTCCTCTCCAGTGAGATAAAGATTTGGGTGCCAGAGCCTGACCATTCAGAGCTGCCAGCCTTGTGGTGGGATGCCATCTCTGACAAGTGTCTACTGCTGGGTGTATATAAGCATGGTAAGAAACCTCAGCTCTTGCTATTCAATTTGGTAATCAGAATAAGAAGAGCTCTAGAGTTGGAAAAAAACAAAAACAAAAAAACCCCACGCAGCCTCTCATCTTCCTTCAGACTGTTTGAGGTCACTTTAAGGATCATGAAAATTGACATTGGATATTAACATGCCCCCGTGTGACAGTCACAGTATTTCAGACTAGTGAACTGATTATTTTTAAAAATCAAAATAATTATTACTCCTATTAATACCGGTGCTACATTTTTGTGTATTTTCCATTGATACCAAGTGATTGTGGGAAATGGCCCAGCTTGCATATATTGCCTGGTCTCTAACTAAGAGTTTCCATGCATTATCCTACACTAACTTCGCTGTTTGCTGATCCTTCTGTGCGCTCCCAGGTTACGAGAAGTATAACACTATTCGTGCAGACCCTACCCTGTGCTTCCTAGACCGTGTGGGGCGACCGGATGAGAAGGCCATTGCTGCCGAACAGAGAAGCAATGATTTTATGGATGGGTGAGTACAGAACAGCCTTGTTAAAGTTTTGGTATTTTTAAAAATTCTCTGAGATAGGTTGTCTGCTGCAGACATGATACAAATTTTTACCTGTGAGTGTGTGTGTGTGTGTGTGTGTGTGTGTGTGTGTGTAGGGATGTGGATGATCCAGAATACAAGCCTGCACCAGCTCTGCTGAAGGACGATATGGAGGTAAGGCCACAAGAATCAAAAGGGCATGTTGTTAGTGTAACAAGACCTGTTAAATACTTGGACTAGTTAAAGTATGAAATTATTCCCTCTGTGTCCTTCAGGTAGTTTGTGATTTACCCTCAAATCTATTGCTATCTATTAACCTTATACAGTATTTCTTGTTTAAATATGATGTAGTGGCCATGTCCTTCCATAAACACACACCGTCTGTTTATGCAGGATGATGCCTCTTCTCCTGGGGACTTGGTTGTCACCGACAATGCTGGAGGTGAGTATTAGACACTTTTAATTCAAAGCAGATTATCATTATCATGGCGATTATAAGTACAGGCTTCCCACAGCCTGGAGATCTGAGAGTTTTGAAAGTTCAGGGCAGAAAGGAATAGAAATATGGAAATACTCCACTCTATTCATTTATCAGTGTTTGAATGCGTACTGTGTATTACTCTGATCCAGATCCAGTTCCAGTGACAGAAGGTGAAACTGCCTACTGGCCCTCCTCCTCGGTGTTGACAGCCAGGCTGAGGCGTCTGATCACAGCCTCTCAGCGCTACACCAAGAGCCGTCAGATCCTCCACATCCACCAGGCTCAGTCTCAGTCCCAGCAAACCATGATACTGTCTACTCCGCTCTGCCCACTGCCACCCACACTGAACGACACCCTTAACCCCAAGATGGCTGCAAAGATTGAACGCCAACAAAGGTCAGAGTACAGAGCAGGTCAATGAAGGGTTGAGCGATAAAATAGAGCTCTGAGACTTCAATCAGCGATTCTGAGAAATGATATCAAGTCAACTAAATAATTGTAACATATATTATTATTATTCATGTGAACAGCTAATAAGGTGTAAATTTTTGTATTTCTCAGATGGACCAGGCGAGAAGAAGCTGACTTCTACCGGGTGGTCTCCACATTTGGTGTTGTTTTTGACCCAAACCTTGGCCGGTTCGACTGGACCAAGTTCAGGGCCATGGCTCGGCTGCATAAGAAGACTGATGAGAGCCTGCAGAAATACCTGTGTGCTTTCACCGCCATGTGCCGACGGGTGTGCCGCCTGCCACCCAAAGAGGGAGGTCAGGATCTTTGTTACCCATTCACATATGAATATACACATGCATTGAAACCATCACCTTTTATTTACATACACCTTAAGTGCAGAGGCCTGGACACACAGAAAACATTGACCTTTTGCTTTCACTATTTAACAGTTGTCCACATAAAGTCCATTGCCCTGCTGTAACCATATGATCACACAAAGGAATGATTGTCTAATTAACAAATAACTACTAACAAATAAATTAGATACGAAAACTTGAAATGTCTTGTCAGCCATGTTATGATATGATAGGGTGTTGTCAGAACATTAAGTATTATGCTTTGCCTGATTTCCTGATGTCACATTAACACTTCACTTGAGATCTTGTCTTAAATGTTGCTTCAGGTAGTACATTTATTTCTGGTTGTAAATGGTTTTACTCAGGAGAGAGGTCAGCAGCGCCCTGGTAATCAAGCTGGCTCAGCAGTGCTGAGGTAGAGGGATTGATAAGGTTAATCATTTATGGAAAGACAAACTGTCATGTTTAAACTCCTGGCACAAACAGGTCTTTGGATTGTACACACTGTCACACCTGCCTCTTTGTCTTTGTTCCAGACTCTGCGGTGGATCCGTCTCTGACCATCCAGCCCATCACAGAGGAGCGAGCGTCTCGTACCCTCTATAGAGTAGAGCTGCTTCGCCAGGTGAGGGAACAAGTCCTTCGACATTCATTACTCTATGAGCGCCTGCCGCTGTGCCAGATGAGCTCTGACTTACCCGTCTGGTGGGAAGCCGGTACCCATGACCGTGACCTGCTAATTGGTGCTGCCAAGCACGGCGTCAGCCGCACAGATTACCACATTCTGAGAGACCCCGAGCTCAGCTTCATGGCTGCCCAGCGCGACTACAGCCAAACAAAAGCTGCACAGCAGCAATCACGCACATCCACCCCGCTCCTACACCCTCAGCACCAGGCCACCGGCTCATTGTTGACAGGCTCTCCGCTGCCTCTGGCGGCCCAGAGAGACACAGAGCCTTGTGCTGTTGTGCTCAAAGTGGAACCAACCTCAGAGGGGGAGGAGAACAGGGAGAAGCAGGGCGAGAGCTGGAGCCCTCCTGGAGCTCCGGCTACTCCCACAGGTCTGGAACAGAAGCCTGTTTCTGAGACGAGGGACAATGAGAGGCAGATGGTGGCAGCACGAACCAAACCCCTCACGCCCAACTCCTCAGAGAGGAAACCCAAGAAGGCCAGCAAGAGGGGCCGGAGGGAGGCCAGGCGCGGCTCCGAGTCTAACTCAGACGGCTCCTCCTCGAGCTCTTCTTCGCGCTCCTCCTCCTCTTCGTCATCTTCCTCTTCTTCCTCGTCACATTCCGGTTCAAGCTCCTCCTCCTCTTCTTCATCTTGCTCCTCTGGCTCTTCATCATCATCATCCTCCTCCTCCTCATCTTCTGATGACAGCGAAAGTGAGGGAGAGGAAGGCAAGAAGAAAGGTGAGTACTTAATGAGTAGGAGAAAAAAAAAAATTCAGGACAGTGTCACATTTCATTGCTTACAACACAGCAAGGTTGCTGAAATTTAAAAAAAACCAACACCCCACTAAATTTACTTCATCCTCTCTGGCTGGCTCTGGATTATTAGAGAAGGATGTATTAAAATATATCTGAGAATAAGTCTATAATGTCTGTCTCTGTGTCCTGCCACGTTGTCAGTCCCTGCAGCAACAAGTGTAAAGGGCTTTGATGAGGACAGTGTGGCATCTCTGAGCACTACACAGGATGAAACACAAGACACCCATGTGGCTGAAAACGGCATTACGAACAACTCCTCGCATCCTTTCCAGGGAGGAGGATACATGCTTGCTGCATCCTACTGGCCAAAGGTGATGTGCAATCAAGTCACTGTTAGTGATATATCACTGACAGGGCAGGGCTTTCATAGCATCTTAACTCTAAGACCATTTTAGACTAGTTTGATCAATGACGTTGTCCTTGTAGCTATTCAACCAAATATTCAGGTAAAAGGAAATATTTTATTATCAAATATAACAAATATTTGTCTATGAAAATTAATTTCAATGATTTTAGGCTAAGAAAAAAAAACATGAAAACTTACAGCACGGTTGTAAGCAACAGGGAAATCAAAGTGATAAGGGTTTGTACTCACTGGTCATTCGGGCTGTTGTTTATTTAGGATCGTGTGATTATCAACCGCCTGGACAGCATCTGTCAGGCAGTGCTAAAGGGCAAGTGGCCAGGGACACGACGGGTCTACGAGCCTGGAGGTGCAGTGGCCTCCTTCTACACCACCAAGCTGCTGGACAACGCCAACAGCCTGTGCGAGGACCCCTCTGCCTCTCCACAGGGGTCAAAGGTGACCAAGCATGTTGCAGAAAACAAGGAGTTCTCAGTAAAACTCAACGAAGTATGTTGATTTCTCCCTTCCTCCTCTCCTCCCCCCGCTTCGCCCTAATCGTAGGATCCTACCACTTCTGCTGCCATGACCAGTGTTAGCTGCCGTGTTCAGCATGTTTCTCTGGTTTTCTTCCATCTTTCCTTTGGGTATGATTAGAGGTTTTGACTGCCTGGCAGGAGGATAGATTAATTTAATAGTAGCCTTCCTCTCTTTTCCCACACACTCAATTTGAATTTGGCTCTAAGGCTTTGATTACGTCAGGACAAAACAGTCAGTCATGAGAATATAATAAGGTTCAGTTTGAAGCATCTCTAGACCGAAGGGGTCTTGCTTATATTCCCAGTGAAATGTAGACCTCGGCTGTGGGTGTTCCCTAATATGCTTCTAGGCAATGTGGCAATTAACTTGGCAGGCTTGAGAATTGCTTCAATTTATTCCTTGCTTCTGTGTTGCTTTTTGTATGGTTTTTACCAACACAGAGCTCCAAACACCTGCTGCTTGGTTCCTTTAAAATCTAGACTTTATATGCTGACAGCAGCTATCTCTTTGGCATGGCTTCCAAGTACACTCCAAACTATGAACAGACTTTACCCACTGCCCTGCTAGCAACTACCCACTGCGTGTCCATGTGTCCCCTTACTACTAACAAGAAACATGAACAATATTTGCTGCTGTTTTAAGAATTTCATACGAATGAAATATTTTGTTATCTAAACTGAAGTTACTTTGAGCTTTTTATACCGGATAGACAAACAGGCAGAGTAAGCTTCAATGTTTAATAAACAGGCTGAGAAGGTTTAATAATAAGCATAACATTGCGTCATAAATCTGTGTTTGCCTCTTGACTATTTTTTGAGACTTGTCTCACACTTTTGTGTCTGTCTATAGCAGGAAGGAGGTCTGAAGTTGACCTTCCAGAAACAGGGTCTACCTCTGAAAAGGCCCCTGGAGTCGGAGGAGGGCCACCAGGCCCAGCAGCAGTACCTGGCCCGGCTTCAAGAGCTGCAGAGCGCCTCGGACACAGGCCTGGCTGATATCACCAAGCCTCAGTGTAGCTTCCAGACTGGTGTGTTTATTCAAAATACAGCTAATACCTTAAGACCTATGCACTACACTGTGGTTTGAGATGAGGCTACCCTGTGTTCCTTTACCACCACTAGATGGCAGCAAAGGGTCGTTCTAGATCTTTAAAGACTGCATAAGACAGTAAAGAAATTGAGGGAAAAAAAGTTAATTTAAGTCTGAAAGTGAATGTGGCCTTATTTACGACAGGTTCCTGATGCATGTCCAAGCTTCATTTCATTTAAATTAGGATTTCTGTATGACATAGTAGTTCTAACAGCCTGGTGCCTCTGCAGCGCCTCCAGGTCTAACTGGACAGATGAGGCTGAACGGAGTACTAGACGGCCAGCCGGTGGTCAAGAAGCGAAGGGGAAGGAGGAAGAACGTAGAGGGGATGGACCTGCTCTTCATGAACAGGAGTAGAGCCCCTGCTGTCCCTGATCAGGTAAGCAGTTTTCTTTTGTCCCTTGTTTTCGCAAAAGCAGGAGCACATGTGGTATAAATCAGCCTTATGGTCCCTGGAAAATAAGAGAAAGAAGCAAAAATATTAGGTTGTATACAGTATGTATATAACGTTAAATTTCAAATTGTGTATTTTATAGGAATTAATAGTATTCTAAATGTAAAACACTTTTTTGTGTCCATGTATTTCCAGGTTCCCCCAGGGTGGGGTGGTATTGGCCAGGTGGGCATGGCCGGTGCCTCTGCACCAGGCTACAGCCAGAGCTCTACTCAGGTCTCTGCAGACACAGAGAGCAGGGTCCCTGTCATCAACCTCAAAGATGGCACCCGGCTTGCTGGGGACGACGCACCCAAGAGGAAAGATCTAGAGCAGTGGCTAAAAGAGCACCCCGGCTTTGTAGCAGACACAGGAGCCTTTATTCCTGTGAGTCCTTTTTTTCTGACGTCTCAGTTATCTCTCTCCTGCCGACAGATTCTTAGAGATTATTAAATAAAAAAAAAAAAAGCCACAGACTTCCTGCAGTGTTTCAGGAAAGTTGAGCAAAAATATGTATTTTAAAATAAAGATCTGTTTTGTTAATTGTGCCGTCGCACAGTTAAAAAAGATAATGTTAACAGATACATGAAATTAAGATTTCATGGAATAAGTGTGAGTGCAAATGTTAAAAGGAGGTACAGAACATGAAATTTGGCCACTGGCCCACACTTTGGCAGTGCGATGGATGCAAAAACTGGTAAACTAATAACTAGTGTGTGCAGGAAACTCCCTGCCGTTAGACATTTTCTTTTAACATGAGTATTTTCCATTCCATATGCAGGGGGTGAATAAGATGCAAATGCAGTTCCACTTCCAGGACGGTCGGCCCAAACAGAAGAGGCACCGCTGCAGGAACCCCAACAAGATCGATGTCAACAGCCTGACAGGAGAAGAAAGGGTCCAAATCATCAACAGGAGAAATGCACGCAAGGTGTGTTTGTGTGTGGGTTTGAGTGTGTCTTCAAACATTCATTTTAAAGAGCTATTAAAAATGCTATTTATTGAGGAGAGACAATTATTACCACTTGTTCTTTCCTAAAAAAATCAAAAAATCATTTAAATTAGAATCAACCTTTCAAAAGCTGGCTTTAATGGTGATTGCACTTTCTTTTGACAGTGTTTCTATTACTATAATAGAAATCAGATAATTGACATGACTGTAAGTAACTTGTTAACTTGTTAAGAAATAATCCAGTCACATAAATAAATTAAATTTTACAAACAAGAACATTAAGAAGGTGATATTTTATTATATTTTAATCCTAAACCAGGTTTACTGAAGGCAGTTTTGCACCTGAGATGACTCTGCTCCCCGAATGTTAATGTTGCCCTCCGTCTTTCCTGTAGGTTGGTGGAGCCTTTGCTCCCCCTCTGAAGGATCTGTGTCGGTTTCTTCAGGAGAACCCAGAGTACGGAGTCCCACCTGAATGGGCAGATGTGGTCAAACAGTCGGTGAGTCACAAAATAATCATCCATCTGATCAAAACTTTGACTGAAACTATGTCCCATTAAGGAAGGCCATTGTGAACATTGTTGATAATACACTCAGTTGCCAGTCTATTAGGTACTATTAGGTACTAGCTCAAACAAATTTAATATACCAGCAGCAGTAAAACCTAGTCGATGAGGATTATAACCTGTTTCAGAGAAGTGCTGATTCAGCTTTTCAACCTAATGATCATTTTGGAGGCTCTAGTTTGTTGTTTTGTTAAATTAATTATAGAGGTGTTTCTGATATTTTATTTGTCCCCTTTACATGAAATTTGGATTCAGATTCAACAAAAACTGAACATTATAACCTTCAGTAATGTAGTAGTAGTTACAGGCAGTTTGTATTGGACTGCATTAGTTTTAGATAGGTGTAGCTAATAAACTGGTAGTAAATATGTACAACAATGAGCCAAAACATTGTTACCACTTACAGGTGAAGTAAAAATTGTTCATTATCTTAGTAGTATCAGCAGCACATGTCAAGGTCTAGAACAATCATTTCTCGTAGTGAACATGTTGGATGTGGGAGAAATGGGCCGGTTTACAGCCCTGGGCAATGACCAGGGCTAATCAGATGACTAGGCTGGAGTATTATCAAAATAGTAAGGTTTATAGGGTGCCGGTCAGCAGAGGTGAGGAACGGAAAACTGGCACATCATCGATGTGCGAGGGCAATGACAGCTCATCTCTCATCCGGTCCAAGCAGACAGAAAGGCTACCGTTGCGTAAGTTGCACCGCATTTTAAAGCTAATTTTGGGACGAATGTGTCACAACACACATCCCGCTGTGTTTGGGGCTGCATAGCTGCAAACAGGTCAGAGTTCCCCGAGCTGTTTGAAACATTTTGGGTCATCAGTGTATGTTTACCCCACTGTCATTATGTCCTCTGTGAGATTCTTTGGCCAAGTTGTGTAAAACTGCTAACCTTGCCTCCATGTGATATGTTTCATCCAGGGTTACCTCCCAGAGAGTATGTTTGACAGGATCCTGACAGGACCCATTGTTCCCGAGGAGGTGAGCCGGCGTGGACGTCGACCCAAGAATCCTCTGGCAAAGGCGGCAGCGGCGGCGGCTGCAGCGGCGGCAGCAGCACCCAATACATCAGCCTCTTCCCTCGGTCTGAACCCTCTGCTGGCCAACGGCCTCCTCTCTGGAATGGACCTCAGCAGCCTGCAGGCCTTCCAGCAAAACCTCCAGAGCTTACAGTCCCTGCAGCTCACCGCAGGCCTGATGGGGCTGCCGTCTGATGCTAGCAACCTGGCTGCAAGCAACCTAGCTGCCATGTTTCCCATGATGCTGTCTGGTATGGCTGGATTGCCAAATCTGCTTGGCATGAGCAGCTTGCTTGGGAAGCCTGCTCAGGAGGGCGCAGGAGGCTCCGAGGAAAAAACAAAGGGAACCGCCAGCGCTGCAACAGGAGAGTCGTCTGCCTCTAAAGCCCCTTCTCACACCTCAGACACCAAAGGAGAAAGGACAGAGGTCTCAAATGTGACTCCTTCCTCAACCTCTAGTTCCAATTCCTCTGCCACCGCCCCACAAAGTGCTTCAGCTGCCTCTGCAGCCTCCAGTCACCCACTGTCTCTTAACCCCTTGTTACTCTCCAGTATGCTTTACCCAGGGATGCTTCTCACTCCAGGCCTTAACCTTCCTGTGTCTGCCACACAGCCGCAGAGCTCAAACAGTGACCCCACCATTCCTCCTGCTCCTCTTCCTCCTCTGCCTGCAGCCTCCAAGTCAACGCCACGGGAGACAGGACGGCCTGCAGCAGATAAAGATGGAGAGGAGGAGGAAGAGGCGTTAGAAGAGGCTTTGGATGACGAAGAGGAGGAAGAAGAGGAGGAGGAGGAGGAGTCAGCAGAACAAAAAGAGAACAGTGGTCCTGAAGGTTCGGGGAAAGCCGAGTCATCTTCATCAGAGTCTGGAAGCTCTTCTTCATCCTCAGACGATTCAGACTCCAGTGATGAGGACTGATCCTATGAAATATAATTATAAATTTATTTATGTATTGCCTAGAAATGTATACATATATACACATATATATGGATTTTCCAGCACTTATGTTGCGATTTCTTTACATGTAAATACAAGAACTAACAAAATGTTGTGTAATAAAGATTACAAAAGCCAAAAAAAATTTTTTTAAATGAGAAAAAAAAAAAAAAAACACGAAAAACTGACTCAGTAGGAACTGAAATAAAATTTCAGTGTTTGTTCACAAGGTACAGTCTTGTTTTGAGACATTTTGCATGTCAGACTTTAGTAGATTTCTGAACTCTGTGAACTTGTACCACGATTATGTACAATTGCAACAAAAAAGGCATTATTGTAATTATGTCAGGATTTAATTTTATTAAAAAAGTGAAACTACATCAAAATGCTCGTTGAGCTGTACTATTAATATATTTTGATTGTTGGGGGTTTGGGGGAATGACACTTGACAAACACTTTGGTTTCTCTTGTAAATATTCAGTACTTTTACAGGTTCGTTGACACTTATGCTTTGCAGATCATACGTTGGATATGTCAGCAATAACTTGGGCAGCTAATGAATGTCACTGAAGCTGTAGATTCCACCCCAGTGCACAACACACGCAGCCTCACCTACCTGTCACTCGGCTTCGTGTCACGTTGAAGAGTTCATTTCAACATTCGCTCATCCATTTTGGAATCAATTACCTGAAGCTCCTTCTTGATTTGGGGGAAATCAGTAGAAGTTTTGTTTTGTTTTGTTTTGTTTTTGTTTTTTTTTGTTTTGTTTTGTTTTGTTTTTTTTTCAAATCAAGAACATAAGCTTAAATCCTTCAAAATGGATCCTTATTTAATTCTGTGATATTTTTAAGGTTTTATTTCTCACAGGGATATCAAATTTTACGAACACTTCATTGTCACCATCACCTTACAAACATGTTCCAACATGTCAAAGGCGCACTTTAGCTACCCACAGTAAGCATACATGTTCACTTGCACGTCTGTGGATTTTTACAGTGTTGGAGTTTATTAAACTCCTTAGGCTGTGGGGACAAAAAGTAAAAACCTTTTACTGTGTGCCAAAAACTGCCCTTTGACCCTCTGAGGTCCTGACAGAGTTTTGTGGTCTCTGTTTAGTGGAAAAGTTCAGGATTCTTGGATATTATTACTACAGCCCTGGCATATTTGACTGCATCTTACCTCAACTTTGCTCAATGGATTGGCTTCACTGTGCAAATGTACATGTGCATGGTTGTGTTTTCTTGCTGTCCATGTCGACAATGTCCTTGTCTCTCTGCTTGAATGTGTGAGTGTCAGAGGCCTTTTTTTCCTTTTTTTCTTTTTTTTAACCGAGCTTCCACCGTGTTGTTTTGTTGGCTGGACTGCTCCTCTCATCTGGTATCTACTGCTTCCATAACTTTCCTGAATGTTGTGCATCAAGGAGGGGGCCTTGTAAGCTATGACTAGTGGAAACCACATTACAAGTGTTTTTGACCTTTAAACACGACCCATTACAAATCTGGAGGAAATTTTTGTGTTGCATGACCACCTGTCTACCAAAGTCTTACAGACGACACATGGCACAAGCACAAAATAGTTCAAATCCTGGCTAAGATTGTAGTAATTGTCGTCGTCTTTGAGTATTAAATTTTTACACAGTGCCAGATGGGCTAGCTTCAGGAAGGGCTCAATAACAGCAGCTTGTGTCGCTGGAATTCTGCAGTGTTGTTGTGTGTATGTGTGTATTTCACTTCGTCCCCCAACTCGGTTCTGCTGATTGAATGGAGCTTCAGCTAGGTGTAGAAGTGCCCTTATCCTGTACCTCACTCTCTCATTCAACTTCTGACTGATAAAAGTAAACTGCTCAGATTTGTGCTCTGTGCTTGTGTATTTTGTTCATCATCACTGTACATGTTCATTTTAAGCTGTAACACTGGAGTTCACTCAAGCCGAAGTACCTTTGTAATTCTCTCTAGCACAACCGTGCTTGCTCTAGGACTGCTGTTACACAGTGGACTGTTAGATACACGTTTCAAAATTAGTTCTGAGCTGAGGTCTTTGTTTGAACCGGGGACAACAGAGCGCTCCTCCTGTGCTGGAGAAACCCACTGAAATAACTTGGTCTGGTTAGTTCTTAAATATTGCTGTAGCATTGTTCTGTAGTGGGTTAAACCATGACCAACCCCACAGTCTGAACACAAAAACTGAAGACACGTCTGAGTTCTCATATTGCTTTAAAGTGGTTTTCTTGTATGCCTGTTATACATAGACCTCGTCATGGGTTTGCTGGCAATGCAACTGCATTTGTTTTTTTTTGTTTATATATATAGATATCTATATCTATATATATATAGATATAGATATCTATAGATACATATCTATAGATATCTATATCTATATATATATATATATATATATATATATACATATATATATATAAATTATTATTATTATTACTAACAGTATGGTATTTTTCTATGTCTGAGCAATGAACTTAAACATGCCACTGTCATTTTGTATATCTGCACCTCTGCTCTCTTTAAACTTGTAGTGCCCTTATGCAAACACCCAGCCATTGCTACTTCTGCTGTAGGTGATTGATCTAACAACCTTTGCTACTTTTCGTTGCCCCACAGTGATGGGTTGATGGACTGATGACTGTGCTGAGCCTCTTTAGGACACAAATGGAAAAAAAAAATGGTAGACATAAGATTGGACTTTTCGCTTTAATTTTTCTATTTTCATTTTTTTTCCAAGGTTGTACTGTACAAGGACTCCCAAAGCACTGCTAGTGCGAGAGAAGCAGTGTTAAACTTGCGTTGAACACAGATACAAGTATACAATGACCAATATGCAAGAGGAATGACAAAACACACTACTGCTGTACAGGGAGGTTTTCGTTCATTTTCATACATGTAATCACTGAGATGACAAAACTAGCATCATTGGTTTTGTATTTTTATGTCAAGCTTGATAATATCCTAAATGTCACCCTGGTCAGTTTTTGTCTTTTTTTTTTTTTTCACTGGACAGTTGTAATATTTGCAAGTTGTGGTCTGTGTAGTCGAAATAATTCTTTATGTAGTGCAGGAAAACGCGTCTTAAAAGTCATTTGTAATTTATTGGATTACTTTCTATGAAGTTCTATAGAGGAAATTGAGGTTTAATTATTTTTATTAAACATATTCTTCTGACTATCCATAAAGTTTGCCTTCGCCTGTTGCTTTGTCTGGGGGCCTAATTTAAGAAATCATCAGTGCCAGGAAGCTTTTGGCACTTGTCCTCCTCACATCCAAACACTTATTGTTCCACTCACAGTGACACTGATCAGGTCAATGAACAAGCCTCGCTTAGGTTAAAATCCATTACAGCATCACAAAATAAACTTAAAATTTGGGCAACTGAAGCCTTAACCCAAGCAGTGTTTTCTCCTTCATACCTATTTTTCTCAGTTTAAAGGATGAAAAAAAAGTGTTAGGGATCCCTGGCTTATAACTCTATTTACCAATAAAATGCAAAATGCTATAAGAAGCAAAAAGGAGCAGTACGGGGTTCTTGTGGTGCTAATTATAGCCATTGTAATGGTACATTGAGTACATAAGCATTCCATGAAAGTTTTAAAAACCCTAAAATGTTAGTGATTCACCAAATCAGTCACATCAGTGGTCAATATTAACACAATCTTTTCGCACAGGTAGCTTCTTTTAGAATTGTTATTAATTATTAGTGCTGGAGAATGAGGCTGTTGAACTTTTTTTCCTGTCTTCTTTGCAAGTACTCTCTAGTACGTAAGGTTGTGCCTTTTTCAAGTCCAACCTCTTGGTAAGAAATCAGTACATTTACAAAGTTAAAACTGAGGATTGAAAGGCTTTTCCTCACTACGCTAAGTCCTCCAATCCTCCTCTTGGTGGCGCTCAGTGGCCTGTGTAAGTCACCACCACTTGTGCTCAGTGCTCATTATAGCAACCAGATACATATGACAAGTTGGGGATTGTCTACAGACAGAGGCCAATGGGCTGAACTTCCTAAGGCTGCTGAACAGCAGGTTGACTGTTCTGAGCCCTGCTGCAGCTATCCACTGCTTCCAGTCAGACATCGGAGAAAGACACGGCTGGAGTCTTAGACCAGAAGACCCTAAGTCTGGCTCCTGAAACCTCAACACAACCCGGTAAGTGCCCTGCTTATGAGTTTTGTTTTCTTGTGTTACAGTTACTTAAAAGTTGAATGTGGATGGAATGACAAATGCCATAAAATGTCAGCTGACAGTCTGGGTCAAAATGAAACACTTACATCATCCGCTTCTACGTAACCTATGACTAAATCCTGTAGGACAGACCGACCCAGCATGTTCGATAAATTAATATTTTAAATATCGTAGCCGGGCACTGATGCACCGAACAATAAAGTTTTATTGATAATCACAAACAAAAAGAATCGATTGTTAACCAAAGTGGCAGTTAAATGTTTACCACGTGTCTGAAAGTGAAAGTGAGGCCTAGTTTGATGTAACTTCTGTCACACGAGGCCTGACGGGAGTAAACAGGAAAAGGGTTGTGTTGTGACCGAGATAAATTGGCCACAGATTATTCATTATTAACAAAATATACATATCGACATATTAACTTTTCTCCAACTATTGAGAACAGGGGTAGATCCATCATGCTTTGGGCTTGTGTTGAGGCCAGTGCTACAGTGAACATTTCACTGGTAGAGGGAAGAAGGGATTCAATTAAATAACAGCAGGTTCTGGGAGCAAAATATAGCACTGTCAGTGAAAAAGTTGCAGATGAAAAGAAGTTGGCTTCTGCAACAGGATAATCATCCTAAACGACCCTTAAACCTCAAGAGGCCAAAGCTGAAGGTTTCGCCATGGTCTTCACAGTCCCTGATCTAAACATCATAAAAAACCTATGGATGGACCCATAAGAGCAATGCAGACCAGACGGCCCAAGAATCTCAAAGAAGTAGAAGCCTTTTGCAATACGAAATGGGGGTAAATCCCCCAAACTAGAACTTAAGGACTGTCAACTGCTACAAAAAAAAAATTTACAAGCTGTGATACTTGGCAAAGGGGGTGTTACAAAGCATGTTTTGGGACCTTTTCCATTTTGATATGTGGAACCGCAAAAGATAGAAATAAAAAAAGTAATAAAAAGTAAATATTAAAGAAATGCGTCATCTTAAACTTGTGAAATCAGTTCATCTTTTATTTGCTTAATTGTTCACAGTAATAGAACTTTTGACCAGGGTTGCCTAAACTTCTTCATGCCACTCTAGAAAGCTGCTTCCTTCAATATAACATGCTAACAGGTTGTCTGACATATGACATCAGAGAAAAAAAGACTGAAGGTAATGAAAAAGAAAATATTTGAGTTAAAAGTTAAAAAGCAAATGGAAGTTGTTTTATTATGTTTTAGTCCAGTTGATCACTTTTCCAAACTGCTGCCAGACTTTCCCATGGTCTCCATTTTCTGGCTTGTATGGCACCAGCACTGCTTTGTAATGGCACATTTATCGATCTGGTGTCAAATGCGGATAAACATTCCAGGGCATTATTAGGCAGTAGTGCATGGGAAGGGGCAGTATGACCATGTGTATGAGGAACTGCGTGCAAACAGATATTTCCAAGTTCCTCTTTCTCTGTATTAGCCGTGCGTGTGGTCTGGCTACAGTGAAATGTCTCCTCTTACACGTGCAGATGATGAAATGTTTCAAATGATAAAATGATTCAGAAAGCTTTGGGCATTTAAATGTGTCACTGAATGTTCTGGTTTCAGTATTTGGACTCAAGCGTTGCACCTGAGTATGAAGTGAATTAAACCATTTAACCTGCAGTTCTTTGAAGACATGGAAGATGACTCAGAGCAAAGCAAGACTTTGTGATCTCTGCAGACAGACCAGGCACTGGTTACTTCTTCGGAATGAAAAGCAGCTGTTTAACGTGAAATAAAATCTCTTGGAAATTAGTAACGCATTGGTGAAGAGACATCTTTTATATATGTCAATTAATGTCTTCGTTTCTTATTTTAGTGACTTGGTTGACTCTCAAGGTGGAAAAAAACCTGGCATCAGACCAACTATTGAAAAATCCTTCACTTCATCTGAACCCAAAATGATTGAATTAATAAAATGTAATGGCGGAATAACGGGTTGTAAATACATCGGCTGCAATAAGGATCAAAAAATAATGCAATTACCACTTTTATCTAGATAAGCACTAGATGATAATGATATTATCTTTGAAATCTTTAAAGAGAAATGACTGCTGCTGGATCGAACTTACATGTTTCTTGAGCATTAAAACAAATGTCAGAATCAGAGCAGCAGCATTTATTCAACTATTCAATTAGTTGATTGACATGAAACAAAATGGTATTTTTCCCGATTCAAACAATTAATCGGTTATCAAGATAGTTGCCAACCACCATCAGTAGCAGCTTCTCTGTGAGGACTTTCAGCTTTTCTTTATTTTATATATTAA
Source organism: Istiophorus platypterus (assembly GCA_016859345.1). NCBI lineage: Eukaryota > Metazoa > Chordata > Actinopteri > Istiophoriformes > Istiophoridae > Istiophorus > Istiophorus platypterus. Next base: position 24,224,556 of record CM029118.1, read on the forward strand.
TCAATGAATATTATTGAGTTCTGGCCTGTAGGTACAACAAAACTTGGTTTCAGGAGTATTGTGATTGAAATTTTTCACTATTTTCTGACATTCTAAATAAAAATTATTGATTAATCAAGAAAATAATCAGCAGATGATTCAATAATGGAAATAATTGTTATTTGCAAACCCTACACTCAGATTCAAATAATAATCACTTATTTTAAGCTGCTGTGAGTTTTGAATGCAGCATAGAGAGGGTGTGTCATCAGTAGAAGAAACTGTTTCCGCCTGAGTAAGAAACTCTTTCCGCTCTGAGGCCACTTTTTCCCTGGACAAATATGGTAAGGATACCAGCCTGTGTGTGGGTGGACTGAGGCATGTTGAAAGAAAATAATTGGGAGGCAGATGACTAACATTTGGACATGTATTTAACTAAGTCTGGCCAATTGATGGACTCAAAATAGCTGTATGAAGAGCAGATATCAGATTAACGTCCAAACTGCCACCAAAATTTTTTTTTCTGGTGATTTGGCACAATGCCATGCTGTATCTTTGCAATAGTATTTGATTTGATTCATTAAAGCTTCTTGTATACAGTGTCTAACCAGAAGCAGACTTACAAGACATACACAGGAAGCATTAGTGAACAGAACTCCAGGGTTTCCAAAAAAACCCAAACCCAACCAAACCAAGAAAAAGTTAATTTTATTGAAGAGACACAATCACTGTTCGGTCTTTCTCCACACTCTTGATCATGCAAACTCTATCAGTTCCCTTAAGTTTCAGGTTTGTTTTTACATTCCCTGTATCTCACACACACACACTCACACACACTGACACATACACACACACACATCTATCACCATATGTCGTCTGCAGACTAAGATCTGTTTAACTCAGTGAGGACAGTCACCCAAAATGATAAAGGGCACATGTGGGAATGATTAGAGGAACAAAGTCTCTATTCAGGCAGGACAGTGAACACACACATACACACACACACACACACACACAACCTTAAATAGCTGGAGTAGAACTGGGCCTCTACCAGTTTAGGAAGCAGTAAAAGTACCAAAAGGCCTACAACAATGTAAAAACGTCCCGTTGTAACTTTGTAAGAGTGTCAGAGATGACACACACTGCTGTGGCTACAATCATTTTTCACATGCAACAGCCTGGCACAAAAACTCCTTAAATACAGGCTGACAAAAAACATAACTCAGCCTAAAATTATCTTGATTGCCAAACCCTTAATACTTTTGTTAAGTTCTTACTGGAATATTCATAGTTCACACACACACACACACACACACACACACACATATATATATATATATATATATATATATATATATATATATATATATATATATTCATATACACATATATAAAATATACACATATATATACATATATACAGTTGCAATCAGAAATATTCTACCCCCCCCCCAAAGATTTTAAGGATTTATCAATTAAAGTTTTCTCAAAGAGAAAGATTCTGCTTAGGATGTCGTCTTTATGAGTTGAGTGATAGATAAAATCAACACAGAAAATGCATGATGTAGTATTTGTGTTTAACAGTATATTTTGTTAAGATAGCCATGTCACAATAATTTAATCTCTATATATTACTGTTGTTTTCAAAGCTGTCTGACAGTTTTTATGGCCTAAAATGGAGTTGAAACATAATTAAGCCTTTGGGATCTCTATAATGATCCTTCATTTGCTTAAGCTGTGTTGCATATATAAACCCCACCCATGAAGGTATTCAAGGTGAGTTGCAATCATGGGAAAGACAAAGGAGCTTCCACAAAAGCTGAAAGAAGAGATTATTTCATCACTCCTGAAGGGCCTTGGATATTTCCAAAAAAATTAAGATTCCAAGAGTAACCATTGGGAGCATTATAAGGAAATTTAAAACTTATGGAACAGCTGCAAACCTGCCTGGCCTTGGAAAGAAGCCCAACATTTCATCAAGGGCCCTTAGCAACTTAGTCAGAACAACTAAGAGTTACCCCCATGTGACTGCCAGACCCCTACAGGGTGACCTGATGAAGGCTGGTACAAGTGCTTCAGTCGTGCACTGAATAAACAAGGACTTCATGGCCGGACTCCAAGACGCACTCTACTCCACTCTGGACCACAAGGAACATCAAAAGTAGACTAGAATATGCCAGGAGGAATTTGGCTAAGACTACAGAGTTTTGGGAGAAAGTTCTTTGGTCTGATAAAACCAAATTGGAACTGTTTGGACACACGGACCAGCGGTATGTCTGGCGTGCGAAAGGCCAGACTTATGACCAGAAGAATACCATCCCCACGGTCAAGCGTGGAGGTGGGTCAGTGATGATGTGGGGCTGTTTTTATGCGGAGGGAACTGGTAATCTTGATCATGTACCTGGCAACATGGATTCCAAGAAATACCAGGTAATTTCAAAGAGGAACGTAATGCCTTCTGTTGACAAATTAAACCTTGGTGATCATTGGACTTTTCAGCAAGACAATGATCCCAAGCACACCTCCGAGTCAACCAAAGCTTGGTTGAGAAAAATATCCTGGAACGTCCTGGAGTGGCCTTCTCAGTCACCAGATTTAAATCCCATTGAAAATCTTTGGTGGGATTTAAAGAAGGCAGTTGCAGCACGGAAGCCATCAAACATCACTGAGCTGGAGGCTTTTGCACACGAAGAATTGGCAAAGACTCTGATCGAGCGGTGTAAGAAGTTTGTCAGCACTAACCGAAAACGTTTGTGACACATCCTTCAGCTTTTATAACTTCTAACAAACTAGTGAAGCTGGGGGTTGAATATTACAGCAAGTGCACATGTGTTAAGAGTTACATTTTTCATTTGAACTTCAAAGTTAAGTCAACCTCTGTTGTCAAAATTACTCATTATCTGTAATCATCCACATCACTATGGTTTTTTAGGTGAGGAGTTTGAATACTTCTGATTTCAACTGTACATTTACAAATATACACATATATATACATATGTGTATTTTTGTATATTTTTATTTATAAATACATATATATGTATATATGTATACTTGTGTATATATATATATATATATATATATATATACACACACATACATATATATATGTGTATTTATATATTATATATATATATATATGTATATATATATATATATATATATATATATATATATATATATATATATATGTTTTATCAATATGATAATATCATATTCCAGATGTACATTATCTTTTGTGACTTCTTTATCAGAACCGCAGCTGAAACAGGAAATAGAAATAAAAGCAGGAAATGGAGGAAATGTGGAGTTGTTATTGGCACGATTACCAACACATCCAACTGCATAATCACAAAGCTGTCACTGTTTTCAGAAATTTTACAGCTTTTAGTCGATATGATAATGGGCATAGTAGAAATTTGAAAAATAAGACATTTTACAACTTGTGTGTATCTTTCCGTTTTTATTCATTCAGTACGTAACGTATTGACTCACTGTGATCTTTCTGCGTTGCAGTGCTTTTTATGTCCTGATTGTCTCTAAGTGTTTCTTGCGTAGGTGCCCATTCCTGCTCTGACTCATCCTGCTGTGTGAAGGTCACCATGGCAACCAAGCCTCCAGGCAACCTGGAAAAGCCAAGGTTTGGCCCCAGTGGCCGTCTGATCGCTATGTTTAGGTTAGCGCCACAGTCTCACAGCGTTACTCATACCGTTGCCTTTTTGTGTGTTATCTGTGTAGGTTTATTTTATCATACAGCAAGTATTCCCTAACACACCCTATAATTGATTAGAGTTGCTATGACAAACAGTCCTTAGAAACAATGTTTTGATCAGTGTAACACTGTCTTTGTTGACAACACAATCTGAGTAGTATCACTGCAGTATCACTCCGCCTAGCTTTGAAATGCATTCTGGGTTTTGACACTTTTCTGACACAAATATTACAAGGGCGACTTGCGAAACGTTATCTTTAGCTGAGGTTTCTGTTCTCTTGTTACAATTGGCAGTGTGTTGCCCTGTTTTCCAAACAACAAATCCAACAGGTTTTTGTTGTTTTTGTTTTTTTTTCAACCCGGTCCCATCCCTGCCATCTTTCCTCTGATTCAGGGACTGCACCAGAGATCCAACCGAGGCAATTAATGTGATACTGAAACGCATGCTGCACACATTTCTGCTTCACCACAGGGACAACGAAGCAAATGAGGAGACTAAAGGTATACCAACATATTCGATGGTCTAACCATGGGATGAGGGGATGGGATAGGGATAACCTCTTAATTGTTGGGGATAAATGCATGAAGGGAGTTTATAGAGACACTTTTACAGTATGATCAGTACATCTGGAGGACAGAGGATTATGGCCTTCACAGTATTACTAGTTTATAATGGGCAATGGCAACACTGCCCAGTCATTAGATACAAAACAGACCTCACGTATAACTGTAAAACCCGCTTGTTCGAGCAGAATCGACAGCGTGCATTTGACCCCCCGTCTACTCACCTGCAGCACCTTAAAGTAGAGAGAGTAGTATGTTTTTAGTGATAGTTCTGAAACTCTGGGACAAGGCCCCTTGATGCTGACACGTCACATTTACTCTGTGTGATGCCGTTCACAGAGCTGGCACTGAAGTGCTGCCGTGAGGCCGGGTTCTTGTATTACAGGATCCTGGAGGACCTCATCAGTCAAGAGAAGAAACGGCTGGGCATCACTGCCGTCTCTGTGAGTACACTGCCTTCCTGTGGCCACACATGGAACTGCTGTTGAGTCTGATGGCAAGGTTTTGTCTCTACTAGGGACACTGTAACAACAGGGGCACTAAGTGTCACGCATGTCTCACACTACATGCTAACGTACCTCAAGCCTTTGTAAAAATCTAAGTTTTGATCTCTTTTATTTATTTTGCATTCTTGTTCCGAAGTCAAACGCTTGTGATGCACTTTCGTTTTTTGCAGGGCATCTTGGAGATTGATCTATTCCAGTGCTGTCTGGTAGCCTGTTGTCTGGAGATTACAATATGCTCAAACCGTCTACCATGTGATTTCCCTATGCTCCTTCAGATCTTGAAGATGGCGCCATACCACTTCTGGAGGGTGTGTTTCCCAGTGTGTTAACTTGATATACAGTGTATGCATACAGTTTATACATTCATGTTTACCTGTAGAAATTGCAGTCACGCATTTTTGCAGATAGTATAACATCTGGTCTCGGATTTGAATGAGCTGTAAAAATTAAAAAAACAAACAAACAGACAAACAAAAAAAAAAAAAACAAAATAGCAACAGCCCTGCCCCCTTTAACTCTGACGATTGTTTTCCTGTGCTGTGACAGGTGATCGAGCTGGTGCTGCGGTCTGAGGTTAGGCTGCCTCGCGATGTCGTATCGCACCTCTCCCAAGTGGAAGAGGAAATTCTGGAGAGCTTGGCCTGGACTAGTGACTCACCCCTGTGGGAAGAAATCGGAGCCAATGAGGGCCATTTGCCTGCCTGCCAACAGGTTGGTAACACACAAAAACTCTTTACCCGGCACCAGAGGTTTTTCAAGATTTTATACTCTCTTAAGGTGACATTCATTTCTGAGTGCGATTAATTTAGAAATATGATGTATGTGTGAGTATGAGCATGTTATGTTTCTATGTCAAAACATCAATAGCTCTGAAGTGTTCACATACATGGCTTTATTGAGGACTTTGTGTCATACATAGGTGACACTCCCTGCACGGCTTGAGGATCCAAAGAACACTGACGTGCAACCTGACCCAAACCGACCAGGAGGTATAAACCTGTGCCTTAAAGCTCCTTTTGCATTACATTATTGTAATTCTGTCTCATTCAATAAAATATTTTCATAATTTCTCAGCATTTTTACACTCCTTAAGTACAAAGAAATTGCAGCCCTCTCATTGTCAATTGCCTGGTCAGCTCTGTTTTTGCCAGTGGAGGTCGGTTTGGGAGCTGACCTTTCTGCCAGCACTGACCAACAGCGTTGCCCATCAGCTGTTAGCAGGCCTCAGAGAAGCAGCCTGCTCCTGTTCTCTCGCAAGGTCAGTCGATCTACGACTCCGTAACAGTCTCCTGGCGTGTGAAGGGATTTTCTGTTCCATGGCTCCGTATAACAGTCATCGTACACATATGTGATGTTCAGTGTGGTCACATTTTCTCCTTGCCTCAGGTATACAGCCAGATGAGCAGGCATCTGAGTGAGCTGTGTTGCCCACTCGGCATTTCTGATGAGCTGCGGTTTAAGATCTGGACCTGTTTTGAGTACTCTCTGGTCAACTGCAACAAACTCATGGTCGGCCGTCACCTGGACCAACTGCTCCTGTGTGCCATCTACATCATAGCCAGGGTGGGTTTTGATATATCGGAGAGACGTCTCAACATTGTTTCGTTGATTTGGTAAACCCACTGGTATGTATATGCAGGGATTTCCTTCGCAGGTATCTATGTTTAGGGGCTATTATGAGGTCAAGAAGTGTTTTTAAACAAAAAAAAGAAAAAAAGAAGCAAACAAGTTTTTCAAAGGTTAACCTTGTTTATAATTTTACACTTGAAAATTTGTCTGACTGCTGTGGTGTGCTGTCCTGACATGGTACGTGTCACCTGTATGAATATTCACTAATTCATGAGGGTTTTCCTGGCAAGGCAGACAGTTCTGATGTTGCATTGTAACAGCACAAATAATTGTAATTATGTGACAATGGGTTAGAAATACATTTAAAACATGTTGATGGACTACACTTGTTGTGATTCAGTAACTTAACATTCTCACGTACCTACTGCATATTATTTAAAATGATGATGTAATACTGTTCTTTAATATTATTTATTAATATCTCGACTGTCAGGATAAGGAGAATGGTGAAACACGAATTAGATTCACATTCATTTCTTTTACTACTACACTGTCCCCCCTTAGAAAGGTTTTATTGTTGATCAATGACATAATGTGACTGAAAGAAGACTGACTATGTATTATTAGGCAGATTATTTTCTCAGTAGATGTTTAAGGATCTTACAGAGATCATTCACTGGCTTACAGACCTTATATCAATATAAAGTACCATGTGTCCCTTATTCCTTTCAAAACATACTACACAATCAATTATTAATTCATGGAATTTGCACTGCTTTTACAGATTACCAAGGTGGAGATACCCTTTAAGTTTATAATGAAGTGCTACAAGTCTCAACCACGAGCCAGCAAAAGTGTATGTATGTTTTTTTTTTTTTTTTTAAGGTTAATCCTGTCATCTCTTTAATATACAACTGGATCTGCTCTGAATGAATAAAATATCGGATAAGACCATTAAAAGTGTCTCATCTTGTCATCTTTGAGCTATAAAAACATAGAAGAAAGTTAACATGTTACTCACCATTTATACTGTGTCATCAAGCTAACTCATCAAGCTGATATATTAATGACTATCTGTCAAGTGTATTTGAGTTTTAAGTGTTGTGTGTTATGGCCACAGTGGTTCAATATTTACAAACAGACTGTTTCTGTCCTCAGGTCTGTAAAAACGTGCTCATTTCAGGAGGAAAAATGGAAAATTCTCCCATTGAAAACAACAGTAAGAAGCCCCGTGGTCAAATTTACTCTAAAAGAAGTCATTCATCTGCATCTAAAATTAGCACATCCTTGATTACCCAGAGATAAATCAGTCTGCAAGGTTGCCAAGAGAGAACACAGTATGATACAGTTCAGTCCGATATACACAGGTTTATAAATACATCAACATTTATACTGTATAGTAATTGAATGTATTTATTTATAAATATAGTTGTGCCTGTTTGGTTAGCCTCTTGGTACTGAAAGATTTGGCATTAAAAGATGCCAATTAAGTAACAGATTAGCCTTGCTTTGACTTTACTATTGCTGTGACATGCCCTGATTCTCCAAATAAAACACTTTCACAGTCACTGTAAAACAACTTGATTAATTAAACTCATGGTTAAAACAAAAATTTCCTCAAAAACATCAATAAAGCATGATGTACATCAAAATCTTGTCTTTCCAACAGCATCAGCATTTTGTTCATAAAGTATTAAATGGTACATAGATTAAAAATTCTAATTTTCCTATGTCTGCCATTTGGCTTCACCACCCTCCTGTTTCCTTTATCTGAACCATAGCTTTATACAGCAGATCCAGGGTCAAGAGTCAGCCACATGTAACTGTGGTATTATGCAGACAAAGAGCTACACACATAATAGCAATTCCTCATCGCATAAAAAAATTAGACACGTCAAGTAATCACGATAATGCACAACCTAAAACCTGACAATATGATTTCAAAATCAGGAGCAATCTATTTCATTAATTGTATGGTTGATTACAGACAATGGAGACCACAGCAACAGTATCCCGACTCCCAACACACCATCAGCACATTATCAAGGATCCCTTCAGGAGCAGAGGGGCAATCTTATCAACTTTTACAACCAGGTCTACACGACGAAGATAGAGCACTTTGCCAAGCAGTTTGCCCTGACTTCTGGGGTAAGTGAACCATTTCAAGTGTCAGAATTTTGCTGACTAAAATGAGAGGGTAACATACTGAGATCACATAAAGCTAATTCATGGAGATATAAAAAGAAATCATTCATTTCTTAAGACTGGATTTTCTGACACATGCAGTGTAACTTTTATGCAGGGTGATACTCCTCCTTTGACTCCATACCCCCGTCAGTGGAAAGCATCTCCTTGCAGACACCTGCTGTCAAGCAACTCCTCCATCAGTATTTCACCATACAACCCTGAAACTGCCTCCAGTCGTCCACCTGGGCTGTGCTACTACTTCAAATCAAGTCCCTTGGAGGTCTGTGGACATACTGTTCGACATTGTAATCTTGAAATTATATCACTTAAACTGTGTAGAACCAAGATGGAAGATTTCCCTCTTGTTTTCACAGTGTCTGCGTGAGATCAACAACATGATCAAAACGAATGGGTTACAAAGCAGGCGTTGCTACGAGGTGTCAATGGAAGAGGAGGAGCGGGAGGAGGAAGAGGAGGAAGAAGAAGATGGTCCTTCAGCAAAAAGGCATTGTTTGGATAATCAGTCAGCCTGGCAGAGGCGACTAAGGACTGTGGTGAACGATCGTGTCACAAGGAGGAAGCAGGACCAGCCCTCTTCAGTTACAAAGCCTAACCTGTACTAGAGAACAGAGGAGCATAAAGTCTCTCTCTGAAAATGATACAACAGCACCAGGTGCCAGAGAAAAGCACAGAGCAGCTTTGTCTTCCCATCTTTTAAAAATTCCTGTGTTATTTACTGTCTGAGTTAAAATTACACCCTTTTGCTCTTTTGCTCTGCTCTATATTTGACACCAACGATACTCTCAGGTAGTACGCAAGCGATATACAGTTGGGTTCATAAGTAGACAACTTTTGCATTTTTGCCTCTGTAAACAACCACAGTGGATTTTAAATGTACAAATCAAGCTGTGATTGAAGTACAAACTTATTACCTCATTTTCAGCAGCTCAAAATATTTATGAACCTAACTATGTAAGAAGATTTTCTTAGACCAATAGAGGCCTGTGACAGATATATTGGTACTGATGTATATATGGTCACACATGCACCAAGATTTTTATTACCTATATATTGCAGAAAAAGATGCATGGGTTAATTTCGAAATGGTTTCACACATACTTTGTCCAGCAGAGTACGCTCCGACTTCATTGTTTACCATACTCTCAGCTCTGCCTGAAATAGTAGTGGTAGAGTACGCCATTTATGAAACAGACTTCTGGGAAAATAATAAATTATATCCCAATCATTTTCTTTATTTTTTTATTTATTTTTTTATGATTATAACTTCATATACAGCAGTGAACCAGCATATCCATTATCAGAAAGTTGGTAACCATGGCTGCCCTTTCCTTGACACATAATCCCCTTCAGTGTTTATCAGTAACCATGTTTCTGTATGCTACTGAGTTAATTCTCAACTAGTGTTGCCCAGGAGGTTAAAAAAAAACAAAAAAAGCCAGTACTTCCGTAGGCAAAAGGCTTGTAAAATAAAACCAACACACAGTCAGGTGCCTAAAATCAAAAGGAGGTCTCAAGGTTGCCATAGAGAACAAAAGCACCTGAGCCCACAACAATCATACAGGTTTTAAGGTTATGACCAGTGTTTTAACACTTTATACGCCTCTGGACTCCCATCAGCTGAACACTACACGTAAGACTTAGATTTTTTCCCAATATCATGGGTTGCAACACAAGCCGGGGGACCACAGTGATGGATCCTTCTGAGAAGCCCAAGGAAAGGCCGAAGACAGTCACTTGCACTGAGGAGGTGTCTGCAGAGGAAACCAATGGGACAACAACTGAAAACAAGGACGAAAAGACAGAGTTGCAGCTTAGTCCTATCAACACTTCCTCCTAAACTCCTCTCAAAGTAAGAAATATGATAAAAAAAAACAACAACTATGTGTTTTTCAACATCTTGTCTTAAAATCTCAAATATCATTTACAATCTGCATGAAAAAATGTTTACCATTTTACTTCAATCAGTTGGCTATGCCATCTCGTACTGTTTTCAGTTCTGTCGTTGAAACAAGGATATAGCACCTCCCCATAAAGCAAGCAATTTATGACCATCGCATTGGGGTCACTTTGATACAATCACCTCTATAACTTGACCGCTATGTCTCTCTGAGGCTATCTGACATGACAAATGGGCTGTGTGGTGACTGAGATGGGCTCTGTGTGTCTGTGTCGCAGTGTGTACAGATTGGCCTGTCCGGGGTGAAGGAGGGCCTGTCAGCAGGAGGAGGCGACGCTGCAATACTGTCCATCAACTTCTGTGTCATCTGGGCCAGTCTCTCTCTCTCTCTCTCTCTCTCACACACACACACACATACACAGAAAAATACACACACTTCAAGAGATCCAGCTCTTGTGTTCATATTTCAGAAACTATTTTGTGATGTATATTCTGATTTAAACATTGTGATGTGCTCCTCTGTACCGGTGTTGTCTTTACATTCCTTTTTAGCTCTCATTTAGATCTATACATAGGCCCCTGTGGCGTACTTTGCATCGACAGCCATTATATTTTTGCTCTTCTCTCCTCCTTTGCTCAAACACCTCTGGTCAGGGCTGATAGTTGCAACACACTCTTTCAAATGCTTCCAATTCTGCTGCAGGCTACAGCAGCAAGCCTTTAAGATAGACAGCTTATGTTTCAGCTGTGGGCACCTTGCAGCTCTCAAACTAGATAGCATGCTCTGAATATCAGAAGCCTGTTACTGCTGTTCATTTGGACAGTCTGAGTGAGTGCTTTGTGCAGAAAATTATGAACCACTGCCAAGGGTTAAAAGAAAAAAAATTCCAGCACTTTCCAATCTTTGCCACCAGGAGGCATTGGCAGACACCAAAGTAGTTCCCTCTGCTGCCACCAGGGAGCAGAAGTGATCTTTCCACATTGCTACAAGACATCTGAGGCTGGCTCCATTTGCTGAAGACATTTAATCTGAAATATAGGTTGTAAGTTTATTACCAGCTAGTGAATGGAGCTGGAATGGAATAGCCATTTCACAAAGTATATCAAAAATACCCATCTCAGAGGCAGGGGGAAATTACATGAAATTATTACTATTATACAAATGGAAAGTGTGATTGAATAATGTGCTAGAGAAGATAAATGAAAAGCACTTTGTTGGAAAACGTAATACTAAATAGGTTTTTAATTTCAGTAGTGGGATAAAAGAAGCGTATTTTTACCCCATTTCACTGCCAATTGATCAGTGGTTCCACACCTGCAGATAGAGACGGGGCCTTATCGTCTCATTATCATTTAATTAATATGCATGCACACATGCCAATTATCTTTCCTCTGCCATTTAGCAGAAATGAGACATTGATGTTTTAATGGTACTGGAATGGATAACTCCTCTATTGCTTTAAAGACAAGACAGGCACATTGATTGGCATAGCCAGGATATGTTAAGAGAGACAATTGAATTAATAGCAACCTGAAACACTTTATTGTATTAATACTTCTCAGCAGCTTATCCATTTGCTGTCCTTTTGCAGGGGCTGTAATCCTGTGATCTAGCAGAGTTTTTTGATTAACTCTCTTTGCTAGATACAAAAAGGGCAAGGCTTATGGTGCAGTATGTAGAGTATATTATTTCATATTATGTTATATATATATATATTATACACACATACATACATGCATACACACACACACACACACACACACACACACACCAATGAGAACCCATTATGGAAACATTTTATTTGAAGGACATGTAGAGTAGCAAGCTATTAAATTTTTCCACTGTGCCACGACTAATAAAGGGCCCAAGGCCACACCAAGTGAAGCAAACCCAGGATGAAAGTTATATTAATCATTATCCAGTTTACTGTACTGTGTGAGCTGAATTTATGTCCATAAGTCACAGGACAATGTTATGTGCCAGTGAAATAGGCAATATTATTGAACGAAGCACTATTGACACTTTTCATTTGTGCAAAAATGCTCCTGGTTGCACATCTCACCTAGGCTGTTGTATTTTTGTCATTTTTTTTTGTTTTTCTTAATCTTTAAGCCCAGAACCAGAATGCTATAATGGTGAAGTGATACAGTATGAAAAGATAGAGCTTTGCCTGCTAAATCCAAACCTAGGATGTATGACTTTTCCAAATATAAAACATCAGAGGACAAAACTTGTGTTACTGGAGGCAGCTGCTTATGGGATTGTGCCAAAAAAAGAGGGCAAACAAAAAATGAGAAGGGCAACAACCCCCCCTCCCCCAGACAAAAAAAAAACTCTTGGGTGTAATCTTCTTACTCAGTAATGGACCATTTATATGACATGTATAATGGGCTGCCACAAATATTCACAAGTAGTGGTCTTATTTTCAGCTAGCCTCTCTTTAAAGATGTGTTCTTCATAGGGTATCTTTTGTGAATATATGATCAGAGGCATGACAGCTTCGCTCTTTAATCTTACACTGGCCTTGAAGAATGTCACTGATTCCAACCATCATACCCCCCCCCCACCCTACCCCTCACAACTGTAGGCTACAGAGATCGTCCTATTATTTACACTGTGCTGTAGCAGCAGATCTCTGGTTGTTTAGAAGGGTATGGTTTTCTTTATTTTATGCTTAAAATAATAATAATAATAATAATAACAATAAGAATAATAATAATAATAACCAGACATTCATGAAAAATTGACAAAACTGTCTGATCCTGAAGTGTCTATACTCAAGTCAATGCCATATGTATGTGTGGTTTAATAAACTGGTTTCAAGACAAATATCACAGGTTAGCCTATCGACCTTCAGCAGCAAGAAAATGCTCTGACTGTTGCTATCTTCTTAACTTACATCCTCCGGAAATGGAAATGTGACATGTGTAGGTATACATCTGCTGCTTTTGACCACATTGCAACTGTATTTTAGTATATATCTGAACAGTTTTATCACATCCCATACAAGGCCAAGGACAACAAGAGCAGGAAGAATATGAGAGACTTTCTTCCACAGCTGTCTGATGAACATGGACTGCTATCTACAAGGTAGCACTAGCTAGATCAGTCCTCTCAAACTACTTTGGGATCAGCCAATCATGTTAGGGATAACAGTCCTGGTGACTGGTCAAAAAATACAGTTCTGTGCAAACATTTAAGGCATTAAAATACGGATGCCTCAAAAAATTATGCCAGGAATATTTTTTGATTTATCAATTAACTTCTTACAAACTGCACTTAAAAAAACCCTAAAAAATATCAATAATTTCTGTGATTACACTTTGTCTTTAAAACAGAACCAATTCTCCTTGGTAAACATGTGCACAGTTTTTCAAGGTACTTGGCAGGTTAGTTGTTACAAGCACTTTGGAGAACATGTTCTTCTGTGGACTGACTCCATGATGTTGAGATCAGGACTCTGTGGGGGCCAGACCATCTGTTGCAGGAGTACATTTTCCTATAGTCTCTCTAGATAGTTCTGTGTGACTGGCTGTGTATGTGAAGTCATTGTCATACTGGAGAATGAATTTGGGACTAATCAGAAGTTTCCCCTGATATTGTGCAAAGAATAAGAATAAAAATCTAAACATGTAAAGTGTTTCAAATATCATTTGGCTAAATGTGACACTTGATTTAGACATTGCTCATTTTCATACTTCACTGAAAAGTTATATATATATCAGCCTCAAGAACAAAAAGCAAATATCAGATAGTTCAGAGATTCTAATACTAAGTTATATCCTCCTCATATATGTGAACATGAGTCCCAGCTTTGGCAATCTTATAGTAAACTTTGTATACATTCAACATCATTTATTTATCTTAAATTATTTGAATTCTGTATTTTGTGTTTCTCTCAGTCATTACTTCTCTGCTGAGGAAGAAAAAGGCCATCATGTCATTTGAAGAGAAATCCGACCGAAAACACCGATGGAAATTCTTCAGATTGTTATACAGTCCATAGTCTACTGGTAAACAATAGCAACTTTTGTTTTTACTCTAGAGTATTTTTATGATTTAAGGAGCCACTTCATGGTACACACACCAAAAAAGGTGATCTCCCTGAACTGTGGGGGAAATGTCCCTGGAGCAAAGCTGCTCACAATCTATCTACCCACTGCTTCCTAAAGGATTCACTCAAAGTCAACCACAAATGAATACAGGGAATGAAATATCTTAGCATTAAGTTTTTTGTCAAATGTCATAGCAATGAAAAGTCTGTAGGACACTGCAAATAGATTATGAATGAGTGGAAAACCCTATAAAGTCCTGAAGGCAAATAAGATTTAGCTGAAGATAAAGGTCAGGGCGCTGGAAGAGAGATACGGGGAGGCATGTGGACAAGGATGACTTGATTATCCTGGATGGGAGCACAAAGAGACATGTCCTTTTGCAACAGGGTTAGAAGAAATACCATTTTTCTAATAACAGAAGAAAAAGTGCCGGCAATAAATGTTCAAGGTGTATAGATAAATTAATTCAGAAACAAAGAATTCTGATGGTGTCAACCACAAGTTTACACCAAGCAAATGTTTCGAATCAATAATTATTGATCAATAATTTCAGAAATTAACATTCATATTTTGCGATTCTCCATATCATTTTATTTAAATATAACACCACCTGAAATCAAAAAGTATCCTTGGGTCTATGTGTGACTCAGTGAATAACCAAACACTTATAAGTCTGTTGAATTGTAACAATGTGCTTCAATTTTGAGCGAATCAGTATGTTTACCCAGTATTCATCTTTAAATTACAGATGATTATTTGAGGAGTCAATCCAGCTTGTAGTGTGTCTACGATTGATGTGTTCCACAGTGAGAGGAGAGTAACTCTCGTACCTGCCACGTCATTACTGTATGTTTAATTCACTTCAGTAAAATACACAAGCTAGTGGAAGCTGCAAGCCGTCTGTATGGCTGTGTATGTGAATCTGTAAATATGTGTATCGTGATTTCATTTCACTTTTCAAAGAAAATGGTGAAAAAAAGGAAATTCTGCTCTAAATGTCATTCATTCAGTTCAGGTGTCAGGGTGACCTTCAGCAGAATCAGCTTCAAGAATCTTCTTCCTATTGTGAACATGGCCGAGTAGGCTCTGTAAAATATCAAATTTGATAAGAAAAAATGTCGTGGTGAAGGCAAAAGTCTGTGGTAGCCTTTGTATGGCCAATGTGGGTTCAGACGTGACTGACTACATGGAAGGACACCACTATATACTATACTTATACAAAGTGATGATACTATGATGAACAAAATACAGCAACACTGAGAATACAGATGAACTTTGGAAATACAATAATATTCATTACACTGCACAGATTTTGGTTCATTTTGAGGGTTTGAATGTTTTAGCTTTAACTACAATATAGTTCATTTAGTTCAAAACCAAATACCAAACAAAGGGAAGTACAATGATCGTAATGTATTGTAAATCTAAATATTTTTGTCATTGTGAAATTTGCTGTAACCTACCATTAAACCCCTCCCTCAACTATCCAATCATAGCTTACTGGAATGTAACTAACCACAGCTGCCCTATCCAGCTTTGGGTTTCTCCACTCACTCAAATGGCACGAATGGGACAGTAGTAAGAGCAGTATTTTAACAAGGTTCTGAACCAGCTTTCCAGTATCCTGCACCATATTTTCCAAAGAGTATCGAGACTGGAAAGGATACTGGTGTTATGGAAGACATCATGCTTGGTACCAGTACCCTAGAGGGCCACCCCATCTGGTCCCAGTGGCTTCAGACCAGTTTCCCTAATGCCACACGTCATGGAGGTACTGGAGAGAATGGTCCCACCATAAACCACAGGTGAAATCTGCTCCAAGCCCTCTTCAGTTTTCTTACTAGTCTAATGTGATGGTGGACAATACTTTCATCTACCTGCTTCAGTGTGCTCACTCTCACCTGGATGGCAGGGACGGCATTCTGATAATCATAGTTTTCCCATTTTTCAAGTGCTTTCAATGAAGTTCTTGATCTCTGACTATCTCATGGAAAGAGACCTGTTTGTTTGGTTTGGGAGCTCCGTATGATATGGTGGTTAGTAATCAAGGAACGCCACAAGGGACCATCCGGTCTACATTTCTGTTCATTCTGTACACCTCAAATTTCCAGTGTAACCAGTGTAATCACGCCTTCGACAGAAGTTCTCTGATGACTGCGGTGCTGGGCTGCATTAAAGATGGGAGTACAGGGAACTGATGGCTAACTCTGTCAGCCATCTAGGGCTGTTCTACAGCTGAAACTAACTTCCAACGTCCCTGGAAATAGAGGCAAGTGACATGTATTTGATTTGTCATGTATCTATATATGATTCGTCTTATATCCTCATGAGTATATAGGACAAGTCATATGTATTTTATGTATTATGTCAGCTATTGAAGGGCTACTATTTCTGCTATTGTGTATTCAACATTTAACATCACTCGAAACAAATCCATTAGGATGAAAGAGGGTTATTATTACAATCATTTTCCCAAAGAGTTTGCTGGAGCCTTAGTGTTCACCATGACAACGGGCCTAATACCCCTGAACATTACTAAACCATCTGTGGGAGGGTTGCTTAACGCACATCAAACAACAGTAATAGTCTGTCAATGGCATTATTGCCTGCTATGTCATCATGCCACAATCCTGCTTGCCTTGTGGGAAAACAGAGAAATCTGTCCCATTGTTGAAGGTTCAAAGTCTTATGGCTGAAACATCATTTTCTTTGTTTATTGTACTTCGTTTCTACATTTGTTTCTTTGAAATTATCATTACGAGTAGACGCCTTTAGGCCAGAATGTTTGTTTGTCTGCAGATTCTTAATAACATGCTCTCTTTTCTCCATGGTTGGGCCATGAGGAATGTGCCCTCATCTCTGGGAAAAATAATTAGGACAGCTGTCCAGAGTATACTGAGAACCCCCTCCATTTCTCCCAGAGGCAACACTACTCAAACACTGTTCTAGATATTAGCTCCACCTTGATATTTCTATACAGGCTCTGGCTAATAATGTGATGACAGGTGCTAACTAAAACCAAGTTTGTGGCCTGTAAAAGAGCAGCTGCAATTAAGAGTAAGATTAGCCAGGAGAAGGGCTGGGCTCAGACTGAATGCAAGGGCTGATTACAGGTTTCACAGAAATAAAGGCTACATGTCAGGTTTGATCTCTTTGCGGCTCATAAAAAGTCTGTCTCTTTGCTACGGCATGCTATTAGTGTCAAATCATAAATACTGCAAGCTGCTGAATGACTGTCAGGGCACAACACTATGGTCAGAGAGGGAGAACATTTTGGCCACGTTCAAAACAAAAGAATGCTTTAAATTCACAATGTATATGCAAGCATCTGCATAAGCATAGATTTCCATTATTTCACTTGAGATATCATCACTGGATAATAAGGAAATATCTGCCACTGTTGTTCTTCACATAGTACTATTATTCCCCACATTTACTACCCGTATTTCATCTCCTTTGGCCTTTTCAAAATATTACACATCAATGTGCAAAACAAAACTGCATGCATCTTGAGAAAACCTTTGATGTTGCTTCTGCAGCTCAACAGTTTGCTTGGCATGTAAACATAGAGTAGATAAATGTTTCTGTTACGACAAATGACTGGCTCACGTAAATGGCATATTTAATGTTGCCTGTTCTCATCTTGCACCCATTTCATGATGAAATATACATCTCTGCCTTTTCTGCATACAAGCCAAATGAATCCTAACGGTCATTTGGAGGCAACGTTAGTCTTTTAATTAGCTGGAAAGCCTTTAGCCAAACTACTCTCATCCCTTCACCATCCTTCAATCTCTACATGCGAGCTGTTAGGAGAGCCTGGTGTAAATGCTATAATTGCCAAGGTCCTCAAAGCTATCCTCTGTGAGGCTGTTACACGTACAGGCTGTATGTGAGTGTTGTGAGAGTATATGTGTCTGTCCATGCACAAGTGTATGAATAAACTGTCTGTTTGCATATATATATCTCCACCCTTGTGCACAATCATGCCAATGTGCATGTCTTTGTGTTTAGATGTATTTCTGTGACTGTGTGTGTGTGTTTGCTTGCACATTTTTTACCCTATTTCTTTTTTCTCTGTCACCCATTTGACCACAAAAAATGATTGGGTACTAGTTTGAATATACAGTGGTGACTAATCATATAATAATTTTAATGTTTATTGCTTTAAACTGTCATTTTAATTATTTAATAAGCCTTTTGGATAGATTTGACATGGATTTGTGTGTGTGTGTGGATGTCCTCCAAATGTTCTCAACAGTAAATGCTAAATCTTAGTGTGAATGCACCTATAGATGTACCCGTGTGTGTTTATGCATGTGCGTGCATGTGTGTGTGTGTGTGTGTGTGTGTGTGTGTGTGTGTGTGTGTGTGTGTGTGTGTGTGTGTGTGTGTGTGTGTGTGTGTGTGTGTGCACGCATTTGTGTGAGTATTTAGCATCTGTTTATTGGTGGCTGAATGGTGCAGTGTGTGCTGGCACTCAGGTGCAGCTGCTCTTGTCTCCTGTTGCTGTGATCTCTGAGCTGAGAGGCATTATTAGCAGCCTGCAGCTCTCGTAGCCTTTTCCACCCTAATTACATACCCATCATTAAAATGCTAATTCATACTGTTAAAAGGGGCAATTAAAAGGGTAATTAAAAAGGCTTTGTTCCACCAGTCTACCTGTGTGAACAGTCTGACCACTGCTGGTCCTCCTCTGATCTTTACCATTTACAAAATGCTTGAGGTCTAATCCCCTTATCCAGGTTCAAGCTGGGTGTCACCAGCTACTGATGGAGGCAGCTTTAAAAGCAAACAGATTACAGCGTAAAAGATACAAAAAACACACCAAAAAAACTAATACAAAAATGGAAACACATTTTTATATGTAGTTTTGAGTAATATAAGGAGTGAGAAGGGAAGAGTACATTTCAAATGAAAAATAAATACAGTAAAAGTAATTTAACAGGTTTTTTTTTTTTTTTAATCAGTATGAAATTAATCATTCATTTTTAAGAAATGACGCTAATCTTCCGTGTGATAAGCTGGTCAGATACAGCAGAATATATGATAAACTGTGGGGTATAAAATATGATTTGGTTTTATCATAAGCATCCTAATTCAGTTCTCTCTCGTTTTTCTTTCCTTTTTTTCCTTAAAGTTTTGATATAATTAAGAGTGAACTATGCCTTTTTCCAACTTCTTTCAAACTGAAAATAACCGATTTACCAAAATTATATAACTTTATTAATAAAACTGAACTACAACTGAACTACAGAGAACAAAAAAAAAGAAAAAGAAAGACCTTTTTAAAAATTTGTGCGGCATAAAAGTGTTATGTGGAGTGGAGTTGCCCACAAGAAGGTTTTTTTTTGGGGGGGGGGGTCTTGCTATAAAGACCAACGTGAATCCTCAAATCGTTTTATTCACCAAATCATTTTATTCATCTGTACCATTCAGAGCCAGATTTACCTGATTAAACTGGAACACACATTTTGAATGCAGGTCCTTCTTTGGTAAGACAGAGTCTAACTGGCACTGGCACATACTAATGTAGATAATTAACGCTGTTTTCTACATAATGAAATCCGACAATATTAGCTTTTAACCTATATGGGGTTTTCCTAATCCTGTACTCTCTACACTGTATGTTTTCATGTGATATCTAACACAATGGGCCCTGGTGGATAAGTAGTGCAGTGTTTATCTATTATAAAGCGGTTCACTGCAGATACAGCCAGTGTTAATGGAAGTTAGCACAGATGGAACCCTCTAAAAATGAGAAATGATGGATTCGCTCCAGCTTGCCAATGCTGCGGGCGCTATTTGGTTTCAGGGCCGGTGAAGTGTCAGTGGTTTAATTTTATAGTGTGTAGTTTTCCCTGATTTCCCCCTGGAACAGAGCACTGCTGGAGAATGTGGAACATCTGCCGCCACTCAGAGAGAGACACATATAAAAACCATCATTCCTATCAGTGCTAGTTGCTGCCGAGTCAAGGAAGAGAGCCAAGCACACATTAGAATAGATGCCTTTTCCCTGTCTCATGTTAGCTCCTGGGGATTGGCAGTCAGAAACCTATTAAATTATCTTGTGCTGCTATAGCATTTGTAGCATTTCAAATATGAGCCCCAAGGCAATGCTGGCTAAAAGGTACAGTATCAAACACTGTAGAAAGTCTGCAAACTCTATCACATGATATTTTATTGAATCTGAGATAAAGTAACACTATTATCCCACATGAATGTTTTATAGAGCATCAAAATGCCCTTCTATCTTTGCAGGAGTTCAAAATGCTTAAATATTGTATCACATAGTAAATTTCTTCTTTGTCAAATTTACCCTCCTTAAGATGATAAATAAGAATCAAAATAACCTCATTTGCCAAGGAAAAAGAAATGGAAAAGCATTAATCTTGAGAGCCCTGATTAAGTTATACAAAAAGGCTGTTTTTTAAATGATAATACATTAATTCTACTTTGAAAAAGGCAAACTTTAAAATTGTTTAAGATGAAATTCAGTCACACTAGCAGTCTTTCGCTTTTGTTTTTGTTTAATCATGGTCTATGTTTAAAGTTGATAAAATGGCTCTAAAAAGTAGGTTAGTTGCCTCTTGCAGATGTTAAAGGTCAATCTAACTGTTAACAGCAGTAAACACTTAAATATATATAGGAAGGTTCTGTCTGATACAGTGAAGTTCAACCTAAATGTAATTTGCCAGGGCAAAACAGCTGCATTTCAACATGATTTGCAGGAGGTGCACAGAGACAACTTTATTATCATCATGTACAGTCTTTGACAAAATGTACTTGAAGAGACAATTTAAAAAAAAAAAAAACTTTTCAAAAACAAAATGACTGCTCCTCTTTTGACTCCATAAACAACTTTAATAATGCATTTTCTGTTGTGCAGCTTTATTGCATCATGATTGTATTTTTTGATCGTTTCGCCTGCTGCTACTCTATTTGTTATTTATCTGGTGTGTGTGTGTGTGTGTGTGTGTGTGTGTGTGTGTGTGTGTGTGCGTGCGTGCGTGCGTGTGTGTGTGCGCTTCACTGAGGGTATGTTGTTCTATCCTGAAGTAGAATTGAAGTCATTTAGCCTGTCATGTCTGCCCTTATTTCTGGAAAATCAGACAGGGGAGTCTGCGAGTCATTAGATGAGAATGAAGCAATAGACTGGGAAATGTAAAGTATACAGAGAGAGGAAAGCAAACAATGACCTTCACGAGGAAAAAGGAATCAAAATGGGGGTTGGCATGGCTCTGCGGAACATCTTTTCTGGATTAGCAAACACTTATCTATGCCTAGGAAATCACTACCAAAATATCAAGTGGCTGTAACGTTACTTGCTGCTGTTTCTACTTAAGTATGAGTAAAATTATCTGTGAGTAAATATGCTTGTATGAATTTTTAGATCAACTGGGATTAAGGATTAGAGAGATAGTAATTGGCTTTGCGAAATGTTAAATGGATGAGATTTTGTCTTTTTGAACAGACCAGCCTTCTTTTCTTCATTACCACTGTCTAAACTTTAA
The DNA here is from genome assembly GCA_016859345.1 of Istiophorus platypterus. Lineage (NCBI taxonomy): Eukaryota > Metazoa > Chordata > Actinopteri > Istiophoriformes > Istiophoridae > Istiophorus > Istiophorus platypterus. The sequence continues at coordinate 24,246,558 of CM029118.1, forward strand.
AGCTGCGGATGCTTCTAATGGTGTGTTTTACATTTATTTCCTATTTCCATTTATACTCTATACTGAGACTTGCCCCTATTATTCTGACCCACTCATGTACAAAGCAAACCAAAACCACACTACCACTAACTGCTCCATCAAAAATTAACCCAGCTGAATCAACACCACTCTGACAGCTCCAAAAACAGGGCTAAGCCTCACAAAAGGCAGAGGTCCATTGAATTGGATTGGATTAGACTGTATAAGTGTAAGTAATAAACAGCTACTAAGACTCTTTTTTCCAAAAAACTTAAGCTGAAATGTATAATTCTTATTTATAACAAATATAGTCTAAAAAGGCATTTGTTTGCTAAAAAAAAATTGCAGTGTCAATGTAAATGATGATAATAATGTCAGTATTCTGTTGACAGCTTGATTCTGCTGCCCCCTAATGGCCAAAAGAAAAACAAAACAAAGAAACGGTACTGCAGGTTTAACTGATGTATAAAAAAGAAAACAGAAATTGAAACTGCAATAAATAACTTCCTCACAGGCAGTTGCAATAATCTATGTTCATACTTAAAAGGTCAAAGGTGAAAGTACACAAACTTTGGATAAAGCTTGAGGCATTTACACTAGCTCTGCCTAAGTCCAAAGGACCAGTAAATGTACTCTATATTAGTAAAAAGTGATTGAGTGAGGTGGGTCTAAAGTAAAATCAGATTTGTCTACAATTCCAGCTTTGGGGCTTTCATAGTTGACCTTATGTAGGCATATATTTGTTAATAAATAGTAAATAAAAGCAGTGAGTAACCAATTTGTTTCTTTTTACCCAGAGAGCAGCTGGCTCTGGGAAATGTATGCATAAATAATCTAATCTCTCTCCGCCAGACCATTATTTCACGTTGTCTTCTTTCCTGTCAGTTTGGTTTGTGGTAACCGTCATGTCTCCCTTCAAGCGTGTCCGTGTGTTTCTCTGTCTGATCATTGAGTTTAGCTTTTTTAGCCAGGTTCCTAGGTGTAGCTCACTGTCCAGTTGGACCCCATGTCTGACTCATACCTAGCCAAACACTGTGCCCCATGGAATCATGGGATATTTAAGATGAGCCCCAATCTCTGGCTAACGGTTCTGGACAAATGTAATCTGGATCAAACTCGTCACAAAACAGGCTCTATTGGAGGTCCAGAGATGCATTTGCAAATGTCAAATTGGTCATGGTGCATATTGGGAGAGGAAAAGACAAAACAAATAGACAGCTGGTTCCAATTATGGTTTTACTATGCACTGATGGGCCAGTAATTACAGGATTAGAGACGTATAACTGCACACAGCTTTGGGTGCTGCTCTCCAACTTTGGAGAGGCACAGAGACTAGAGTAGGCTAAAGCCAAAACAGCTCAAACATTGATGTTTGCACATTACAGCAGCAAAAGCCCTTTACGTCACTCATTGTGTCCATTGGCTAGAGATCTGTTGAGCCGTGACATTTGAAGGTTTTCTCCTTGAGGGTTCATTCCACAATACGAAATGATCATCTTAAACCTTAAAGTCTTTCCTTTTCTTCCCCGAGAATTTTATCCTTGAAACTGCTTTCAGTGCAGCTTGATTGTTTTAATGAAAATTGTTATGGAAAGTAATAACAAGAAACAGAGTAACATGGGTATCTTCGTAAGATAGATAGTTATCAAGACCCAATGTCTATCTGAATTATCAACTGATAATTCCGGTTTATTTCAACTTGGTGTATTTCCCATAAATGTGGCTACAGTGGCTCTATGGGTCATGCTAACTATACATTCACCACCTCCATTGTTGAAATTCAGGGAAACAATGATTTGTGCCAAATGTATATCAGGGCAACCAGCACAGGGCTCGTACCGCTTCCCCAAATAAATACTTTTTTTACATGAATCATTTCAAATGTCTGTTTTTGAGTCTGATTGAAAATAAACACAGAAATTAATCTCCTGGAATTGTTATTGTGCTAATTCATAGGGATCTCCTGTTAGGTACATGAGTGTCTGGATAGTGACACAATTATTGTAACTTACGCCTCTGTACACAACCACAATGGATCTGAAACAAAACCAGCAAGATGTGATTAGTTTCATCTTTAATTCAAGGGATTTAACAAAAATATCACATTAGCATCTTAGGAATTACAGACATTTTTATACATAGTTCCTCATTTTCAGGGGCTCCAAAATAAGTTGAAAAAAAAAAAGTCAGCAGAATTATAAATATTCTTATTCAAATACTTTTGAGCCTGTGAAAATGAGGGACTATGTATAAAAAATGTCTGTGATCCAAAACAGTTAATGTGATATTTTATAGTCCCTTGCTCAACCCATTCCCATAACTATTCATTCGCCAACCGCAGTCGAATTGCTCTGTGAAAATGAACCAAAAATATTTTTATACCTCTCTCAATAATATGAAATATCCGTAGTGTTTTGTGCCATTGCTTCATTGTAAGGCTATGTGCAAAGCATTGATTGTCTCAGCCCCTCCTTGCCCTGCTCTCAGTCTCCACCTCAATCCCTAACTCTCTCTCCCACTCATTCTCTCAAACACATTGACAATATACCCATCTGTCATAGTCGGACTGGTATTCGGGAGCACCAGGAAAAATCCCGCCACATCAGTGGGTCACTGGACCGTCACAAAATCCATAGTTTTCACCGGACCTCTCTGTGTGTCTGCCATTCAGAGCTGTGCATGGCAGCCAATCCGAGCCCATTTTTATTTTGACATTTTTAGCAAATACAACTTTTAACAGGTTCATATATAAAAAAAAAAGCATATAGAGATTGTAATTGAAAGACTAAATCCATCGTTACATCACACAATAGACAAGTTCTTGGTGTAACAGTTATCAAAAAGAGATGTCCTGCTGTAATCTTTGTTGCTGCAGACGTTCATGCAGGCCACTAGTCCAGTGTCTTGCCAAAAACTGATTGTAAGCCATTGGAGTGTGTGCAGCCTGTTAAAGCTGTATCACCCAGTTTATGTATATATCTACAGCTCTTTTTATCTAGAACAAACAATCATAGCCTGCAAATAGACATAATTTTATGTCTGTGGTAACAGCAAATGTATGTCTTTGTCAAACTTTAATGTTTCATTGACTAAACATTTATATTCACTTTTGCAATTATTCTTATGGCTGCATAATTGTACATAACGTCAATAAAACCAATAGAAGGCAGTTGCCACTTGCCAAAAGGGACAGCAGCTCCTACCCTGTCACTGAAAGGTTATTTATATCTCAAAATGACTTCATTTGACTAATGATGGTTATAGTTGACAGATTATAACCCACCAAGTCTTTTTTACCAGGTCAAATACCCTTAAAGGGGCAATACAACCTGTAATATGCAGTTTTCCACTTGCCAGAAGGTGACAGTAGCTCCTCCTTTTGACTGAAAGGTTGCCTCTGCATGTAAATTACTTCATTTATTTCCTCCTTGTTTCAGTGGACAAATGCACAGTATACATCCCAACAGTTACATGTTTGAAAGACAAAATGTGTCCAAAACAAAATGTTGTGTTGGCTCATGTATCCTACAGACATATTTTTCACATGTGCAACTAGACTGTGGTTGGTCCAGTCTGGTCTGGACCAGACCAACAAAACTGCCTTTTAAGGGTTTTTATTTTTGCTTTGAAGATCCATGACTCAACTGGTTAGAATCTAGGGCTCAGATCAGTTAAATAATACAGTCATAAGGATAATTGCAAAAGATATAATTTCTTTAATCAATATATATACTATCTGTAAATAATGTTAATTACAGTCCAGTCTCCAAAAATAAAAAAGGATAGGATACCTTTTGAATAGTGTAACTTTCTGTTCTTTCTTCTCTAAACTTGTACGAAACAAAAATATTATTATTACTATTATTATTCTGAAATTGTTGAAAAAAATGTTTCAACTTAACTTTATAAATTTTGGAGATCAATACACTTAGCTATTCCCAGTAACAGTAATTTTGATCGGGGTGCCTGTACTTTTTCATGCCACTGTAGAGGTATGTAATCTGGGTGATATGGCTTTAACAGGCTGCATCCAATCCAGCGGACGGCGGACAGCGGTCGGGTTTTATGATTTGGGCCTGAACATGTACGGATGGGTTTTCATAAGTCAATCAATTATTTTCTGTTGGTTAGTTTTACAGTTTGTTTTAAAAACCTCCTCACCAGTAGGAGGATGAGGCTGTTCTCACAAGTGCCAGGTGCTGGGCCCCTCAGGACACATGGATGTTTGACCAATCAGAAAAAAGTAGGCTTTTAAGGGGGCTTCTTAAGGAGGCCTGAGCTTATATTACCCATTTCAACTAAGGAGCTTCATGACGGGCAAATGGGGATAAATAATGCCTTTTCTGGAACTGTGAGTAATGCAAATGTATTCGGTTGGAGTCCCAGAATAAAAATACTGAGCTGGAAAGGAGCCCCTTTAAGAAATAATTCCATCTCACAGAATCATCTTAGATCTGTGATCAACTGTTGTTGGGTCCAAAGTCAGTAATCCAACAGTTCTATTAATAGCTACTACATAAATCAACATTAACATTACTGAAACTAGCCCAATTATTTTTGACAACTTGTAGCTCCAAACTGAAAGTGAACTGAGCAGCAGAAGATCTGAAATATCTTTATTGATTGATGATTGCTGTGACACAGAAATAGCTGACGGAACAAACTGACTCTTAGACTTAATGTTTCCCAAACTACTTGATCCAAATACTCTTTTTAATGAGATCAAAATATTGATTTGATGCACAAGACGTTGAAATGGGACTGTATTTAATGAGCTAAGATTTGTTCACTGGTGGTTGTAGTACACAAGTATCAGCTTAATGTAGTTAGAGTGTCATCAGTGAAAGTATTAGTTCTGCAATAAAATGTCCCCTGTGACTGATATATGATCATATAGGACATTATTACATTGCTGATCAAATACAGGGATAAAGAAGAAAATGTTCTACTGATATAGAGAGTATTTTCATTTTTCTGATATTTTCAGTGTGTTTTATTGTGAAATTCTGGATACTTTAAGCTCTTCAGGCCTCCTTTAAATGAAACAATCTTAAAAATAAAAAAAAAATCTTTGCTCACAGTGCTAGCTTGTCAATAAAAACCTATAACATGAATAATTAACCAGTTATGTTAAAAAAAACAGTCAATTAAAACACTGTTTATCTTAAGACATTGCTATGAAAACTAAACAATCATCAAAATATTGTGTTTGTGCGATAAAAAAGATTTTCGATCTATTTCCCAAGTCTTACCTCTGTTTTAGAATCAAAAAAAGAGGCGGCTTGGTGGCTACCTGGATAGGACACAGAGTCACAACTTGGGAAACAGGTTGAAACATTTTTTTTTTGTGCACCAGATGGAATGTTTTTTTCATCCAGAAGGTTAGAAGAGTTTTTGAGGATTCTGAAAATACCTTAGGTCCAGAGTTTAAAATGACAAAAATCCCATGGATTTGGATTGGAGTCAAAAAAAACTCGTTCAGGAGAATTTCCTTCACTTAAACCCTGTGACAGTCTGGTTTGATCGATCCTCTGCAATTATGCACAAAAACATTGCGCAACACACTGAGGAAACATCAGCTTAGAAACAAAGACAGCTCCGACCTCCGACGTTTCATCCTGACTTGCCGATAGTAAAAACAATAGTTTTGTCTAAGTTTGTGACGTTGTGCATAAAAATTGCACCGTTGTAGCCTGACCAATAAAATCAAAGTCTGAAACACCATGTATATGCAGTACATGAATGCGCTTCCTAGCACAGACATATCAATATAAAACATCACAAGGTAATGACTCAGCTCTCTGAGCTGCTGATAGAGATCTCAGGCAGAGAAGAACCTGGTTTTAAAGCTTTCCTGCTGCAGAGACCTCATTGTGTGTGTGTGTGTGTGTGTGTGTGTGTGTGTGTACACTTGTCTTTATATCCCAGTGGGGACTCTAACCTGAGTGTTCACTAAGTGTTCACTAATCCTTGGAGACTCATGTCACTGTGGGGACATGCAGGAATAATGAAACAAATATCTGTTTGTGAGTGTGTGTGTGTGAGAGTAAGGGAAAGAAAGAAAGATCAAGCCTGTAACCAACTGGCCTGCATGTAAACTGATACTTTAAGTGGCTCTCGGTTTTTATTTCATCATTTGACTTTGTGTATATTAACCTTTAGCGCCTGATTGTTGCCATTTGAACAAATTAGTATCAAATGTGACATTCACGTGGGAACATATAAAGAAGCCGTCCTCCGGAACAGGTTAACTAAACTATTTTGTTTATGTTGAGGTTCGCAAGTATTTTATCAAACCCGGTGTTTCCCACACATAGACTTTACTTGGCAGGCCACCTACATATATTAACACTGCCTAAAGTACATTCGGAGACCAATCTTAGAATTTATCTTTCTCTTTTTAGAAAGACTTTATCTTTCTGAAACAATGCCACTATCCACAATTGAATGGCTAGTGGACAGTGTCTTCTTGCTCTACCCTTCCCATGGTTGTTAGTTTCCCCAAAATATTTTTACACTTCTCATATTAACGTAAAAGATCTCTAAAGTAGTGTTTTGTGCTGTTGCCTCATTGTAGAGCTGTGTGCAGTGTATTGATTCACTCAGCCCTTTCTTACCTTGATCTCATTCGCTCTCTCAGAAACACACCGAAAGTAGACAAAGTTGGACTGGGAGCACCGAGGAAAATTAGTGGGACGCTGGACCTTCAAACATGTATTCGGTTTTACAGTCCTTGTCTGTGTCTTTATTGTCCCTCTCTGTGTGCCTGTCACTCGGAGTGTGCATGAGAATTTGCTGCATGTGTGTCTCCGAACTGGACTCAGTGACCAATTGGTATGTAATTAACCGTCAACGACCTGATCAAATAATGCCCCCCCCCACCAGAACAAATACAATTTAATTCCAGTGTTAACACTGATTATGAGGAAGAGTCACTTCACTGTGGTAGTCAACTGTTTTTGTCTGGACCAAAAATAAAGAAACGAAAAGCTGAAATAGGTAGAAATGCAACAGGATCATGCTGAAAGACACTGTACATCGGGAACCAGCCAACTGAATATAAAGACTTTTGTTACAGAATCCAGACTTGGGATAAAGAATAGATGTCTTCACAAATTCCAGTAATTCCAGTAGTGTATCTAAAAGGAATGATTTTGCAGTGTATTGTCCTCCTGGAGACTGAAGACAGGTGCCGCCTGGACAAATGCTCAGCTCTCCATGCAGTAGGAAAAGTGATAACAACACATAAAATGCTGCATGGAGGATTTCAATATGTGTCCCCAACAGCAAACGCTGGGATCTTATTATAGTCTTGGACCCACTGTAAAAAAATATTCAAAAATGAAAAAGAATGTGACATCTCAGATTAGTGTTATGCAGGATGATTAGGTCAGCTGACAAGTTGGCCCAGATTTAGATCCCTATATATTAGCCATAATGGCTGTTCTTTTCAACCAGATTCTGTGTATACTTTACATTTATGACACAGAGACAAACATTTGAAACATTTGTTTGGTAAATTTTAGGACACTATGCTGGTTGCCCCTCTAAGGCGCCTCATAGCCAAAGAGAGAAGTCATTGTCTGTGGCCATGACGTAATGTAGGGAAACCCCATTCCTCCACCATCTTCTATTAGTTTCCCTGTATACTTGTTTCTGTATTGCCCTCCATTATTTTCCTTCTCTCACCCTTTGACTTGTTCTCCAAGCTAAATAGCGACACAAAGGAAAATCAAAAGCCTGCTCAGAGGCAGCATGCCAAGCCATTCTGTCATACAGTTCAAGGCTCAGAGGTCCCAATCCCACACCATCCCTACTCCTGGTTTAACCAGTCTACCACGTACACTATCAGGCCACTCTGTATGTATCAGAGATTTATCATTACACCCTTTACATGAGGCATGGATCCTTACAGGTAAAGAGGCTATTCACTGTTATTAATGGCTGTGCTAACTTCATTTCCTTCTTCCAGCTCAAATAGCATCACCTTCTGTGTGAAATGTAAGAATTTTAATGTTAATTATAAGAAACAGGAACATGCAGCATCTTTAAGGTAGAATAAGACTAATGTTCGGTTGTCACATTTTTCTTTCATACAATTTGAAAGTTCAATTCACTTTTTAACAGAGACAGAAAATATGGAACATGTCAAGGTGGAAAAATAGCTAAAGATTCATTACATTGAATCACAAATTAAGCCAAATCTGAGTTGTGGTGACAGTAGAGGGCATTATAGTGCAGTCATAGACTGGGAGCTTTAAACCCGACAGAAGTTTTTCCCTCAAGTCTCACTGTGGATAAGAAGGATGACTGGAGCTATGGACCAGCCAGCCTGAGGTGTCTTAATAAATTGTAGACAGAGAGGGCTGAGATGTCTGTGGGGCTCTCCTATTCTAATGGGGGCTGGAGAGCCACTGGTCTGTGTCAGCAGCGGTAGCTCTGCGGTGTTTTGACTGCCCAGTGTGGTGTAAAGTTAACAGTGGCAGATGCAGGAAATGGGTATGGAGCCCTGTCATCAATGAGCTGAGATGTCACTGATGCAGGTGTCTCTGTTTGAAGGCTCTACCCTGCTAGTTATTCACTGCGATGATCTACATGCAATCCATTAATCGTTTAGTCAAATCAACAGAAAAAACAAATCTGCAGCTATAACAATGAATCATTTATAAAGTAAAAGTGGCACACATTTGCTGATCCAAGCTTCTAAAATATAAGGATTTCATGTTTAATGTTCTTTTTCATATTTCATATTTCATATGTATATACTGGAGTAATTTTGGGATTTTTGGAGACATTTTAAAGTCAAAATAATTAACTGATTAATTGATAAAATATTTGGAATATTAATCAATAATGAAAATATTCATTAGTTGCAGCCCTAAATAGTATTCACTGACTAATACATCAATTTATGTGCACATATGCCGGTGTAGGGTTGCTTGTGTGTGTAGTGTTGATGCATGTTTGTCGTTTATATGTACCTGGCGAGTATAAATGTGTCTAATAAAATTTCTGTCATGAGCATTAAATCAGTGTGTTTACATGTGTAGTAATTATGATCGCTTGTGTCCATATGTGTGGTGCAGATCCAGAGCATTTGGTGGCCTTGGCCATATCCTTGCTCAGACAGGCAGTGAGCAGACACGAAAGTGACAATAAGGACACAAACAGATCTCTCGGCTTCTAAAGGCCCCAGGCCAAGCCCTTTGGCCCCAGGGGCCGTGCTCCATGTTGTCCCCCTGGATCATCACAGGGAGTGTCCTGCTGTGTGCCACAGCTCAGCCTCCCTCCAATGAGAGCTGCAGGGAAGCATATGTTGGATGTGACACATGGTTACACTGACACACACTGCATGGCTACACTGCTAAGCCATGCATTTGTACAAACAGCAGACCCCTTATCTTCCTAACTGCACATACAAACATACAAACACGCCCACATACTCTCTATCACTCTCCTGGAAACAACCACTAACAGACATACCTGCATGCATGCTCTCCAACATTAAAAACCCTGCTACCAACCTTTTACATGCACACACACTCACACAAAGCAGAGACTTGCATGCTCCCTTCTTGATCTCCAGTTAAACAAGTCACTTCATCCCCAGCAGCACAAATTCTCCCAGCCCCCCTCCTCTGCAGAGGAAAAAATACCATAGCAACCAGCTGGATTACATCCAGCATAATATGTATTAGATTTGATGGAGTCAAAGCACTGGCCACAATCTAATTAAAGTTAATGTGTTTATATTTGTGTTGTTGCCTGCTGATTGCAGTCTCAGTGGACTGGCGCATGGCTAACGTTTACATGATGAGGCCTCTGTTTTGGCTGCTCAGACATTCCCTGAAATTGAGGCTGCGGAGTTAGTTTACTCTAATTGGCTGGCTTTTGGTTCTCCTTGTAAAACAGACCGTGTGTAAATATAGCAGCCTGGGTCCACCAGATGAGTTTTTGATCCAGTATTTGACATGCATATGTTGGAGCTGACAAGGAGTCATTTTATTCAGTGCTGCTGTGTCCACCAGGCATGGATGTGGCATGACAGCCAGACAGGAGCCTCACAGCAATTTCTTATCGACTCCTGGTTTTACTTATTTTATGGGTACACTTGTGCCTAGTACGGCAATGAACTGTTTGGATCTGTGTTGCATCATATATAGTAATAAAAAGGACAAATACTAAGTAAACAATATTACACCAAAATTTCAGTTTGACTGAAATGATTTTAGGATGTATCTATTACTTTCTCTAAGACAGACTGATTTTTAGTCTAATTTGTTATGGATAGAGCTGCAATGATTAGCTGATTAATCAATTCCTCAATTGACAGAGAATTTATTTAAAACAGTTTTGGTAACTGATTAATCCTTTAAGTCATCTTTAATAAATACACAAATGAGAACCATTATTAGGTGCATTATTATGTAAACGATGAATCGTGTGTCTCTAATGTCCAGTGCCAGTTCCAATAAAGTTCATAAACAAGATAGCTAAAAAGAAAAAAAATGCAATTACAGATGTTTTAGAGATGCAGACAATATGAACTGTCAGTCATGCAGTGAATTTCAGTTTAAATCACAGCAGTTTCATGACCACAGTTTTAGACACAACATGTAAAACAATACTCCAATAATATTAAAAAAATTATTAAAACTACAGTTTTAATGGATGTTTTGACAATAGCCATGTGGTAAATCAAAAAGTGGAGCTGACCAAAATTTCTGACAAGTCAGGAATCCAGTTATGTCTGAAAGCCGGATTGTTGTTCATTCAGTAAATGAATAAGATGTTATGACGCCCTTCACAATGCATGTCAAACAATAACTGATCGGGCAGAAATTTATACCCATTTTAAAAATTGGTAAGGGTTGACCAATCTGGGGCTAAATTGAGCTGAATCTGTACAATGTCTGCCTGGATTTAGACTGCTATGATGGTTAAGATGGCGATGATGACAGTTATTGACCAAAGATGAATCTCATGAGAAAATAATCACGTTTTATAACCAATTTATCCACATTATTATACCATATTGCTATGCACCTTTCATACAAAATTTAAATACGTGTTTGTGTGTTTAAATTATAAAAGGAGCATCAGATCTATTAAAATGTTTGAATGTGTTTTTAAAACAACAGTTTTCTAAGCAAATACATATCTGAGGAAAATGCACATCCCCATAAGAGATGTACAGTGTATCATCTCTACTGTGTAAACATGATAAGTCAAGCTGTGACACTGAGATTTCCACATCATGATGAAGCAGAGTCAATCTGCAGCAGAGTATAATATTGGAAAGAGTCACACACTCCTCTCAGCCTTGTAAAGTACAGAGTGCCCGGCTCTCGCAAAGTAACATCTTTCTTGGCCGTCCATCGCATTCACTTGTAAAACATAGCTGTACTTTATAGGCTTGTTACTGCCACAGGGTTACTCTTTTATTTATTAGCCTGTCCAAAGTGAATGGATGCGTTTCTGTCTGCGATGTGAACCTCTTGAAGTAAGCCTGATTCCAGTGTTGCTTCTATCAGGGTTGGACAGGAATGCTAATGCTATCAGACAATCAGTCCCCTGCCTGTGGGTGGATAAGACGTGTGTGTATGTGTGCCTGTGTGTATGTGTGTTTGCATCAATGTAAGAAAGATGTGATTAAGACTAAACTCTGGCATGTAAATTGTTCTCTTATGCATCCCTGATTGTTAAGTAGTTATTTAACAGATACAAAAAAACAACAAAGGTTTTACTTATGACCCAGAGCTGATTTTCCACCTTTACACACGCCTGTCAGTTCGAACTGTTTCACTGATTAAGCTGAATATGACATTTTATAGTTACATTCTTCCAGAGGGCTTTTGGGGGGGCTGGGGTTGGGGCATTGCCACGTACGGTGACTCAATGCATCTTGGACCACTGAGCCTCCATGCATTGAACTCGAAGATAAATGATAAAAGGGAGCTAATCTTCAATGGCATGCCATCATAGCTCATTTCCATAGCAGCCTCTCTCATTGTAGCAGGATCAAATCTAAGCTGGCACAGAACAGTTGTTTCCATTTGATATGCCTCTCTGCCCACTGCACCATAATGGCTGCCCTGCTATAAGGATATACTTTTTGATTGCCAGTGAATATCCTGCAGCGTTTCAACGCTTTTCCCTTCTGACGGTCTGTACGGAGTCCATTCTGCATCTGTAGCTGAGTTCATCTCGATTTGGACAGGGAGGCAGAGGATGGAAGGAAGAAGAAAAGAGAGGAGATTTTAGTGCACTCCCTGTTCTCTGCGATAATGAATGCTTTGTCAGTGAGAATCCATCAACGGTCACTGTGGGGGGAGGAAATGTCAGGGAAAGTTATGGTTTGTTGGCTTTTAACCCACGTGGCCCAGCCCTGCAAAGTAATTGAAGTACAGAAAATGTCATGTTGTTGCACTTCATCTATTTGTATAGCTGTCTCACAGGATAAATAGAAATATTGCTTTGGCAACACAACGAACAACAAGCGCAGTGTCTGTTTAGATCTGCAAAGTGTGGGTGGAAGGTTGATGTACCGTACAATACACCACATCGCATATCCCCTGTGTTGCAAAAAGAGAATCTATATCGATTCTTGTTCTTCTACTATATTTGTGTGCTTCTGTGCCTCTCTCAGAAATAGCTTCTTCTTCTGTTGTCAATTTGATATTGTGGAGATCTGAGTGAAAAATCAGGGATTGAGGATTGTAGCCTTGTTGAAGGCAGTCGGGTATCTGTGTTATATGGACGGGAAAGGGATGAGTAGTTCACAAGGCATGAAAGAAGGAAATCTGTGTATGCCGTGTCCCCATCCTCTCCTAGTTGTTTCTCTGTGACAAAGGAAAGACAAGATGCTAAAACAGATTACCTTTCTGCCATGGACTGTGACAATTACTGGCTTCTCACTCAAAGTCGGAAAATCATTCATGGCAGAAATTGTATGTCTCAGCTGTAAAAATATTTAACACTCTCTGACTGAATGCTATTATGCAGTAACATGTATGATACCTAAAATATAAATAATCCATTCTAAGTTTTACCAACCAAGAATTTAACTTAAAGTGAGTTACCTGGCGTGCCATTTTTTTTTAATCTCACCCTATCAGCAAGTAGTTGGATCTCCCATTTTAGAACAAAATTAAACTACAAACTTCAAACGCTCCTGTCCCCTCATTGAATTCCAATTTAATTATATTCACCATGATCTTAACCCTTAACAGTATACCCATTCATGTTGAACTAGAAGATGGAGTGGATACATTGCAGCCAGGTCTAATTGGAGAGAGCCTGTCTCAGTTGTTTAGTGATCCATGGATGGACTCTTTCCGCCAGTTAAGAGGTAGCCGAGTTTGAATGACACCTCCACGTTGGTGAAAGCTGCACAACCTCAAACTGATCAGCCTCTTTAACTCTTGAAGCATAGCTCCTCGTGCAGCCTTCCCTTCCCTTCCTCTAGCCTGCCTCATTCCAAGTTTGAGGTCAGAAATAAACGTCAGAAATAACTGTCAGTGCTGGTCCAACTAGGCTCTTTGAATCCAGGTTCTCTATCCATCGTTTAGGGGTCAACATTCTTTATGTTAGTAATGGGAGACTATGTGAGGATTTATCTCCCATCCATCCCATGTATTGTTTGACAACCCTGCCCCAACAATGTAAACGCTCTGAGTCAGAGATCACCAAGGTCAGGTGTAGTATTTACTGACCCAGAAAAAAGAAAAGGACTAGGAGGAATATTCTTACTGTGGTTTGAAATTGAAGGAGACTAGCCTGAAAATAGCTGTTTTTTTCTCTTGAAATCGGCCTGTCGTACACATCACATGATCACAGCGCTGAGCAGCTGATGTGCTTTTATTCTGGCACTGTATGTTAAGCAGCACACAATGATTTGATTCAAATGTTATGATTGGAAGGATGGAAAAAAATCTGCAATCTTTCGTAATTGTTCCCTGGAATGAAATTGATTCACACCCAACTGAGCATGAAATAACACTGGCAGATGACACTGCTGTTACTGTGCCTGAAACACAACACGATTCTAATAGGAATAATCAGCACCTTCTTGCAGAGCAGACACACACACACACACACAAACACACACACACACACACACACACACACACACACACACACACACACACACACAAACACAAACACACACACAATTATTTGATTAAAAAAAACAAACAAAAAAACTCTTACCAGGTAGGATTGTTGCAATATGAATTAATCCCTAAATGGAACTTAAAGACAAATATATAATTTTGAATGTATATCGTGAAAAAAGTCACAGTTCCTCTCACCTAAGAGTAGTTAGGACTATGAAGGCCTTCATAACCATAGATTTTTGATATGACACAGCAGGTGTGTGAAGATAGCATTTTCCTTGTTTTACATAGTAATTATTGTCAAATAAATTCCATAGTAAAACCATTTACGTAAGCATACCAAAATATTATTGTAGTACCTCTGAGTTGCAAAACGGTCACAGTGAAGAAGGAAAAAACATGTTAAAGGACACAGTTTTTTAACGTTGGTATATTTACACTTGTACAATCAAACAGTTATTGGCTTCTGTAATCATTCATCCTGTCCACAGTGGCCACAGTGGGAGAAGATCAAAAGACATAGTGCTTGGTTTGTACCAAAGGGCATTCTCACATTCAGCCGGAGCTACTGCTACTCTGAGGCTTTAGCAGTCTGAGTTAGTGAAATCAGTGGTGCCGCCCTCTTCGTGTTCTGTGTGACAGCGTTTCCCTCCTGGGCTACAAGATAGTAACAGAGAGAATTGTAGGGTTGCCAATAATGAATATTTTTAAGTCAGTTAATCTATTTAGTTAGTTGATTAATCTAAACTATTATTTTTCCTCACACCACTTCTGGTGGTTTTGCCTTTAATGGAGGTCCATCATGCAGAATAGCGCTTGTGTGTTTTCTCTCTAGGCATGCGTGCATAGCGCGTGTGCTACTTTGGTATGCCATCAAAACTTTGTACGATGTACAAACCACCTTGTTGTTTAGCCTTGGGTCTTTGGAAACATTTACACTGAACCAAGTCAGACTCTGCTAGAAATACTGCAGCCACATTTTTCTAGGACTGGAGCCAAAAACGACTGACCTCGTGATGCAGAAACTACATGATGATACTGAAGGATATAATTTGTTGTAATCAGTTAAAGCTTTCTTAGAAATAAAATTAAAACACCTCTAAGTTTAAAATTATGATGTTTACACATTTTCAGCATCTACATCATTGATTACAACAATTGATTACAGCAGCCCTAAGAAACTGTGTACTGCAAAACACTGTAACTTTAAAAATACCCAATTAATTTAATTTAATTTAGAGCTGTCTTTTTGCTGGGATTGCTTATCTCATTATATGTACATATATACACGTTAAAGCAAAACTGATTTTTTTTTCTTGTAACAAGATAAGTGAAAAGTTAAGACAGGCACACAGGATTAGAACTTAGAAAATGTGTATTTCATTTGACTATGACTTTAATATTTCACCTAACATTTGGTTTCCACAGCTTTCCCAATTAAGATGTTCTTTACCTGTTAAATTGGATGTACCATATTATACATAGCCTACATTTGGCCTGAGCTTATACATTTTCAGGGGCTTCCCATCATTTTCTCATGCGTTACAGTATGGTAAGTAATGATATTAGATCAGTATAAAAAATTTACTTAGCAGAGCCTTAACATGTGTATTGTGTCTGAAGAGAGCTCAGGAGAATAAGAGTGCTATAATTGTTACACAGTTAATGCTAACTCTACTGTACTTTGTCTGTATCTAAGTCTTTAATTATGCTAAAAGTCACAGCACATAACTTTTGATAATTTAATGGTAATCTCTTTGCAAATATCCATGGTGTAATGAACGGAAGGTTTGATGGACGGAGGGGTAGTACCCTGAAGCGACGACACGCTTAAGCTATGAGCACCACTCCAACTACGTAATGCACATCATGGATATGAACAGCATTGCCAGATTTACCCACAAATATCAAATATTCTGACTTACATTCATTGCTGTTGAGTTCAGCCCAGGGCAGTGGGTACCTACTATGCACTCTGCTGCACAGCACTGTTAGCCTAGTGGCCCTCTGGAGACTCAGGGCTGTTCAGTAAACAGACTGACCTGATTCTGATGCCCTGCCTCCAGCTATTCAGCCCAGAATCATTGAGCACAGAGCTTGTCTAATGAACCGACAGCCACTACATGGTCTTGGTATTTAGCTGGCCACTCCCCCTCCATTTTTCTTCTGTTCAACCAACTGCCAAAACAGAGATAAATGTTTTTTGGAACAAGAGACTGTGAGTTGGAGTATAATAAGAAAGCTGAGATTACTATACCACTCCAGTAAAAATCAATGGCCCGATTGACTTTGCCTAGGAAAGAAAAAAAAAAAAAGAGTGGTGAGCCAGGCTTAAAACAAACAGACCCATATCTTGATATCCATTTGACACAATGGGCTTATACTGGCTAGCAATGTCTGTATATACTATATTTGCGTTAGATTGTTTCACAGTAAAGGAAACACAGCTTGCATCAGCAGTAACTGCCCTACTGGAAAAAAGCCCCCATCCAGAAAACTGGTATCTGGGTCTACCAACTATAAGGAAACCAAAAGACCCACTCACATTCACTGAGATTAATGATTTCAGATTATCTTCTCCACCTATCTTATATTGACTTGGTTAATGTGCACACAGTGAGATACACCATATCTCTATCACCCTGTCGTTAGAATAGGCGAAGTCCCATGAGAAGTCAGTGCAGCTTCTCCATTGTCTCTCCTGGAAATTAGTGGGGAAGGGAATTAAAGAACAAGGTTAATTAAGAGAGAGCTTAAATCACAGCTGCTAATCACTGCAACTTACACACAGAGCAATATCTACAGTCATTTTTGTTGAGAGCAAAGTTCCACAGAAAAGCTCTGGATACAATAGGTTAGTGGCTCATTAAACTGCTGACAGTACCTTAATTTTCTCTCTATAGCCAGCAACACACATAAATGAAGTGAGGGAGACAGTTCCTCCACAAAGTTACTCTTCACAGTTTAATTAGAGGTTATAATGTGTGATGGTTATGCATCAGCACTGTTGTGCTGAGCAGGGTGAGTGCACTGGAGATTGACGATAGTGCACAAGCACGATGAGGCACATCTCCTATTCGGGTGTGTGAAATGGATTTAACCATAACAGCAGTTCATACACATGCAATAATCTTAATACTGTCCATGGATACTTGTGAGTTTGCTTTTTTCGGCTTCCTTAAAATCCCTGACCACTTGTTTGAGGCAAATAAACCATGTTGATTAGCAATGTTTGAAGAAAGACAACATGATGGTTAGACAGAAGGCACAGGAGATTAAAACAAAGTATCTCTACTGGCCCGGCTGGTTTAATGTTTTTCATTGACTGTTCCTTACAATACATAGCACTGACATCCTTATTATTATTCTTGTATGCTGCTTTTGTTAAAGTTCCATGTATGCATGTATGTGTGTATGCATGTACTGATACCGTGCACACGCGTGTGTGTGTGTGTGTGTGTGTGTGTGTGTGTGTGTGTGTACTTGTGCGCACTTGTGCGTTCTTGTGCAAGACATTTGACTTTCTGTAGCCTAGCAAACTGTACGTCAGCTCATCTGGATCTCATTGCTGCTAGTTTTCATGAAAAGTCATCATGCTGCAACCATATGCAGGTGGGAACCGAGGAAAGCTTGGGAACGAAACCTGCAGCTTCATTCTCCTCTGTTCAAGACTGGCAGGGTTGGGGCTGTACCAGCTGCTCAAGAAACCCCCAGTGTGGGAAAGTCTCTCCTTGGCTAATGGAAGACAAACACCTCGGAGAGTGGTAGAGATAGCATGAAAACGATTAAAGCGTGACCCAGATTCTGTTGTGTCTCTGGCCTTTAACTGTGGTTGACAAATACAGGAGGGGACCTTGCTAATGAAAACACTGAAGAAACACAGGATGCTAATGAAGACAAACAGCCTCATCCCAAGGTGCAGCTGGCACAGGCTTTGGCATGATGGGAGAAGGAAGGTGCTAATCAATAGACCTGTTAAATTAAACTGAGCTGCATTGTGTCTGTCAAGAAAAAAAAAAACAAACAATAATAACAATTGCTAATTCTCTTTACCCCCTTTAAAATCCTGTCATACACTCGAAAATAGGAATTAGAAGTAAACAAGCAGCTTCATTTTTTTTTTTATATTATGACAGTGATGGGATAGCAACACTTGAAAACGTTCAGTTCATAGACAATCATTAACTTCTTTTGACATTTCTGCGCTTGGCATTTGCTTTTGAGAGAAAAGCTTTAAATCATATTGTACTTCTACTGATAATACTTTTTCTTTAGCAACCATAAATCTCTTTTCTAAATCTTTGCTTTAATCTCAAAGCTTTCGCTCTAGATGAGCTCTCAGCAGTTGAGCTCTCTTAATTGACCTGTAGTCGAGTGCTAATAGCCAAACAACCGAGTGTTAGTTGCATTTTGTGCAGCCTTGTGCAGCTCACGATTCCGGTGTTGTGAGAGGAGAAACAAAGAAAGAACGAAATATGAAAAGAGCAAAAGCCCCTTGATGTTTGCTAGTGTTGTGGCAGTGTATGGTGGGACTCTGGGGAGAGATGCTCACATCCCAGTGGGGATGTCAACCCACGCCTGTAGTTGCAAACCTGCCCCTGTACCCTGATGAGTTAACATCTATGAAGGGCATGAGTGATACACAGCTGATCAGGCTTTCTGCTGTATAGACAGTTGAGCCCCAGAGTGCTGCTATACTAAAGTAACCTTGCTACACGTAGCATTTAGCATCAAAACACAGATAAAGAATCCTCACTCCTATCTTCATTCAACCCCCCTCCCCTGGAATATATAATATTATTCCTCTGGGGACTTTCCTTCTTCTACACACTCAACTCTTTAAAGATGTCAGTCCCTCCCCTTCGATTCATGTCTCACCCTTAGCTTCTCCTTCTATTTGGTTAGATTTTTTTTGTCCCTATGTGTATGATCTGTGCACAGTCACAGAAATAATATAAGAGCTCTTCATGCTTGCAAATGGATGTACTGTTAGTGATATGGAAAACAAATCCTGCTGGACTCACAGTAAGTTCTCCTAGAAAACTGTGAAAGCTAAATGCCTAAAATGTGGAGCTAAATTGGATTCATTCCTGGTGCATGCACATCGCAATACACTGGCAGAGGAATGCCAGTCATGAGGGATTCATTTAGCAAATATTCCAGCATCCCAGCAAAAAATCTAGGAGCCCATTCCTCTGTGTTTCTACAAGCCCCTGATGCCATACGTGCCTGGAATGAACAATAGTGTAGGTGTTTCCAGTAGGTGTTTCCAAAGGTGGCCAGTAGGGGGCACTGACATTATACAGGACCCTGCCAATCTGTTACGCCTGGCTGGCCCACAGAGATGTTTGCAGTAATTTAGTTCCACTGCCAATATATAAATAGGAATTCTGCTGTTAGCACAAAAGAGCGGAGGGGAAAAACATACTGCTGAATGAATGCGAATTGCTCCCCTGCTCCCGTTTCGACATCAAAGTAATCAAGGAAAACAAGCTTTTTTAATCGAAAGTATGCAATTAGAATAAAGCAGAACTGTCCTGGCTGTGCAAACTGCCAGAATGAAGAGATTAAATGGGTAAGGAGAGGGGAAGCACAATTAGTAGAGCAGCAGCTATCGGACTGCAGTCAAAACAGATAATGTAACACCTTTCATTTCTGTCTTATACTGTTAAGCCAAAGACGGACTCAATTCTGGAAGCTCCAAGGGCAGAGTCATTTACAGATAGCACAGAGATTGCTTTGTAGAAACAGCGAGTTACCAGCGCACTTATCCTTGATCCCTGAGAGGATATGCACAGAAAAAATACGGATGCATGTTATGAGGAATTTTCAGAGAGAGCATGGTAAATAGCCTGTTACAATGTAACACTAATTTGTTTCTGGAGCATTAATGCATTTCTCAAGCTCTTTCCCCTCACACACACACACCAACACACAAACTTGACACTGCTATGTATAGGCATACCCCATGCTGACCTATCCTATGCAGTGTCAAAACAATGATAAACATTTGGCCGCTATAGGAGTGCTCTGGAAACCAGCCAAGCTGAATGGGCTGCTTTGTTTCACTGAACAATAGCTCTGCTAAAAGTACTTAACAGCTGTGCTACGCTCTAGGTTCCCCACAGACCCACAACAGTAAAACATACTAGGAAAGGTTGCTTTGTGCAGTTGTTTCATTTTTTAAACCAACTGGGACGTGTAGCATACTAAAATAGAGTATTCTGAATAAAGATAAGGGACAACAATTGTCATTTCAAGCATGTGTTATATCTGTTAGTAACTGAAATTACTGCCCTTTTAAAAAAGATTTTTGCTCATAGAATAATCACTGCAATTGTTTTTTCCAATGGTTATGTAGTGGTCTGAAATCTAGTACCTTATT
Source organism: Istiophorus platypterus (assembly GCA_016859345.1). Classification (NCBI taxonomy): domain Eukaryota; kingdom Metazoa; phylum Chordata; class Actinopteri; order Istiophoriformes; family Istiophoridae; genus Istiophorus; species Istiophorus platypterus. Next base: position 24,267,078 of record CM029118.1, read on the forward strand.
TCATGTCAGTGACCGAGATAGCTTCATTTGCTGAGGGAGTCAAACTCTCTTTTTTTCCCCCCATTCTTGTGCCCCTACATTTTAGCTTTCACTTACAACTACCGTATAGCTCTTTTCTTTTTATCTATCAGGCCTGCACACAGTAGAGGTGAGAAATACACCCCTATATATGAACAATACATTCATGTTTTAGATCTCTTTTTTTCAGTAGCAACCTTTCTACTCAATCTTCCCCTCCTCTCTTGTAAAAATGCAATCCGCGGAATCCATAATGTCACCAGATAACAAAGCCTATGATAGATCACACCCTGGATAGCTGAACACAATAAGTTAAGGTAGGCCAGTCATTGGAGCGTCCACTGTATTCATGTCAACTTCATTCTCTACAAGAATGGACCTAACAGCTGTCATTTTAGATCGATCTCTCCCTGAAGCCCAGTGTAATAAACACTTGAGAGAGTCTCTGGTTTAGTGATAGGTGAATGTAATGAGGCTCTGGCACATGACTGACAAGTAATGTTCCTGCCTCTTCTTCTTTTCTGATTCAGATGATCCCTAAAGAAACCATGTCCATCTTTTGGTCAACAAAGTGGTCACTACAGTTCTGGTTGTCCCTCTGTAGTAGAGATTTACTTGGAGAAGTAAAAAATAATTATATTCATAGGGTATTCCCACTTTTCTTGTAACTTAATGTAGAGTGTCTGAACTGCCGTGGTCTTCAAATTAATCCAAGCTGAGTCTCAGTAAAGTATTTATTTCTTTACGCCATTAATTTTTGTATAGTACGAGAACAAACTTCCACTGACTTGGAAACCGCCTGGGCTGGATAATTTATCATGGTAAACACGGTGCCCTAATTTGTTTAAATATCTGTTTTCTTATCGTTTTTTGAGGCTGAGTTTCATGTTTTCATCTCAGTAGGCACATTATTTTATGCTGTGCTTGCTGTCAATCACCTGACACCCACGAGAAGAAATGGAAGTCTCTGACAGAAAATAATACCTCAAACAATAACAATAATACTACTAACCTGTCATCCCTCAAACTTGTCACATCCATGTCATCTTTAGAATATTTTTCTTAAGGGAGGCAGCAGTTAATTTCCAGTTTCACAAAGTTTGAAACAGAAAAACTAGATAACAACAGCAGCAAATAGGCTAACACTATATGCAGGTCTTTAGGAAGAAGCACCACAAACACTATGGTTGCAGCTGTAGCGCTCATTATATTTATGCACGCAATTACACAGATATACACAAATGGTCAAACACACAAATCCACATAATTCATCCACCTGCAGACACTGCCAGCCATCTATCATATCTACTGATGGGTCGAGTACTTGTTCCATGGCTGAAAGTACTTGGATCGTAATTAAGTCCCATTTCCCAGTCTAAAAGTCCTCCCGAACCCCATTCCCTCATTCAAAGAGAGCTCTACCAAGCAGCTATACTACTTGTAATTAATTTGACTCGCATAATTAAAATTATGGCTCTGTATATCTCAAACATTACATCATGTAGCCTACATGAACTGCTTTGTTAGGTTTAAATGCATCCTGTTTTAAAGCTGCAGGAAACTAAAATGCTTAATCTTACACTTGCAAATATCAAGTTGTTGATGTTGGTTGTCTAAGCATCAGTTTGAGACATGTCATTAATCCCTCATCAAGGCTTCTCCAAAATTTCTTTACCTTCATTTTGTGCCCTTTGTTCCACAGATTGTAATTCCAGGGTCACCTGTGGCAAACATTGTAAATACTGACTACTACTTTTTGTCAGGCTACCATGGACATCACCTTTAGTCTTTGATAAACAGGTATGTTAATTATTTTGTTAGACTTGAGAGAATGGTGATTCACTGATAAAGCTGTAGTGTTGAGCTGTGCAGTAAGTGGAATATTTTGTTCCACTATACCAGACATGAATTGAGCTGTGCTCCTCACAAGATAAACTATGGCGATCAGTGTCCTCCTGCAGTCGTAAATACAGCAATGTCTGGATGATCAGGGAACATAAAATCTAATTCAAAGTCTAAGTTAAACAGATCCGATCCTTATTTTTAAAATCTGTCTATATTTGGGCAACCTATGATTCATTATCATTAACTTGCTTACAACTGTGTTTAATTAACACGCGTCAACATTCTCACCTCATGGAATTAGGTGACTGCTGTGCACCAGAATCAACCCAATATTGTATTGAAACCTGAACCCAAACCCCAAACCCCCTGCAATCGGAAGACTGAAATAAAATTTAAAAAACCAATTGATAATACCAAATGGTAAACTGCTCATACTAGTATGTAGTTTACCTACAGTAAGTAGCAACCTCTATTATCATAATATTCAGATTTAGCAACCACAATATCTGTTTGTTATTTCTTGATATTATATTCTTTGCCCAGTACATAAAATGCATAGCTGAATATAAAATTCAATATATCTGACTTACTGTATTGATTTTCAGATGTGTAGAAGTAAATCTACACTGCTAGACCCTATTCATCTACATGCTGGAAACCAGCTGCTGTTGCTGTATCAACTAATGTACACAAGTCTGTTTGCCAGTGGAAAACAGGCTGCCACTGGTAGGATATTTTAGCTTGTGTAGGAGGGGCAGAACCATAGAGAGGACAGACAGGGAGGGCCCTGTTCCTATCACAAACTTATCTTGTCATATCTCAGAACAGATCCTGCGTCTCGATGCTCACATACATGCTTATTTTGGATCATATTCCATTTACTGTACCTGGGGTGATGTGCACACTTTCTCTGTGCATTCATTTATCTTTTATTGCTTATGTATTTCATATTGACTACTTAAGTAGCCCAGGGACAGACTGGCAACTTGCCCAGGATGTACCCCGCCTCTCGAACAATGTCAGTTGGGATTGGTTCCAGCCCCTCCCGCAACCCTCAAGGGATAAGTAGTATAACGAATGGATCGATGGATGGACCATTTAAGTGATATAATGTCTCATGTATTTCATTTTATTTTTTATTTTTAACTCCATTTCTAATTCTATTGCTTAAAGTGCAGTCTAAACATGCAAATGGATTTGTAATAGAAGCATTGCAATTCAAATCAAACCACTGTGTTTGACATAATTTAAATGGGAGACAATCACCAGTCTGTTGTGGTCCTGCCTAACCAATATTCCTCATATTTAAGGTACATCACTGAGATTAATTAGTGAGGTCAAAAACAAGAAGGATTTCTTAGACAGAAATACCAATAAGCAGCTGACACATAGTGACCACACACCAATGCTGACTCCTGCTCCTCCTTTATTTTATGCGCCAATCATCAGTCTCACTCCTAGAGCAGGGAGACCTTATTAAGGCAGGTTAAGGCAAACCACTAATGGTTCCTCTCAGTGCTAATAACACAGGGTCACCTAATATTACACACTGCTTTGTTCCATTCATCCAGCTATTTATCATGTATTATTAACACCCAGGTATCATGAAATCACTGCTATAATCATAATGATGATCCCATGGTCTAGGTTAAGACAGGCAGCACTCAGAGTGTTAGAAGATGACTTATTATGGGCAGGAGAGTAGGAGCTCCCTCGACCTGATGAATATTTCACTGCAAACTGTGTTACATGCAATAACAAATCAGTGTCAAGCTGTGTGGACTTCTTTGAATGAGTTGTGTGCAGTATGAACTACATCACGGTGTTATATGCTGCTGTTTTGGAGTTAAATATTTTCCCATGCATGAAATAAGAAATAGGATGCACATGTATTACTTGCACATATTTATTTTAACATATTCAGTCAACAATGTTATTCATTTTTTTAAGAAAATGCAGCACTAACACATGTCACATTTTGACATCTCAACATTATAAAACAATTGCACAAAATATCTAGATGACAGATGAGATAAATATTTCCACAGAGTACTGATGCAGAAAATAACAGACCTAGTTGCCTCCCAAGCCAATTCAGTTTAGGCTTTTCATCTATATTTAAAAACCACATGTGCTGTATTTGTTTAAATAAAGCAAGGGTTTGTCTCAAATGTGCTAGTATTTTTATTTCTCAGTCCTTCAGCTAGTCAGAGGCCAAGGGCCAACACTCTGTAGCTTTTCAGCATCTGTTTAGAATATGAAGCATGCTGTTAAATCACATGCAGACCCTTTCTAGACTTTGGGAATCTTGCCTCGGTCATTGTAATGGGCAACGTTGCATTGCCAAGCAGGCAAGCTGATTTGATTTAGCATAATTTGAATAATGCCATTCATGGAAATGTGCAAGGGTGATGAAATTTTAATGGAGCTTGGGATAACACAACTGCTCCTCAATTACAATAGCTTTCTCCAAGACTCTGAGGCCTCAATCATAACGTGGCTTATTTCATTACTGTACTATCAATGTTTTTATTGGACTCACTTAATTACTATGGATATCTCTATTGTTGCAGAGTAAGAAAAATCTGCAAAGCCTCTTTTTCTCCTTACTGAGAGCCTTTTCTGCAAGCTCATCCTGTTTGCTCACACTGGGTACTGAGGGATGCTGTTATTTTTTTTTTACTGCTTTTCATAATCCCGGAAATCATTTCAGCATTAGTGTTAATTTTGTCAGCTATATTTAGATTTAGTCTTAGTCATGTTTTGCCAACCTCAACCTTTTTATTTTCAAACAATTTTAGTCCCCTAAACCTCTGGACATTTAAGTCTAATCTATCTTGGTCAAAGAAAAACAAACTTTTTAGTCTAGCTTTAGTCAAGAATGACTTCAGCAAAATGCTTTTGTATAAGATCTCATCCCACTTATTTTAACAATTAAGTCTGGAAAATGCAACATCAAATCCACTGCAATTTAACTCTTGCAATATGGGTGAATAAAACTAGAACCAGAAAAAATAAAGTCCTTCACAATCAAAAAAAATAACACTGTATAACAGCCCAGCTATAAATCTTTCCCTTATAATATTCAGAAAAATGTTGATGGTAAGTGGTATGTGTTTATAATGAGAGGTTGTACACTATAATTTAAATAAATTTGTGAAGAAAATATTACAAATTGCTTTGCACAAGCTAAGTAATAGACAAGTTACTACTGCCCAGTGAACTTTATTCAAGCCCGAGTCACTCTGCTACATTCTATACTGTGCATTTCAATAACCAGTAATAACCAAGTGTTGCAAATATACTACACATAGCTATTAGAACCCATTCAAATTCAACAAGACCTGAAATGCATAGGGCAATTAAGTTGTGTATGCTTTAACGTGGATTGCATGTTTAATACACCCAGAGCAAATGACTTGTCTCAAGCAAAAGGTTTGCCAACGTAGCTACAGGGCACCTAACTTTCGGTGACACTAAATTCCCATCTGCATGCAACGTAGCAATGTCCCATTTTTGTGAGATGCCTATAGATAATGTTACACCACTGCCTTAAATAGCTGGCTTAAGATGGCTGTAAAAGTAAAGTAACTTTATTTAACATTTTAACATTAGGTTACCTCATTTTCTGTGTGGTGCCTTAAAGTGACTCTTCAGGTTTGTAGTTTTCTTCCCAGTGGTTTCGTAGCCACAGAGCTTCTCTTTTGACAATCCTACATTCATGTGTTCTCTCTGCAATATTATATTTGAAATAGGGCCACATGTCAACCTGCTTTGTTGCTGTCATGTTCTTTTCCTTTCACTGTTATTATCTGATCATAGCTAGGTCCAGTCCTGCATTCCAGCCATGCATTCATGGGTTTGCCAGTGGTTCACACAACCACCTGAAAAAAATCACTTGAGTGCGCTGGAAGAGAAATGCAAAGTGCAGCCATATAGATAAGAACATTTACAATGTTCTATACAAATACAATCTCATCCTTTTACATCAAAGAAAATACAGAGAGATTTCGGTAAAATTTTATTCAAACTACATTTTATTTCTATCTTCTTTTTTTGTCAAATCTACTGCATTTTGATTGTTGTAGTAAATGTGTAATGACACATGTGCCCTCTCTTTGTTTTCTCATCTTGGTTGTGGAAAAAATGTAATTGACAAACATATTTAGTCATAGTTTCATCAACAAAATGAACACTATCTACATCAACAGTTTTATTAATGACTTGTATATTGAATATGAAAAGTCTGCAAAGTAAAAAAATTGACTCATAAAGGTCGGTTGCACTAAAGATAGTAAGAGCTGGTTCCCCAATGTGGAATCAAAAACCTACCAGGAATTAGGCCATGCCCATGATAAATGGCCAATATATACACTGCGTGCACAATTACAATTGTGCTTTCTGACTCCAAATCATATAAACTTGAATGCTTATTGTATTCAATCATCTTCAGTTGATAGGTATTCGTTTAATGAGGGATGGTTTGATACACACCTTCTTTATCTCAGGTAAAGTGGGGAAAAAAAGAGATTTACCTGACACTGAAAAGCAAAACATTGTAAAATGCCTTTTGAGATGGATGCAATACTCTTGAAATACAATCAAATGTTTTGTTGCAAATTGTTAACAGGGTTGCAAAACACAGAGAAGAAAAGACGTAAAATAACTGAGAAGCATTTAACATGAAGCTACCAGGAATCCACTATCCTCCAGTGCCACCATATTCCAGTAACTGTAACTTACCCAGAGTGTCCAAAGGTACAAAGCGTCAGAGACATGGTCAAGGTAAGATTCACAGGTCAAAGCCAAGAAATACCAGAGGACAGATTTTTCAAAGTTTTTATGGGGAAATGAAATTAGCAGGACTCTGGATGAACCATCTGGATGGGCCAATGGCTGGATGACTAGTGTATCAGATCAAGAAAAGGACTGACTCCATGGAGGGAAGGCTCATGGCAATAATTGAAAAGAAGGGTGGCTATATTACTCACTGAATATTAGAAAGGCATGTCTTAGTTAATTGTCATTTTGAGTTACCTATTTGTTACACTTACTCTGAAAATTGAAAGTAAACATATTGGGAAAAATCATTTTACTAATTTAGTTGCCCAATAATTCTGACATTATTAAACAGTCAGGTTTGAAGTTCATTAAGATTCTGAAATGATGGAAAACACTTGATTGGTTTAACAATACAAATTAATCCTAAGGACTACAATTTGCTTGATATATGTGCACACAGTGTAAGCCTGGTTCACTGGCTCTTTTTAACATCATGGACTTAAATATAAAAAGTCCAAGTCCATCATCCATGTTGTAAAGATGTGTGTTTTGTGGTGTAATTGTGTAAGTGTAATTACACTTCCTCAAGTGTAATTTTCTGACCCACTCTCACCATCTCCTGCAGATGTGGGATTATGGTTGAATTACATAATAGGGCACTTTCAGATTAGTTTTAAACATGTTCCAGCAGTGCTGATGATACCATTAAAGCTAGAAAAGCTGAACTTTATTAAAATACTTTCTCTTTCATGTAGCCAGGGAAACGGTTAGTGATATTTCTTATTCTTGCTATGATATGGATGTATTATGGCATGGCCTTATCTAGTCACTGGCCAGATTTAGAGGTCCCTCAAAAAAATGTTTATGGAGTGTAGTAGCACAAACTGATTACTCTTGAAAAGTTTGCCATCTCCCTCTACCCAGTATATTTAGATTAACACTGTGTATCAGTTTATAGACTCAAACTGTGCTAGTAGCATCATGCATTGTTACTATACTTTTTTGGATGCTGATAGAAATGATCAGTTTTATTATTATTATATTCCATTGCTTGAGTCACTGCTCAAATCACATCACCTGCAACATCCAACCTTGTCTGTGGGTGTGTGGCAATGAAAATGTGGTGCTAAATGTTTGGTATCAAGCTCCTATGTCCTAACTTCCTTAGAGATTACAACACCAATTAAGCTGCTGTTTCCTGATATTCTCCCATCAAAGCTGTGAAGCAGTTGGTTTTATTTCCCACATCAAAAGGTTCTATTTTTTGTTTCTCCTTTCAAATCAACATCTACCCTCAGGATGTGTGAGTTCTCTCTCTCTCATTTTCCCTTCTCTACCCAGAGTCAAAATCTTCTCTGAACCCAGCCATAATGGAAATGGAAATGCAAACCAAAGACAACAAGGACAGCATTCCCAGTAGTACTCCAGAGATATCAAATTGTTATTTTCTTTTCTTTCATCTTTCCCCCTTTTTCCCTTTTAAGTATCATTGCTAATTTTTCTTGCATAATGTGTGCGAAAGGCAAAATCTAAAAGCATCACCTTGTGGTTTCTTTGGGCAGCACATCGCTACACAGCCCTTTAGCCATGTATTTGGAGTTAAGGTTTAAAAATGTTTGATCCATGTGCATAATGTATAGTAATGTTTTAAATATAAGATCTCCTTTGCTCCTTCGAGAAATTTCTCTGTATGGTCCCGGTTTATCAGGAGGGATTGATCTCAGCTGGATTTGCATTAAAATACTTGCAGAAAAAATAAGAGGAAGAGCGGAGAAAATAACCCAAGCTTGATACAAAATAAAGTGTACGATCACAGGACAGTTGTGACGAGTACTTCCTGTCACATTCAACTGATTACTGCTGACGAGTTTGCATTCAACTATTCCCTGGGTGTAAAATGACATTTAAACTGTGATCACAACTATGAATCAATATATGCCGAGTTTCTGTGAGACCAGGAAAGTGTAAAGCTCGTCAAGATATCCATCAATTTGCTTTGGTTCTGCCTTTTATTTGAAGGCAAACATGACTTATCAAAAGGGTGTACACGGTATTTGACTGATCTTTTACTGTATGGGGGTGTAGAGGTGTGTGAATACGGACATAGAGCCACGTATGTATGACATTTTTTATTATGTCATTATGAGGAATGCATGTCATTACAACCAAAGAAAATTGAGAGAAATCCTGAGCAAGGACATGTTGTGGGTCTTACATCTTGAAACTATTAACCTGTAAGATCCTTTTTTTTGTGTGTTAGGTTTTTTGATATTGGTGAAAACCTGGGTGATAAATCATTTTCAGTGCACATGTCAGCTTCTGAAGAGCTTTTAAATCTTTATTTCAGAATCAAAAATCTAGAGAAAGTTCAAATTTTAAAAAGCCATTATATATGTATCAAAAGTTAGATGACCTATTGCACCACATAAGCATAGAAGAAACTATCTCTATATATGTTTATATGTTTATGCTTTGAAAGGGAAAAAATATTTTTAACAACTTGTTGTTAACTTGTTTCTAATGGTGTTGCTCCCTCCCACGATCTCAGCAATGACGTTGGAGAGTTAATTGTTTTAAAGTTTTGGACGGATTGACAACCCAAACTACAAAAACAAGACCTAGGTTGTAACAAAAAATGTTTTATTTATAATAGAGCAGATTGAAGGCAGAGTGCCAATAGCCTTTGAAGCTTAGAGTCCAATTAAAATATTGGAAAACTTTAATCCAAAGGTACTTTTCAAACAATATTGAAGCAATTACCCACAATACCAGCATCCTTTTCTGTGTTCAATTATGCCATGGATGCAGGACCAGGTTTTTCTATTGAATCTTCCCAAGAGAAATGCAACAAAACAAAGCTTACTCTACTCATATATGATGTTTTTAAGTCAATGACTGCTTATCTGAAGCTGATTTCTGAAATACACCATTGGAAAAAAATCTGCCTAATCTAAATAAAACCTCCACCTGCACTCCTGAAACTCAATGCCCTGCTGTATTCACTAAAGCTTCGGTCTGCAATTGCTGTACCATTTTTCATCCCTACGTCGTATCATAGTTTAGTTTACTCGATTCACATTACTATAATGACCATGCAATTGAATCCAGATGGTTGTCACTCTATTGCTAACATACGCCTTGTATGCCCATCCATCAACCAACCTGATATAAGAATGTCATACCTCTTTTGAAGACAATGATTAAAACGCAAACAACAAATACTGACTTTTGGAAACCAATTTTCACGAAAGAACAGTCACCAATTTTGCTTAAGCCGAGAGCTAATCCCATTTTCAACCCGCTTTAGCGGCATCTGTTGGACTCCTCAGACATGACTCCTCCATACATTAGCCGGTGAGCCTAACATGGCTGTGGAGTAAAACTCTTCATTAAATGAAGAGGCTGTAACATCCATCCTCAACACCCAACTAGTAGAGTTTGTCACTGTTGACAGCTCCCATTTTACATGACAGACTGATGAGTCAGTGTTGCGAAGGTGGAAAACTGAGCAGAACAGGCGCTGTGTTTCTGTATGACCTTTGGGATGGAATCACAAAGACAGCATATTTTTTTCTTTTCTCATTTCAGTTACATGCCAATAGTGTAAATGTATTTGCACAACTGAATGTGTATTCAGCTTTATTTCCATTTGTCTGAAATGTTATTGGGAAGCTATTAAGTCTTTAATGGTAATAAAGCGGCTTTATATTACAAAATACAAGCAGAATATGTTATGTTTGGCAAGTCAGTCTTTCTCTGGACAAAGCACCTGATGTTCAGGCAATAGATTCACCTCGAGTGCACATATTAGTATTCTATTGCACAAATGCAGACCCAGAATGCTGATGATTTAGAAAACCAATGGCATACATGTAAAAAAAGCTTCAACAATTATTTTCTCGATTAATCAAAATCACCTCTTATAATTTTCCAACCCCCAAGCTGATGTACTCAAATGATTTATTTCATTTGACCAACAGAACTAAATGTAAAGACATTCAGTTTACTATCACATATCACACAGAAAAAGCTGTAAATCTTCACATTAGAGAAGCTTTAAACAATGAATGTTTTGCAATTTTGCTTGAAAAATTACTAAAATTATTAAACCTATATTCAAAACAGTTGAATTAATTAATTAATTGATTAATGAAGCTCAAAGAACACAAATGCACAAAATGGTGGATCCAAAAGGGGCTTCAACTGATTTTAAATTTGTAGGAAAAAAGTGTCCCTGCCTTCACTGATGCGGTTTGTGTAAAAAACAAACAAAAAAAAAACCCAACTAATAACTACTGGCATTTACTCACTAAAAAAATCAACATATTTTTCTTCTTTCCATTGCAAACATCTAGTTCCCTCTTAATTTTCATCGAAAAACTGACCTTTCTGAAAACTAGTTCAAAACTAAACTTCAATTTCAAAATATACATACTAATAGCAATCGTAAGGTCAAAAATGGAAAATCAGAACTATATCTACAGTGAAGATTAAGGAAAACACAATCTCATGGGAGCAGAACTGTACTGAAGGAAAACGTTGTTCTTTTCTTGAATTTGAATGTCAAATATCAAACTGAGTTGGTTTTGCAGACAAGTGCACTTTAGGATTTGATAGTGTATGTATTATGTTAAAGCTTAGGAAACCAGCAAAAACAAACAAAGTCAGCATGCTTTAATAAATTATCAAGTATAACTGGGAGCTTATGCTAGCAGATCAAGTGGGGGCCAATGTATCTCTTGTGCATCACCCTCTAATGCTTCTGCTTGTAATTTACATTACTGTATCATAAATTATGCTTAAAACAACTAACAATAAAGTAGAGGCCTCTGACAATATAATATGATTTGAGAGTAACTGACTGTAAACTAGATTTTGCATATTTAATTACCATGTTGTTGGGTCATCCTATCTTAATATGTGAACATGAACAGGAGATTGCTTTCAAAGCTTCAATAGCGAACAAGCCAAGGCCGTCCAACCGCTATCAGCTAGACACAAACTTACAGCTGAGGATTCAATAACGCATCATTGAAGAGACGGTGACAATATACAAGTCGACTTGTAATGGATATGGGTACTTGTTTATTTGAGGTTTTTGTATAACATAGTAGATTATTATTTATGGAATTTTTTGACCTTTGAATCACTTTTTTCTCCAGTTCACCCTGCTAATGTCTCACAGTGCCTCATTCTTACTTGGCATAAATTTTTCAAGTTTCTGGAACTCCATGGGACCATATTTGCCTATTTGATATTTGATAATGATGATGGATCATCGTTCCAAAATCCTCAAAATCTAAAGTTGGTTTAAATTCCAGCAACTGTGAAGGCTATAACATATGGTTTGCATCATTTTTGCACTCATTAAAATATTTCAGTGAAACCTCGGGCTCTGTATGGAAGCATCTGCATTCGTTACTTTTCTTCACTCATTTATTCTTGTTTTGGTTTTTTTCCTTTCATTTGCCAGCCATCTGTATGTGTAATAGAGTTAGTCAATTTTATGCCAGGGTTTCTGTAAGAGTTTGGTTGAGCATTACAGAAATTCTTTGGACATTTTTCAGATAGTATAAGTAAGAACAGATTTCCCAACTACAAGGGTGAGGGGTAAAAATGAGCTTCAGTTATTTCATACAATTTCTCTTTAGTCATTTTTGGACCATTACCATTCAAATTTAGATACTTTCTGATTGAGTTATTGTGCTGCTCCCCACAGCTCTGGCAATTAATATACAGTGTATCTCTAAATCTATCAGATTTGAAATCCCTATTAAGTATTTTATGTAGCACCATATCAGAGAGACTTTTGAGCCTTTTTTGATTTTTTAAAAAGGAAACAATGTCACTCAAATTAACTGATAAGATAAAGCAATAATATCAATAATTAATGGAAATCTGATGATTTGTCTACTTTGCTATAAAAGTTTAATTATGCATCCAAAGCTTTCAAAGGGCTGATATATCTATGGTGCCCAGAGTTTCCAATTAAAGATAAAAGACAGATTAAATTATTTACAATGATAAAAACCTTTGCTGTGGTGTTACAAAATTATGTCAATTACAATATTTGCTACAGTTCAACCAATTATGTCTGCTGGTAGCGTTTGGCTGGAAATACTTCCAGAGCTGTCTTTTCTGTGAACAGTGTGCTCCTGGATTTTTGGCACATGGTGGAGGGGTTGAGCTCTGCTCGGTGCTGAGAGAAAGCCCCTCTTTTTAAGAAATGGAAGGGTCCTGGGTCCCTCTCCTTAAAGGTGTGGCGTCGCTACTGAAAGCACAAAACAGTGCCCTGAATATCAATGGGATGCTGCTGGGTCCTTGAAGAAACAACCACCAGCAGACAAACACAGCCAATTAGCAGAGGGCCCCTACTCATCAGCCATGTGTTCACATCTGATTAACAGAAGACATTCACTGCATCAGGTCCTGGCAAACAAAAGCTTTCCCTTCGGGCACTTGGTTTTTTCCTCTTATCCTAATTTATGTCAATTAAAAAGACTTTATTATGATGCTAACTGTGAGACCGCGCTGTTGTGTGAGTGTTGTAGAAAGGGCGGGGTAGGGAGAGAAGGAGCAAACCAGTTACTGTATTGCACCTTTGTTTCCTCCCATAAGAGGTCTCTATCAAAAGGCCTGAACAAAAATCATGCGCTTGGTTTGGCCGTCTTGAACACATTCTGAAGAGGGCAGGAACTAAGAATCGACCAGTTTTTAATGGCTGCATTCTTCTTTTTTGCTTGTCTTGAGTGGCTTGTGTAAAGTGTCTGGATGAATAAAAGTCTCTTGTGCTGCCCAAAGGTGTGGCATTGTACTGCTGGTGGCACAGCCGCCTCTCAAAACTCAGGAAACATCACCTGGCAAGCAGGTCAATACAGGACTCTGTCTTTCAGAGAATATTTAATGTCATTTAACATTATTTCTAGTGTAATTTACTGGAATATCTCACCATCATTTAAATGGCATATTCAGTTTATGCCCCTGCTGCTGTGTTTAAAATTTCCCTTAAGACAGAAAAGAATTAGTCCAGTAATGCCTGAGATCAAACTAAGTGCCAGTTAACGAACATTAAACAACATGTAAATGATATTTTAAGAAACAGCCTTTTATGTCTGATAGTAAAGTAAGTCCAGTGAATACACCTGATAACGCAATGAAACTGCCTTCCACTCCCACAAAACATCAGACTTTAGTATTTCTTCTGTTGGCGAATCACTTCTAAAAGTCCTATGTCTGGACTGTTCATTAGGAACAAAAATCTGGATTGTTCATGCAGCAAAGAAGAATTTAATATAACCTGGTGGCCCAACACAGGGCAGTTTAAACTTCACCACCATGTCACAAACTTGGTACCCTACTTGAATTCCAATCCTGATGGCACCTGAACATATATTCAGCCCCAATCTACACTTGGTATTTATAGGTGTTCTTTTTATCTCCCCTCTGCCCATATTGAGAACGGATCTCGATATGCAGATTAGTTAGACAGGGCTGGCATCAAAAACATGTCATGTCCCAAGCAAGGGGAGCAATGCCATGCATGGGCGTCATCAAATTAAATTTTTTAAATCCTTTTTTAGGAGGGAAGACTTGCTAGCTACTATTACTACTTGTAGCTAGCAGGAAGAGGAAGTGTTAGATGACCTTTCAACTTTCTGGGCAGACCCCTTTTTTGAAATATATGGTCATGATGTCTGGATACCATTTCTTCCTGTTTAAGATCCAGTCACAATGAGAACAAGACCACCTCAGATCGGGTCTGGCCAATATGATCGTGTTCCAATGACAATGCATTCTGCTGTTTCTTGTTCTCTAGACACGATAATCCACATACAGATTGCATTATCATGCCATGTGTAAATGGAGAAACTTACTAACATTTCTACCTTCTAGAAGTGTAACAAAATTCAGAGAAAGGTCAGAAATATTTCAAACACACTAGGTCTGCATACACACACACAGTCTTTAGACAAGGTCTAATAAAGCCCAATAAGAAAAAAAACTCTTGTGGGCTGTATAGGGCCTTCAAGTTCGGCTGACTAAATCTGATATGGTTAATAAGTCATAAGAAGTAGTATAGACAACAGCTATTGATAATCAGTGTATAACAGATGAAGTATATGCAGAGAAACAACAACCTCTACTCCATTTATGTATCATACATCATAGCATATGTATTTCGGAATAAAAGTCAGCAGATTTGTACAATGTATTTTACTGCACTATTAACTTTAACTGTAATAGAGCCTACCTAACTTGAATTTGTTCTGAAGATCCTACAGCTTTGGTCTATCAAGGTAAAAATATATTTCAGCTTAACAGTTGATGAATACTCTCATTTCTGTTCTCTTCACAGTCACATAAACGACTGCGATCTGTGCCCAAGGTCTCAGCTCAAAGAGGCTAAAAGGATTCGATAAACAGTACACCTCCCTGTTCTCCAAGTTAATTACTAAATGATTTTAAAATGAAAAGAGCCGACCACTCATGGTAGTTTTTTAATTATTTTGAAAGATTACGAGAGCGACTCAATATGAAGCTGTCAGTTCTCTTTCGGTAAGACCTTGATTCTACTTGACTGCTACTGGAGCATTCTTTTCAGTATCTGTTAATGGATTTGCATATTTCCCTTACTGTACCTGCTATGTGATTTTATCTGTGTTGTTCCTAGTAAAATGTGGTGTTTATTATTTTTGCACACAACATTTTTGTTTGCCAAGATAGTGGGATTTCATGCTAATGCTTCTACAAATCTTCTTAGCCACAGTAATCAATTCTTAAGCCATTTAGCTGTGGTCATAATTGTCCATTTGTGTGGATAAGCAAAATGATGTTGTAGGAGCAGAGGCACTCAATTAAGGTCTTGTAGTTCATAAAGAGCTATTAGCCCAATCTGACTTAGCTAATTGAAGAAGAGGTATGATGACAAGGGGGAAAACATTGGATTATTCTCTATGGTAGTATGAAGAGAACAAGCCTTCTGAACACCAGACCAAAAGTATTTAATTGATATATCATGATAAAAGATTGAGTGAAATGCTTTTTGGGATATGTTTTGGGATTGTTGTTAATTCTATGCAAAGCATCATTAATAATTTAACATGGCATGAAGGTTCTAAAGAACAAAACATATGAACAAACGACGTTAGCTGGTATTGTTGCATTTTTAAACCTGCCTCTGCACATAAAACTGTGGTCTTTATTCCTATGTATTCTGCTGAATTCTTAATTAAGGAGTTTAGGGAAGCCATAATACTAATAACAGGAGACTATCAGAAAACAGACTGCTAAACTCCTAGCTCTAGATCTTATTCTAACAGAGACGATTTTTTAAATCTTTTTATTTAGTTTTAAGATGCAGCTTGTTTTCTCTATTCTCTATTGTTAATCAATTAATTGTTTTGTCAAAAATGTCAGATAAGAGTGACATGAGGGAGATGTCTTTGAAACTGCTGAAAAGTAATTGAAACTGAATACATGAAAAATGTTTTAAAAAGAGAAATTGAAGCCAATGAAATTCTCATTAGTTTTGCTTAAAAATGAAGAAACCGTAATCAAAAGTGTCTGTCCATTAACTGATTGATTAATCATAATTATCAATCATAGAAAGCACGTTCTTAACACCAGACAAGGAGAATATATTTACAATATACTGTATTAACTGTTTGAGATCCCATATGATGTAGTAATTTAACAATCTGAATGCTTTGTGACTACATAACAAGTGTTGTGATCGCCTTATTTGCTTACTTCCTGTGTGTTCTGAGATCCTCTGAACGTACGTACAGGCAGCACAATGGCAGGTGACGTTCTGTCAGATTTCTTACTTTTTAATGATCCCGATGCCTGTAGCACCATGATGCAAATCTATCGTCACACAGTGAGCTCTGTGGCTCACTTGACCCTACTGTTTTGTATTAACGGTGTTCCTACTGCATTGCACTAATCTGATGAAATGTGTTTAATATTGTTTGTACACTTTTCAAAGGCAGTTGCTTTATTGCAGGCTAAGCCAACAGACGGCATGGCATAAGAGTGCTGACAGGAATATTAAGTGAGGCAGCCTGAGCAATATAGAATATAAATGAGGTTATTTTACACTGCAGAGCTCTGCAAACCAACGCACACACTCCTCTCTTTGTAATAAATCATTCCCATTCAGACAGCTTCTACTCTTAGGGCATTGTTTAATACTATCTGCAGTAGAGAGGAGAAATAAATTGGTTTACATTGCAAAAAAAAAAAAAAGGTGCTGCAGTTGGAATGCATGATATGATGATGAAAGATAGAATATACTTGACTTATTGATGATAATGAACTTGCAGATAGGAGAATGTTGCATGGAGGGTGTCGTGTGGGAGTAATATTAAGAAGGGGAACTGGAGAGAAATCCCAAGTAAGCAGTAAATGTGGCAGAGTAAGATTTTCTGAAATAGTGTTTTTTGTTACTACCCACCCCTTTCAACAGAACAACATAAAAATGCAATTTATGTCTATACCCAGCCCATAACAATGCTTATGCCACAGTGAGATAAATATTTTGTCAGAGATGCTGAGGGCTAAAAATGAAGTGACAATTCCCCTGATGAAACACTTTTTACTTCTTTTCTGTTGTGGTTGATGGCTCTTTCCTCTGATTTGCACATACAAAAGGACTGCTGTTGTGCAATAAATGTTGGCTTTTACACAAAGTGTTCTGGTTATTTTACTCAAAATGAGAGCTGTAAGGAGTAAACCTTTTGCTGTGGCTTGTCTACAGCATGATTCAAGATCAAAAATGAAGGGAGTGCAACAAGGACAAGAGTACTGTATTGTTTTCTCTGCTGTCTGTGCTCTGCAGAACACTGAGAACTCAGCGACATTGAGAATTATACTTCCACATCAAATGTTTTGCAGCCATTCCAAAATGAGAGCAGCATGCAAAAGCTATTCCCGGTAGAAGTTACATAAGTGAGACACCTACTAAGCACACAAATACTTTGAACACATCAAAAGTTGAATTTCACAGCTTTTCACTTTATGACAGTGGTTTGATAAATAGAGCTGTGCAGAATGTCATCTTACTTTCTCAACTGCCGTGGTACTGTGAATAGCTAAACATGCAAATTGTGCACTATGACACTTGAGACTACCTATCAAACAAGTATGGCAAATTAGATTTCATCTACATGATAGGTTATTGACAGAAATTTTTTAAGATTTTATTTTATTTTTTTTTATCTCTAGCCCTAAACCTGTAGGATCCATTTCCTCCTCTGTTAGACATAACTGCAGCATTTTGATTGACAGAGAAGGAACGTGAGGTGATCAGTTGAGATTGTTATACCTGTAATTCTTTTACTGGTTGAGATTCATACAATTCTACAGTGGGAAATGAAATTTGGTTTCAAGCAGGTCTTTCTCCTTTGAATTGGAACCAGAATCTTTAAGATTTACACTCACGCTTTTGGGTTTGGTAGCTCATTATTCTCCTGTTGTTGCCTCTTCCCGTATCGCCTCATGCATAGCATTGCCCTCCAACACCTCCTTGTTCAGAGATAGGAAGGTGCTGCGGTCCTCTCCAATCAGATACACAACCAGGATACTTGGTTAGAGGCTGGACTATATACAGCAGTGTACCTGCTCATTGGACTAAATATGAGTTTGGAGGCTGGGGTGATTCTGGCTTGTTTTATTACATCGTTATTATTCCTGTGACGTAGACATGAGTAATACATATCGTGAATAGAGTAAAAAAGGATAATATAGTCCCTTGAGACCATCCCATACTGTAAATGGAATGGCTTAATGAGCTGAACATACATTTTGGCAGGCAAAATTACACTGATTATTACAAATTACTAAAGAAAATATGTCATGGAAGAAAAGTAGCAACTGTGATGAGAGAGAGAGAATTCATTTTATATTTAATGATCAATGAAAACTGAGAATGCACTTTTTTTGCTTAGAAATCACAACATATATTCTTGGTGTTTGTTTTTTTTAATCTCTGTTGTCAAAATTGTATGACATAAAAAAAGAAATTCAGGTTTTCCTTATTTTTATGTGACAATAGTTCACCATGCATTAGTCTTCTCTATTACTTTTAAATCCTTGGCTTGCCAGACAGTGTTGTTACTGGAAATTTGAATGGTGCAATATCTGTGAATGCAGGCACTAAAATAATTTCTTTTTTAATCAATTACAACCAACCAAGTCCAAGAAACCATTCCATCAGCCTCTAAAGTGGAATTCCAAGGTTGAGATAAGTGGAGATTTTGACGGCAACACATAAAATTCAAATTCAACAAACTGATGGCAAAATGTTTGCAGAGCCACCATCATTGGCAGTTACCATCGAAATTAAAGATAAAATCGTAACAGAGGCAGAGATGACTCAGTGGCCGGTGAAATAACATGAAAAAAAAATAATGTCCAGGGGTCTGGTGCTAACTTTAGCAAGCTAAACTATGTCTAACGAGCTTCAACTCGGAGTCGAAGCTCGTTAGACATAGTTCCGTTATACTATAAGACTTGTTTTGAAAAGGTTGTACCAGATACATATTTGTAACTACAGGAAATAATGCCAACATGCTCTTTTTTTGATGATTTCTATTTTTGTTGTAAAACAAAAATGCACAGACTAATGATGGGATAGAAAATGCCTTGGCAAATCTGTGTGAGTGTGGCACAGATAGTCTGTTATACTAAACGCCAATACACTGAAAAATACGAGCACAGATGCACCAAATCCTAAGGACAAAACAATGACACACTGGATTGTGAAATCTAATTCCCCACAATATGAAACATAGAACATCTTTAAAATCTTCCTTTTGATGAACATCTCTCCGAATTTAAAATTCCCTCATAATCAATATCAAATTGCTCCATTTCTCATGACAGGGAAAGCTTTGGTGAAATATATGGTCATATCTCATGCTAAGGGAGTAAAACCCCTAATTTAGTCTGCAATAAAACCAAGGGGCTTAGAGAAACTGATTCTTTCCAGAACATTAATCATAAAAATTTAATGGATATCAAATATTTAATACAGTAGAATGTACAACTTGTATTACTATGGCTTTCTCAAAATCGATCATGTAGAGGAAAATCCATAATTAAAATTATACTAGCAAGGGCAAATCATTAAGATTTCTAATCGCCTTCATGCTTCAGGAAAATGAAATATACACCCTGCCAGTGATGTATAGGCTATTAGAGGCAGAAATAAATTATTACTGTCTCTTATAAAAAATTGGTGCTTGATTATATTAGAAAAATAAAAGAATGTGATAATTCTTGTGTAACTGAAGCTAAGATTCAGCCTCCATCCCAATGAAAAGAGAAACAAACTACATTTTAATAAAAGGTATAAATTCAAGTCTAGACCAGTGCAATATAGTATTAAATAGACCATTTATATGTGTAAGTACATGACATTTAATATATTTATTGTTAGGACTTCATGGCATGTTTCTGGTACACTTACGCGTATAATCAGTCAGTTCAGATGAAGCCTTCACACCAACATGCTATGGAGATAAGAGACAGAAAAATACATATATGTCTATATGTTTTGGTTTTTACATCTTCTAGATTAGAATTAAATTGCTTACCATGCCAAGTGATGACCAAAGGAACATTGCAGCAGTTTAGCATGTTTAAGCCAAAAAACTCAAAAAACCTCTTACAATATTTGCAGAAGTCTCTTACCTTTCAAAATTAAATGTTCAGGTGCTTACAAAGCACACGTCTGCATTTGTAATGCAAGGTAATCATGAGTTCACTTGTGAAACTATCTTTTAAACTAGGACTGCAGTATATATACATTTCTTCTGATACAGATACCCTGACTACAAGTAGCTCTGATGGGACAGACTTTGCTCTATGAATCAAACCATGTTTTAAGAGCGATTGAGCAGCTAAAACTGTGCAGTTAAAACGGAGTTCAACAAAATAACTGTCACACATCATTCAATACAATTAACTGTCAAAATTATGGCAAGTTTTCATGAAATTCCTGTGTAGTATCTATGTTCCCTTCTGAGATTTCTAACATCACAGCTTTGAGATGAATAAATTCTGTCATCAGACCCTCACTTCAGCTCATGAATTCACAGGTCATCATCAAAACTCCAAAATTAATTCCTCTTAAAAAGACCCAAAAACCCCAGCACAGACGTGTGTTTCATTACGATGCTGTCTCTGTAGCATACTTTGATAGCACACTGAGCCGAACTGAAACCTGTCAGCCCCCGGAAGCTTGGAAAAACTTTTTTAAAAATTAGGGTGCCACTTGCATTTAATGTGAATGGTCCTTTAAACACATTTGTATGTGGCCCAAAAGAGAAAGTATTAATTACATAATGAATAATTTAATATACCTAGTCCTTGTGTTAAATAAGGAAAAGGCCCTAAAGGCCTCCACTTTCAAACATGGAGTACTTATAGGAGATCATTTTTGTAATATATTTCAGGTTTGTGTTTACAGCTCCTTGGTATGCTAAAGGTTGGCAAAGATTCTTACATGCGGCCGACATTCTGCACCAACTCAGCTGGTTATCACTTCTCTGGACATGCCGTGCCCCATCATTTGAAATGAGTATATTTCATGCCTTCAGATGCATAGCTAGAAATTCTCGGCCCCCTAAAGAATAATGCTCAGGGCTCTCCTTTTTTAACCGGGCCCTAATCCTACTGGAAATTTCACCAAACAAGCTTTGTGTATACAAGCACCGCAATGTGCCTGTGACTAGAATTGTGATTTACTGGTTGACCAGAAAGCCTGTGAAACTGCCAGCAAGAAAAGATGTTGGCACATAGAAGGGGACTGTGAGCTGAGTGGTAGGTACAGTGACATATCTACACATCTCCCCCTCTGGCACAGTGATATGGGCAGAGGCTATTCCCTTTTAGAGGAATTCCTCCATTCATCCACACATACCTCCCCCTCTATCTAAGCAGCTCTGGTTCGTCTTTGATCTTCCTATGTTCTCTTGAAAGGCTGAAACACTTCAAACAGAAAAGGCCTTGAGCTGAGCGTGACTTTCATATGAGCAGCTATTTTTTTTCCTGTCATCTCATTGATTTGATAAAAGTGATCAATACTCTTAAATAATTAATCAAGTCTTGTTCCTCTGTTTTGGGATCTGAGCATCAGTTGCCTCTTCATGATTTGAGAGGAGAGATGCTTTTCACTCTAATGAGTGTGGACAGACCTCTCAGAACATATAGTAAAGTATGGAAAGCATGAATTATAGATTAGGGGTACAAAGGGTTCGTATAGAAAGCACCTGATCAGATGATCAAACATTTACCAACAGATGTGTGTTTGACCATGAACTCAGAGGAAGCCATTATAACTTTGGAAGCATTTCTACACCAAATGGCTTATGAAGTGCAGTTCAACAGTTTCAAGAACCCACACATTATAATTCTTCTCCAGTAGTCATAGTATTAGTATTTTATTTTCATTCTATAAGAATGCACACTGGACCAAAAGACTATGAGTCATGCTATCTATGTGTATAACCCTTTCAAACCTACACAGTAATGTAGATTAAATCCACAACTAAGATTAATTTTAATTGATCAAATGCTAATCATCCATCCTTGCTTTATAGCCTCCCTCCTCCTTTAATTTAGTTTGATGTTACTGAAGTTTAAACAACATTTAATAACATTATGTATGACTTAGTCTAATAAAAAAGCAAATTAAAAACAGAGAGAGAGTGAGCATGAGAAACCAAAGAGGGGTGTGCACAAGTGGGCAAGCAAGACAGAGCAATCATGCATGAGAGAATCTCAAGTTATGTAAAATTTTGCACTGTCCACTGCCCTCCAGCTTTCTGCAGGTCATCTACCTGAGCCACCTGAATTCTGTGATATTTTCATCATTCAAATCGCCAAAGACCCACCTACACAAATCTCTCCAAAGTGACAGAAACCCTCTTTCATTATATTTTATTTTTGTGGCCAACAGACACATTTAACAGCACTGAAAAAAGTCCTATTCCAACAGCAACAATAACAACAACAGGGCAGAGAAAACAACAATCGGGTATCCCTCATCCACAACGGCTTACATGTATGGGGGGGCTTTCATCTGACTGACTGCATACACAGTTATCTGGAGGCAGCAGGTTGACAACATGTTCCATCTGCAGTCTCAAACCACCATTACACATCATAGATCATCTGTGGTTAACCCAACTTAAGCATTAGCACCAGGCTATTAAAAAAAAAAGTCTCAAACTCACTCTTCTCAGAAGAAAAGAAAGTGTATGAAAGTGTATGATTGTAAACGGAGTAAATAAAACAAAAACAACTCTTGCTCAAAGTAAAACTGCTTGCCAATAGGTTATACTGTAGTGGACTAACCAAAACTATGTTAAACTACAATAACTAAGACTAGCACTGTCACAATTGGCCAAAAATTCTGTTTGATTATTCCTTCTAAGAAAACACTTAGATTTTAACAATTTCAATATCTGTTTTTGTGCATTATGTCCTTAAGAGGGCAAACCCATTCATTTAGAGACATAATGTGTCTTCAGGTTGCTAGTGCTAAAACAGTGGCTTAAATCACGTACAACTTTATCTCAAGGTCCCACAGATTTAGATTGCTCGGAGTGCAAATCACTCTCTCTGCAGCTGATTAGGGTTGTGAACTCTCTGTCATCATTGCATCACAGTTGTTGCATTATTTGCTTGTTTCATCTTGAGCTACAGTTCATTTTCACTCAGTGAAAGTGATGGTGTGTGATTACTGTCCGTCCCGCAGTGCGTTCAGTGCAGTGGCCCAGGCCCATGTCAGAACTTGTGCAGCAGATTGCCGCAGTAGTTCTGCTTTTTTTTCCCTTAACAATCAATTTTTTTTAATTCGATTGTATAACTGAATTGAGAATGTTCATTGACAACCCTTACTCGGCCAGTATGTCTGTGTACATTGTGTCAATTTTAAGACAGTGTTTTGGATTTCATGAAAACAACTTGATGACCACTAAGCAATAAAGATGTTGCCAGGATAAAAATTAGTAGAAAATAAGAAAAAAAATCAATGATATTATTTTAGTTAGTATTGCTCTGCTCAGACTGCTCTCATGTGAATAGAAAAATCCTTGCTATTAAGCTATCATTGTTGCATTGTAACACTGCCCTCTTGCTTAGGAGAACTACTGTACAATATCCCTTTACCATAAAAAATATTATCTATAATCATCTATTATCTACTATATTAAACCCAGATGGACACAGGCAGCCTGACAGAGTAATGCTTACCGAGGTTTCATTAAAGACTCCCTGAAGCGCAAATCAGAGTTGAGGTCATAAGCTGTGGATGTGATAAAAAGAAAATATGAGAACGAGCTGTGAGCCAAACTGTAGAAAGGTCCATCTCATAAATGGCAAAGCAACAGCGTTATTTCTGAAGGTAGCAATAAAAACAAACATAGTAATGAAATGTAGTTGCATTAAAACAGTTTTTTTTTTTTTTAAATCAAAATATTACACACAGTACTGATCCTTACTCTGCTTGTGACATAGCTTGTATATAAACCTTTGTGGGAAATGGGGGATTTTTCAGGAAAGAGATCAGGGGTCTCCCTTAATGATTTCTGCTACATACAATGTACGTAATTTAATTTTCTCTGATCAGATTTTGCAGTTATTCTGTGACTGGCATTTGGTCACAAGCTGTTTGAAATTCCTTTTAATTCAAGCTTTTCAAAGGCACGCCATGTTTTGAAAGTGCTTCCTGCTCAGATCAGAGGTCCACTTAAACAATGTCATGCTGATTTTCACAGAAGCAGATTCTTTTTCTACTCTCTTGCTCTCATATCTGCACTTTCCTTTTTTGTTTAAATGTTGTAGACTGGAAAAGGGACAACAGTGACTGATGTAAAGCTACAGCTGCATGCACTGCAAAATACTGTGCAGGGCTTGCTATTGCTCCTTTTCCCTGCACACTAAAACCAGATGTCTTGGAAAGCACAGTGTAGATGGTTGTATCACTACAGAAGCAAGCCATGCTGTATATTTAACGAGAAACCTGCATGTGCACCAATGTCACTTTTGCTTCAATAGCCACTGTAGGATGACCCAGATTTAGAGAGAGGTGGCATATAGTAGGTATTTAACTTAAGTGGTTTTGCAGCTGTTGTCTCCAGGTACTTCTGAATATAAAACAGGCTGAGTCATACGGAATAAATGAAGGCTTTTATCACATGTGTAAATTCTAACCATCCTGGTCCTAATTGCATATCATATTTTATGTCAAATCATCGGTTTCACGTTGCCTTACACCTCCCCAACTTTCAAGAGATTTACAAGATTGTTCTACAGTATCGTACAAAAAGGAAAGTCCAGAGCCAGTCATGGACAAAGTCATTTGTCAAAGGATTCAGCATTTGACAAACAGCCCATCCGTGGTCTCGATGACCATGGCGATTGAACATGACAAAATGAAAGTGATGGAGTGTCCTCCTGTCTAACAAATGAAGAATTGTAAGGACTGTAATTATTTCAGTAAGACAGACCTACAACAGCATGACATCAGAACAAGACAACAACATTTGGATTCAAACAAAATATACTTGATTTCATGTCTGGCACCGTCAGTAAGTGTAAAGAGAGCTGTGTGAGCTTTACCAACCATCTGTCAGTTGGATGAACAAGATGACAGCACATCACACATATGTTATATGTCTAAAGAAGCGCATTGGCATTGGCAACGCACCCAGGGACTCTAACAGATGAATACGACTTTTTGTTTAAGATGCAAATTTTTGAACAGATAATCCAGGCAGTGACATGTAATTCCTATGATCAGAAGCATTTTTATCTGACATCTGCCTTTTAACTTCCTCTGAATCAAGTCTCAATTCGACCTTGTGAATTTTCATTAGACGTGATGCAAGGATATCTTTGATAATATGGGTATTCATCCTGGAATTTGAATACAAAGTTGAACTTTGAATGCATCAAAACTGAGTGAAAATAGTCTGGAATGCCTTTTTTCTGTGCAAAATAGTTGATATTGACATACAAGTTGTCTGTAATTTCTTCAATCTACTGACCAAAACAATTAAACGGAGCACTCACCACCATAGACATCATTTTTAAGACAAAATATAAATAAATAAATAAAAATTAGGTAGACAACACCTACATGAAATACAGTGTAAAGGAGCATGCCAGGAGGGTTAAACAATTCTCTCTCTGGCACTGATACTGAAATGGATGTAGAGCATTTATAATTTATGTCACACATCTGATCCCATATTATATATTCAGATTTATATTAGACCATTACTGTTTAGTCAAAAACTGGTTATCAAATATACATTTTATGAACAGCATGGAATAATTCTGCTGAAAATGTACATTGTAAACTGATTAGTTCTTCAGTGTAGCTACAGCACTTGAGCCAAATGAGTGCTAATTTATTAATGCGTTAGCCCTAAATAGCACTCTACCAATCAAATTTAACTCACAATATAACAACAGTCTTGAGAATACCACTAATTAATAGAGATTAAATCAATTAAAGATTTAGATATGCTGCCAACATTAACTTTTAGCCCCAAGGTTGATGGCTACTTAAATGTGTTTTTTAATGGCTAATGCACTTTTGAGAGGGAAAATTAGAGGAATGGGTCCTACTGTTGCAGCACTCCTTCATCACTTCATGATTTTATTTTCTCTGAGCAATTCTTCACCGAGTGTTTTATAGTCAGACCAAATTAACGGAGTGTGAGAGCAAACTCTGTTGTCTCTCAATCAGTCACTTTCCAGACCTTTTCATGTGTCTTCCAGCACATATAGGAGCAGAGTCTTTTTGGAACATTTCCTTTTGAGCATAGAGCTTATGTGCAGCACTCTGTCAGCTAAATATCTGTATTGACTGCTTCGCCATAATTATCAGCTTGCTCTAAGCCATCATTGCCTTTCTAACTTCACAGCTGTAGTCAGATATTTTCACATAATCTCGATGTATTTTCAGCCAATGATATGA
Source organism: Istiophorus platypterus (assembly GCA_016859345.1). Classification (NCBI taxonomy): domain Eukaryota; kingdom Metazoa; phylum Chordata; class Actinopteri; order Istiophoriformes; family Istiophoridae; genus Istiophorus; species Istiophorus platypterus. Next base: position 24,293,719 of record CM029118.1, read on the forward strand.
TACAAAGTTAAAAAACATTATAGGTATATTTTAGGACACAAATATATAAATATAAGACACTTCATTCAGCTCAAACAGGATAAGAAGCAATGAAGTTTACAGTGGGCTCTCAAAACTTGGTAAAGTACTGTGTTTTTATAGAGGTCATGGTAAATGAGGAGTGGCTGGGAGCTCCATGATGCAGCTGCGGTGCTTTACCAACTCACCCTGCACTCCTAAATCATTCATAAACGTTTACCCAGTACTGTATGGAGGAAATGTGCTACAGCATCGCCGTTAAGAAGCCTAAAGCTTCTAATGTAACATGAGTCCAAACTTCAGTGCAACATTAATAATAAAGAGCTACAAACAGGAGGCTAAGGACCTCCTGATGCATGGCCAGTGACTGGGTTCATTGTTGAGTGCCTCATAAAGATTCCTCCATGTCATCCCATCCCCTTTCTGTTTGGCCTTGTGCACAACCTGTAGACATGGCAGCAAACATCTAGGGCACCAGTATAGTGTGCAGAGATTCTGCAATGATCACTCACAGGTGACGTGCCTAATAGTCCCTTCAGTCTACCACTTTAACCTGACATGTTCAATAAATTCTGATATAGGTACTGATGATGGATCTGATATCAGAATTACAGACTTGTATTGATGCGCTTGCCAATGTGTGTATCGTATTCAGCAGCTTCAAGAACATGGTCTATATGCACTGGTATTAGAGAAACAGGACTTTAGACAAATGGAATAAGCTACCTGCAGTCTTTCAAGATGGCGTTCCCTAGTGGCCAGATTTCATCTCCTTAAAAGGAGCCATTAACTCCCGGTGACAGAGAAATGAATTCGCTCTGTGGTGAGAACAGCTTCTCATCGGCAATCATTAGTTTAGCACTCCATAATCACCCCTCCGTGCTGTGTGTTCATCAGTAGGCCTGCTCTGCTGGTGCGAACAGAGAGTGAGGCCAGTATCATCAAGGGCAGGATGTGAAAATTGTTCCATAAACAAACGTAATACCCAATAAAATAGGAAGGCAACTGACACTTACAACATAAAACTGAAAGATTACCATGGAAGTATCTGGTAAACATGTTGTTATTCCTCAGATGTAATCCAAAATGCATCCTCTTGGTGCTGCTTTACCATAAGACTTAGAGGTCTCTTCTGAATGTTAAGATGAGGAATGGAGCTCGTAGATGAAATGCTATTCAATAAACCACATTTTCCCGTTAAGGGTCCATGATAGCAGTAGGGGAATAATTCAAAAAGCCTGCTAAGATTAAAGAAAGAGCCATGTGGTGTTTGTGGCTTTAAAGGTTCTGTGGGAACAGGAACAATCTGTCTTCATTGAAGCTCTGACTTGATGAGGCAACCTGAAAGGTAATTAAGTTTGATATGTTGCCTGTGCTCCTCAGCCCACGCTTTGGGAGTGTAACAAGCTCCAACAGCAAAAAGCAATGTTTAAGTTATGGCCTGTCATCTTATATTTTCTGTCCCTTATGATTTTTCACTGTCACAGGAACCAAGTTATAAATTCTATTTGAACCAGAAATAATCTAACCTTAAGGCTTCTTTCCACTACCAGGCTAACTACTGAATCCTGAGTTGTTGTTTTTTCTTTAATATCTAAGAATAAAAAAAACTACATCTTTGTATGAAATGACAAAAATTCTATGCTTAATTCAAATGCTTAATTTGAGTTATGGAAAATGTCCCTAAAAATCCATTTTACCCAAAAATTCAAAGATTAGCAGCACACATTACAAAATTATGAATACAACATATCTTATATCACAAATATAAAAGGGACTTATCCTTAAAATAAGGTATAACGTGTGACATTGCTGGTGTCATTTTACAAAATTAATATATTCTGAAATGTACCACTTTTGCAGTGGTGGAGTACACAGAGTACATACTATTCTATGAGTAAACCTACAGAACAACTTTTAAGCAATGTATTTATTTTGAATGGACAGCTAACAAAGCACATATCAGGTGGTGCTTACCAATCTTCTCAGAATGAAAAAAATACACAAGAGCTTAACATCAAAACAAGGGCGAAAAATTCTAGCAAGCAACCAATGGACTTTAAACTCAGGCTGTAAACAAAAGAAATGCAAAGTGGGATATCCTCAGCTGATTCAATGTACTGACAGGCCCGGTCTCCCAAAGCAGCACAACAACAGCAGCATCCAGACAAACATCGTTGCTGTACATTTTAAACTCTAAACTCCGCAGACAGCACGTCCAACTGTGGCGGGCCTTCCGGACACAAGCTAGTAAAGCCGCGAGCAGCGGAGACAAGAGCCACAGGCGTAAAGAGGCTGGGGGGTCAATGTACATGTCATCAGTACTAAACGCCTATATTCTGCAATTAAGCATTTGATTGTTATTGAGGAAAATTTAGTTTTTATGTGTTTACAACTGTGCAGAAATGCGCTAGTTAACAATGGACTGACTAGCATCTTTGAGATGAGGCTCAAAATTTTCCAACTAATCTAAAATTGTCACTATCGAAACATACATAACACGATTGCTTTGGTGGCGACAAAAAAGAAAACTTCATCCTTTATTTGGAGAAACATTTTAGTTAAGTTATGCAAATCAAAAGCAGTTTAGCATTAACTCCATGTCAGTTAAAATTCTATACTGTGATGTGGTTTGAATAAGATTACACATTGCTTCTGAGGCAATGAGTTGATTGGTTGGAATAGTGTATGGTTTGGTCTAGGCCACTTTCTTTCCCAATCACATAGCCAGGACTGTGTACAAACACCAGAGTGGTTTTGAGGGCACACACAGAACGGTCTGCAGGAGATATTCACTAAATTTAACAAATAGTCTATTGGATTACAATCACAGACTGCATCTTTAAGTCAACATGTTACATTAGTGCTACTAGAACCACACAGGTGAATGAAAATATACAGGAAAGAAAGTCTGTAATTAGATAGCATTGTCATTCCGACTAAAAAAAGGTTTAGAGCAGGTGTAGTCAGGTTGAGACTAACACTGTTTTTGCTGCTGCTTTCTAAGTAGTACTTTGACTCCTTAAAATGTGTCGTGTTCATTTCTATGGTTAACTTATACAGGGAGAAAGACTTAAAATACTAACATGGCAAAAAGCAGAGCAGAGAGACTGATGAATATGGTCAAAGGTTGAGGGAAGACCGAGTCAGGAATGCTTAAGAAAGGAAAGAGAAAGAAATAAATGAAGGAAAGAGGGATGGTTGGAGAGTATCAGTGAATTATCTGTCAGGGAGCAAGGGCATGTAAGAAAAGAATGGAGGAAAAGACAGCAAAAACACAGGATGATGGTGAAAAGACAGAAGAGGTGGAGACATTTTGCAGGTATTCCACACCACCTAGTAAATCCAATTAGGGTGAGCAGACACCAGTGCACATACCCATTGGGAAAAAGGATAAAAGAACAAAAATCAGTACCTATAGAAAAATCCCTATGTATGCATACCTCTTCTCACTTGCACTCTTTTCAAGACCCAACAGTCACGAGTTATGAATTATTTTTATAAAATAAAATGTTGAGTTTGATTCAGCCATGGCAAACAAAATATTCCAGTCACTACCAGCTTTGAGTGCTGACGTCTGTTGACATGTGTCAAACACCGCCGATTGCACACAAATAGATTATTCAAGCCTGGCAGTTAGCTTCACAGAATAAATCTCCATGATAACATACATGCCAATGCTTTTGTCAAAATGAGTCCCAGCTAAATTCAGCCAGGATAACTGAAAAATCCCGGCTTAATCCATTTTGTGTTTTGTGAAACAGCCTTCTGGCTGCATTTGGATTGTATATAAATGTTACACTGTAAAAAAGCAATATTACATAATAGATTTGGTAATGTAAATATTGTAAATATCTTCAAGTGAATCTAAATTAGATTTGCAGGCAACTTAGACTTTGAATCAAGAGGAAAGATACATTTGGCTCTAGATTCATTGTAAGATAGCTCTTGCAAATACATGAAACATATAACCAAGGGAAAAACACATGTCAAAACATTCATAATAAATTCATTTCAAATGTCATCACCTAAGTAGAATGCATATTGAAAGATGTAATTAAACATTTGGGTTTGACTTTTCATGCTTTTTGTCTTTCAGTGATTGTGCTTCTATAAAAAGAATTTGTTGAAATTCTTCAAAGTAATAAGGATGTAGGCTTGATAGAAACCCCCTTGAGTGGGCTGTTTCTTGCACACATCACTCATTTATCAGTAACTTAGTCAGTTAAATGTATTTGTGCCATTTATTTGCTTGACTGGAATGATTATGGTTTGCTTCTAAAACATCTTGTTTTTAAGTGCTCTGGATGAAATGGAATAGCCCTGAATTTGTGTGTGCTACATGAGTGATGCTGTATTAAAGTTGAGGCCTCAATCTATTCAAGAAACTTCACTGCACTATCTTCACAATTGAGTTAGCTCGGTGCAATTGCTGTCTATTCAATGGCTGAGAAATTGAGTTTCAAGCCTGAAGCACTTCGAACATCATGAAATGAGGAAAGAGAGAGAGAGTGAGAGAGAGGGAGGGAGAGAAAATACTGAAAAGTAAATGAGTGTATCTTCATCCCTCTGTGCCCACATTGCAATGAGCACACATGTATTTATTTTAAATGTGACACTCGAGAAAGTTTTTGACAACCATGTCAAAACCCAGAGGTTCCTCATCTGTCCAGCACTGGGCTACTGTCATTAAGTCCCGGCATCGTAACCAGAGGCTTATACATTCCACCCATCCTCTATATGCAAAGCAGTGATTACTGGACAGGTTATAAATTGTATTATTTTCTCCATCTCATCAAGAACTGTTCATTCGTGGAGAGGTGATTTGAATGGCCCAAAATTACATAGTTTGAGAGAGAAATTTGCGCACTTGACTCTGCCAGGGTCCAATTGGTTCCAACTTATAGATGATGGGAAATCAAGGCTGTATTTATTTGGTCATGTTTGGGTCCAGGAGTTGATTGAATTTTGGTATCAATCCCTATTACTTATCACCTATTTTGAACCTGATTGTGGTGATGAATGCTTGAGTTGTTTTTGTTTTTGTTTTTTTTGTTTTTTTTTGCCTTACCCAGAACAGTGTGCATGGCTAGCATCTCTACTGTATGGCACTGCTCCCCTCTGTGACTCACGCTTGTCATTGTTCTGTCGCTTTGATCAGCCTGAGTCACTCTTCTTTGCACTTGCTGCCAGCCATCACAGATTGGCTAGACTATGTGACACAGAGCCAAATTCAGAGCCAATCTCTCCCTCAGAAGGAAATACACTCAGAAACGACCCTAAATTTGGTTGTGTTGTCATTATGTCTGGAATGACAACCATATGGGTCCATATGGCAGTGCTTGTCTGAAGCACCATATGTTATCAGTGCAAGCAGGCTGTAGTGCTCATTTGAATAATATCGGTACCCCAAACCAGGCCTTATGTTGCTGAATTCCATCACGCTGCTTTAAAGGCTTCCTCATCTCTCTGGAGTGAGAGGAAAAACCCGAGCTTGAGAATTTAACAATTGGGCCTAAATTTGAATAAGAATCAATCTTACAGAGATGTTTACTATTTTCAATTTTCATGTTGTGTTTCAAGAAGCCATATGTTCCATGCTTCAACTGATTACTTTATGGTTCATTTTTGTATTCCAATCTGTTGCATACGTTCAGAGAAAAATGGAGTGATTCCATCATATTATACTATAGGAAGCATCAGAAGAAGACATCTCCCCTCTATCGCTTTCAGATTGTTTATTTGACTGAGTGGACACACATTCTGTTAAAACAGTGTGAGTTGATGAAAATTGCTTGCAGACTGGGTTTTTACTCAGCTGAACCCCACCCTTCCTATCCAGTCTCTGTCAGTTGGGGTTAAGGATAGCTACCAGCAGCCACACAGCCCCCCATCGGAAAACAAGACTCCTCCTTAAAGCAAAACATCAGGATGCTTTGGACTCCCTCAGGCAATAAAGGGACACAGAGAGCATTTTATATAGAGGTTGCAAGGTTGCACTTCATTACAGTGTGGGCAGGTAAACATGCCAATGTGTGTCTGCAATTTGGCTGTGCACAGCCTCTGAGATGGCAATAATAAAAAAAAAAGGAATGCATGCAGGATGATTGATTGAAAGCATGTAAGATGCTGTTTACACAGTGGGGCAATGCATTTTTATAAAACATATCCCCCACAGGTGCTGTAACTTACTCCAGGCTGGGGTTAAGGTAAATGAATCAGGAAATCAACATGTATGGCATCGCATTGCATCACATAGAAGTGACCATATACTGTACATGCAATGGTCTTGTTGTTATCATTCATGCTGGTAGCGCGGCTGTGGGGATGAAAAGATGACAGTGCTTGTCTGGTGGTCTGTCCATCAAACCGGAAATTCCGTTTGTTCTATATGACCAGATTCCTGCAAAATGCCCATCAGCGTCAGCTGTACTTTAGATTTAGTGCGAATTAGCAAATGTTACTAATGCTAACATGCTACACTAAACGGTAAACATTATAATTTTTAAACATGAGCATGTTAGCATGCTCATGTTAGCATTTAGACAAAAGCAGAGCATCACAGCACTCTAAGCATTGCTGTAGACTCTTAGGGCCAGTGCATGGTCCCCTTTTTCTTTTTATCTGTTACACAAATGTTTGATAGTTCGCTTTTCAGTCTACCACCCAGCACAGCAATTTTGGAACAGCTAAACGCACTTTTGATTTCTGACATGGGCAGACACTACTTCTTAACAGCTGTTTCTGAGAGAGCATAAATCAGCCCTTACTGTGTCCAGACAGAATGTGGTGCATATGCATACAAAGTAAACAGAAAGGCTCAAGTGGGCACGAATTTTCCTGGGGCGGTCTGAATGGAAGCAAAGACATGGCTGCACAATTACAGTTGCATGGGAGTCACATTCCCATACACACGGCTGCAGCATCTGTTACTAGCTAGCTTACAGGTAACATCTCCAGGGTTGGTACAATAAATGTTTGGGTAAAATCAACGCAGTTTGCACATATTTGCGTGAATGATGTGAGTGAAGATTTTTGCTTCAATTTCTGTTTGAAAACAGAAGTTTAAAAAATTCATGCCGTGACACACTTTTATTGCACAGACAATTCATAGCCCTGCTGATGACTCCGCATTCACCATTTTGCAAAAAACTTACTTTTTAAAAAATTTGCTAAAAACCTTAGAACAAAACAATCTGGCATCGTCGTCCTGCCATTACTGTGATGTTGAGGCATACACAAACCCAAGCCTAACATAAACATTTCAGCTTAAACAAATCCAAAGCCACCCTCTTTCTTCAAACTTTGCCTTTGAAAAAATGTCTTTGGGTCTTCTGACAAAGTTGTCACAGGTCAAGTTGTATTTCATGTGGGTACTGAGGCAGATTCACAGTAGAGGTGAAATTAAAGGGCGAACCAGCAGAGCATTAAAGAAGAGCTGGGAAAACCAAACCTTGAGAATTACTTCACAGCTGTCATGTGAAGGGACATACAGTACACTCTCAGCCTCCTTCAAAGGGGATGCTGAGGGTAAATAATTCAGAATGCATGGCCAGGTATACATTGCTGAGAGTTTTGCTCACTCTGACTCTCTCAGTGTATTTTGTTCCTGCCATGTCTCAAATAATATATGAGCAAAGAAAAAAAGCTTGCCATTCCTCTGCGGAGAATTGGATTTGTCTTTCTGTCTCCTAGAAAAATTTGTAAACAGAGCTGCTGAGTTTGATGAGGTCTTGTTGAGGTAAGTCCAGAGGCCTTGAGGTAAAATGGAAGAGAATATAAACATTGGAAACAACACAGCAGTGACTTTTTTTCTCTCTCCCACTGGGTGGAAGTGGCAAGTGGTTTGGTGAGACCTTGGCGCCATATTGACAGGTATCTCTTAGTTTCAATACAAACTGAAAACAAGTTTGAATTTTGTCCTCACATCTTCATGTTGGATTATTTTTTTAAGGATCAGTAGCTGTGGTTTTGTCTGGTTCTTTTAAAAGGTTCTTTTGTTGTAGAAAATCTTTAAGGAACTGGAGCCTAATGCTGGAAATCTTAAGAAACAAAGGTTATTAAAGTAGTGCTACAAAATCATTCATGTCATTTTATGATATTTTGTCATTTTAACAGTAAGCATTCTAACATGCTAAAGATGACGAAACACTGTAGCTGCTTAACATGACCATGTTTGCACTGCCACTGTGAAGATGTACTTATTTAGACTCTTAGTCTTGTTTAAACATCAATTTTTGATGTTCTCATGCCATTTTTCTGATAATTACAGAACTACTGCAAATGTGTGGAGAAAGGCCATATAGAACTTTTTGTGGCTCAAGAGGGAGCTAAGCAGAATCAAATAAATTGCCTCAAGTGAGGTAACACTTGAATCTGTGCAGCTTAGTTAATCAAGTTGCGTTGTTATGTAGCTAATGTAGGTGCCAGATTTTGACAAGGAAGAAGAATGCATGGAACAAGAAAGATAATATCTCTGCCTCAATTTTGCTGCTTTTTTTGGAAAACCGTCAATCATGACTGTGACCGTGCTGTAGGAGTGCAATGCTAAATCAGTGGAGTATGCTTTTAAAGACTCTGGACTACTCAACAGTACTGTTGGTTAATGTATTGTCTAGTTGTTTTATGGTCGGTTTGATTATATGGGGTTTAGACAGTTTATTTATGTAAAATTGTGATATGCTTACCCGAGACCCTTACTGGATTACCACCTTTTCACCACCAGTTCAGGAATGTCTGAACATTGTGTATATTTTGACACACCTAATGTGTTATATAAGGATGTAATGCGATAAAATTGGAATGCAGATGGATAGGGTTGCACTTTTGCAGTCAAAATAGCACTAAGGCAACTAAACAACAGGGAAAACACTGGTACACTGTATTTTGAGAACGCAGAACAAATCCCACCCAGATCATGATTGCAGCCAACAGAAGAAAAAAGCCAGTCCAGGGTGACCTCTGTATGCAACAACTCTCCCATTCCATTAGACCGAAAACACTTGAAACTACTCTGCTGAATCAAAATTGAATTTTCTCCACTCTCATACTCCCCATATCAGCAACAGTGCATTATCCCTCAAGGTCAGCTGGGTCATGTTGCTCAGGCCTACAGCGATTTACTTTACAATACCTTTACTTTGGCAGTACTGATTGGGTGACAAGCAACTGAATAAGTGTTAAACACTAAATGCTATTAAAGTCTTGTTAGTGAAAAATCCTGCCTGTCCATTGCTTTTTCCATTCAATTAGCTGGGTATTTAGCCAAATACAAAGTTTTGCTGAACTAAATTGATTTGTTTCAGAAACAAAAAAGGTACAGTGCAGCATATTCAGAGCCATTATTGATAGCCAGTTTTAGCTTGAGTAGTTTGTTGTTGTTGATCAGCATTTTTTTGTTTGGATAAGTGGCATTATACAAATACAGTGGGGGTTGAAATGATGGATAATGACGGTTGCATTCCTCTGCATTTGTACATGCATCAATGCCAGCAGGATGAATTATGATAACTAATATAATAACAGCATTTTAATATACCCTGTACCTTCTTCATTTTTTATATGACTAAAAAATTAGCATATTGCAACATAAGTACTGCCTCATAGTGCCACTATCATGACTGTAGACTCTAAGTCTTGTATACATTAAAAGCAGCTTTTTGAGAGGATGTCATCTGCCTAAATGTTTTGGAGAATTTCCTCAGCCTTTGAATGTATATAACTCTCGCAATAACATTAAAATCAACAAAACTGGTAAACTTAGATGCAGTTAAACTTTATTTTCCTTGTGACTAAGTACTTGAGCCCTTTGAAAGATATATGACTTTAAATTTTGGATGTCCCTTATTTACCTCAGTGTATGATTCTGATGTTAAGTTTAATAGCAGAATACAATGGCTGTTAATGACTGCATGATGGTGAATCACAAGACTGATATTTCTTTCTCTTGTTGCATAACTGCCCACTGGTTTGTAGCATGAATGTAGTATTCTATACCATTTCAATGATGATTTTTCAATTTCACAGCCTGGATGCTGTCCAGTCCCACAGCTGGGAAGCATCAACAGTTGCTGTGGTAAAAGTCCAGCATTTCTGGAATAAGCAGAAAAAAAAACATAATTTATCTAACTGTCCACTCAGTTATATTGCTTGATTTCAGTCAATGTCATTAACTAAATTGTTTCACATAAAGGTGCTATCTGTACATTTTCCCTATTGCTACATAGCCAGTGTTGGCATCAACATCTTTTTACTTGCCAGTCACGAAGAAATGTGATGAGTTCAGAATCAAACTTCATTCCTTTACTCTCCAAGAACTGTCTCCAGTGATGAAAAACAACGCCAGAGTTAACTCTTGTTTTACTTCTATTTCTGTCACTTCTTTTCTTATACTTAAGTTAGTACAATAACTGGCGAACCTCGGTCATCCTGCCTCATTATACTACTTTGTGCTAGTGAGTCACTGTAGCATCCACTCTGCCCTCGGTCCAACATGAGAGGATGAAGAAGTAGTGCTGCCCCGACAACATATTCTGACCTCTAGTCTTGTAAAATGCAACAATGGCTGAAGATCCTGGCAAGTAGGCAGCTGTTCAACTAAAACGGCTTTGTAGTGATAGCAGAAACTTACATATAACACCTTCGATATTCCCCAAACTTTAAAAATACGAGAAAATGTGCATGAAAATGCTCTAGCAAGGTTTAATGAAGATATCTGACAGTGAAAACATTTTTTTCACATAACAGTGCATATAACCACCATATTGATAATTATGTGTCCGCACAGAATAATGCAGAGCTTATATATCAATATCTAATTTGTGGTTCAATTCAACAACATAAAATATACAGTCCTATTACCATTGAACTTCTAAATCATTTGAGGGAAATTTTTGTTAAATAAATAATGACAAAAATAAACAGAATCATAAATGGCAGACTGATGGATTTCCTTTTGTGTGGGTGGAATGAGGACCCTTTTTATGCTTGACCATGTGTTGACTGAGTATCTTTAATTAGGGGAGGGTGGATTTAACCAATAATGATGGCTGGAAGAGACTTTGGTGTCATTGGGATAATCAGAGCTCTAAATGAGGTTTTGATGCAGTGTGTCCGACAGGTGTAGTGGCAAGATAGGGGAGGGAAAGGTTCCTCCAGCATGCTCCAGCTGTGTTTACACTCTTTGTGTGGAACAAAGGGGCCTTGTCATATCTGCCATGATTGATGCGGCTGCAGAAGAATACTTAGAGCATATTTACATGAAACACTGGTGGGAGGAACAACATGAGCAGGCTGTTTTGTGTTGTAAGTATTTGTCCTGCACACTCCACAGCAGAGTGCCTGCCAAACGGGCTTGCTGCAACACAACAAACCAACTCTAACAGCTTCCTATGTGGTAAAATCAGTTTACATTATTAGGGATTATTTACTATGTGACTGGGGCCTTCCAGACACTACTCCGAACATATCTCTCACTATGACACGTCATCTCCAAGCAACCTCTCAACTCTGCCTTGGGGAGATCACGCTGCTCAGAACATCTCAGTGAGACATCTCTCATGTTTGTGTCAGTGTTGTATCATTTTGAATTGCTGATGACAAATAATGTTCTGGAGAGAAATCATATCAGCGTATTTGACAATGAAGCGTATTAAAAAAATAACTGCATTAACTGCACTCTTGGATGATCATTCTGGAGATCTCATCGGCAGCTCCTTTTAAAACATAAAGCAGCTCTGTTCTATTCTGAGGGTTTTGGATGAGCCTAGTGAGTTCGGGCTGATTTGAAGAACAATGAAGTGGATGTGCTGTTCTATAGACTGGATAATGAGGTTGTGTGCTTCAGAGAGCAGCCCACCCCCTCCCCTCTCTCTCACAAAGGCACCATCCCCCACCTTCCCCTCCTCTTTGATGGAACTGATATATGCATAAGCAACACTTTCATGGGGTGCCAAATATTGCTGGGTTAGAAGCGTGGTGCCCTCTCTATGTCTAATACTGTGATTACTTATATCACATTATTTCCACCTGAAATGCAGCCCTATTGGCTCAAAACCAGCTTGATATAATTACTGGTGAAATAACCTCTGAGCTTCTCCTCTTTCAGTCTACCTGATTTTAAGTGCTTTTAGTATGTTGCCACAATCTGTGTTAATCACTCAGACATTTTCAAGAAGAAAATGTTAACCTTTCTGTTACAATAGAGGTACACTATCCCATGGCCTCTGACTGAGAAAGGGCATTCTTTCTTTTTTAATGGCTGCCAAACCACATAGGGAATATGATTCATGTAGAGCAGAGCATAGTTACTGCCGAATGTTGTCTCTCTCCAGCCCTGAAATACCATGGCCTTGACTGGATTCCCATGGCTATAATTAGATACTGTGGTTCTGAACCCAAGGTGAATCAATGTCTTAAACATCTCCTTCTTCTGCTGGATACAAAAAGCTTCATTCATTTAATTTGGTCTGGATCAAAATGAGCACGGCAAAACAGTCCTGCTGTGTTATTGTTGTGCAATGCTCTGAGGTTTGGTGAATGGAGTTTTGTGTTCTTAACTTGCTGTTCACTGTAGAGTTCACTGACGAACACTTCTTTTGCATCAGGCCAAGGTTTAGCCCTGAGGGATTACTACACTCTTAATCAAAATAAAGACCAACATGCCAATAATGAGGACAGTTTGTACAGATCTGGTTGTGCCAGTATCAATAAACTAGTGGGTTTAGAGATGAACTCCAGCCAAATGTTATTGTTCATTGTACATCCACTGTGGTGGCTTTTAGAAGCAAGGTCAATCTCAAGGCCTCATTGCACACAAATGAACATATCTCCATGCATTCATGCCCATATTCTTATTAATATATACATAAATAAGCCACATGAACCTAAACAGATCAATCCCAAGAGGGTGTTATGTTCTGTTGATAGCATTCATTCTAACATGCACTCTTTGTATTTGTATACAAGCTGACATGTTCCAGTGGTATGAGTTTAATATTACTTAAACACTACAATGACTTTGTATGATTTGTAATAGCAATGCCACTGTTATGGGGCGCAGCGCTACTTTGTGCATGTGTGTGAGTAAAAAAATCATTGTGTATGAATAGCACACTTATTCAACTGCTTGGAGATTTAAAAGGGGATTACAAGGTTTCTCTCCAGAGATGAATTTGCTTAATTTAAACAAAACTCAGCTCAAATCCAGGAGGTAGGCCTGCATTGCGTTGATCAGCTGTTTAAGGTGCAGTTTATGGAGGCTTAAAACTCTTTAATTGACGCTTTCTGCCAGAGTTGAATAGTGGGTCTCCAGAGTAATCAGTATGCATTAAATCTCATCTCTCTTTGTGAATATTAGCCCCTCTATAGAAGGCAGGGAGAACAAAGAGAGATGCAGGTCCCCATTCACAAATACCGTGATTTAAAAATGAGAGAAACAAGGATTATTCTGATACAAAGGCTTTTTTGCTTCTGCTATAATTACTTACAGTATGTTTGTCAAATAGTGAGTGATTTCATAAATTGTGATTAAAACATGTACTTTAGTTTCTCTTTTCAGCAGTAGGATGTATCCTTAATAAATTAAACATTTCGAATAGCCTTGTCAATCCCCCCCCCCCCCACACCCCCCATACGCACATGAATACTGTATGAGAATGTTTTACTTGAAGAGCAGAGAGAGAATGAATCTGTGATTAATAGAAGAATAATGGAAGTGTAATAGAAATTACATTTTGAACATTCATAATCTGCTTCCCTCTCTTTGTTCAAATACAAATGCTTCAGGCTCCAATTTTCATTTTCACTTTGAATAATGAGACAGTAAATTGAAGTGCATGGCAAGCTAAGAGAGGGACAACTTTCAAGTTCAGCTGAAATATATTCTGACCTTGTTTTTTCCCTCTCTTTCTTTAAAAAAAAAAATCATCTGATGCAATCATATAGTGATTCAAATGTAAATCAGACATGTAGTATGATCAAAGTTAAATTGCCATTTGACTTCTGTAAGCCATTGCATCTCTGTCTTTGGTAAGTGATATGTGCAATACATACTGCTGCTGGCAAGATAAGGGGAATGTATGTGTGATCCATCATCTTGTGCACATAATAATCAGGTATTTTCTCCTCCTGCTCACTGCTGATACATGGAAATGGTGACTTTGGGCTGTATCTTTAAGGGAGAGAAAATTTCCACTGCTGGCTTTGTATATGGGCCATCAGATGGAGTATTGCATGTCACTCCTGTCACATGTGATGGAGGTTTTTAGAACTAATGTGGAAAATGTGGCCTGGAACCCATATTGAATTTAAATAGAGGAATCAATTTGAATGGGGGAATCAAGATCTGTGATGACACAGCGGACACTATCCTTGACATATACACTAACCCCAATCGCCCTTTAGAGCCCAAATGTATCATATAAGTGATTCTATTTAATTATTTAATTTCTAAGCTGCTCGGGGTGAATATTTTTTGACAGTGAATATTATCTGGAACAGTACTAAAGGGGAATTCCAATATTCCACGAGACATTTGCATAACCCTCAGCCCTTCTGCCCTCTGAGCTCACAACTGAGCAGGGTTTCATTTGATCTTTTGTACAGACGCACCCACACACATACAGTTCCCCTTGAATTTCTCTTCAGTTATTTAAAGCCCCTGTAAGTGGCTTGCTTGAAAACAGAAGGATGTGTACAGTACCGCAGAGCTCAAGGGCAAACACAAGTTGTGAGAGGAAGAAGATGTGAATTTCTAGAGTGGGACTGTGTTTGTTGACAATGCACTTTAATTTATAGACATACAATTTGATCAAAGGCAAAAACTTCATTTTATAAATAAAAAAAATGTTTTTCAGAGCAATAAACTCACAGTGAGATTTTATTAGCTGGATCTGCGCTATAGATTTGTTGTTGTTCCAGGGGGCTCCGCATGTATTAGTCATAAAATAAGTGGCAGGAGAGCATTTGCATTACAATACTTTGCAGTGACCTACTATGCACAGACACACATGCTAAAAAATGTAAAACTGCATATGGCCTGTATCTCCACACACACATCCATTATAAGTGCTTTGAATCAGGTGTGATAGTGTTTATATTCCCAACAGTAAAAGTGTTTCACAAACTTCATTTGAGCAGTGAAATTGTATCATTTGCAGGGGTTATTATACATACAACACATAATTTAACTATCTCCCATGGCTGCACTCAGTTATTTGCCTACCCCAGAATAGTATGGATCCATGCAAGTAGTTTTTATTTTGACTTTTTTGTTATATAAATTGCCTCTACCAACATATTCATATTTTATTAGGAGACGTATTTTTCAGATAAACTAAATCAAGCAACAAAAGAGCTTTTGGCTACAGAACATTGGATTTACTGATCTGGTAATAGGTACCATAAATTCTGACTTACATGCAGCAGTGACAAATGGTATATCAGATATGAGATTTCCTTTGGGACTTTCATCTTTTTCCAGAAATGGTTTCTACATGAAACAAGTATTTATCCTGCTAAGTGAAAAGGTAGGGTGACAATGGAAAAATAAACTGCAGTGAATTGTTTATTACAAACTATTTATTAAAGTTTAAACTATGATGTGGGTAGATCTGCTCGTGGAGAGGGTTTGTTATGGCATACATTCAATGAGATTGACTTACTGAAGAAAATTAAGCAGTTAAGTTGTAACTAATGGTAAAAATAGTTTCAAGAGAATGTGTAATGCTAATCCTCCTAAAATAGAGCTACAATTTACTATGTTCATTATATTTAATGAAATGACAGATTTTTATGTTAAAAGAATATATTCACTGCAATAAAATAGTGAAAAAATGCACATCACAAGCGAGCCGAAAGAAAAGCCTTTGCTTTACATAATTTATGATGTTATAAAAGAAAAAAATGTAACAAGTGACCACCATCCGGCCCCCCTTGGTTACTGATGTTAAGCCTGTCAGGCTTTCTATCCTCTCATGGTACATTTGTTTTCTAAAGTGAACAGTGTCAGATTCACTACCAGAAATTTCTTATTTTTGCTACAACTGGACCTTGATTTCAGATGGAGGCAGACAAAAACGTTTGTCTTTGGCTGACTTTTTTTAATGTTTCCAACAGGCTTGTTTAATGCAAGAATCTGAAAAGGACACACCTGACATTCCTAATGCTAAAAGACTGAGGCTGAAGTTGCATGTCTCAGGCAAAAGGTTATCATCCTTACCAACGGATCCACATAGGAAACAAGAACATAATAATAAAAAAAAAGAAAACAGTATTATTCTTGTTATTTTGTGTAAATGTATTCCTGTTTGGCTGCTTAGCACAAATACTTTCCATATTTTCAAATAGCAAGTTTTTACTTTTAACGTCACAGGACAAAAAGCTTTCAGGATTCAAGCCAGCCAACGTGATAGGCAAAGTAGCTTGGGTAACGTTGGAGCTGCTTGAGCATAAACTGCAAATCCAAGAAAGAGCACTCTTAACTCTGGTTTAGGAATGAATTCAAAACAGTGGTGAAATACTACATGGTAGATGTGCTTGCCATTCACTGATCTACTTTATTAATATGTTCCTATGTTTTATTATACTAATATTATGCTCCTTAGCCTCAGAATTAACTTTGGCTACTAGTTAGCTAGCTAGTTAGTGATGCTGTTGTATGCTAACATTTGCATCCTATGATAGACTAGAGATATTAACTGTTTAATCCCTTCATTCCACTTTTAAAAAGGCCAAAAACAATCCCCCAAAATAAATAAATATATACACAAAAACATCAATGTCTGTTTAGACTTATATATGTAGTGAACTTGGGGATTTTACTAAAAGGTATTAAATCTATTATGTCATAATAAGCCTATGAATTCTTGAGTTATTACCAAAACTGTGTTTTGTGAGGTCACGGCAACCTAGAACTTTGATCTTTGAAAAACAAAGTCTAATCATTTCATCCTCGAGTCCAAATGAATATTTGCACCAAATTTATAAAAAAACTAAATCCCTCAAGGTTTTCCTTAGATGGTGTGTTCATGAGAACGGGGCAGACGGATGGACGAGTCAAAAACATAATGCCTCCGTCCATGGCTGTTACTGGCACAGAGGCATAAAAAAGTACAAAACATATGCCAACCTCCAAACTCTTCAAATATCTATATAAATATAATTCTCATTGCAGTGCCAATGCGCATTACTTCAATATGTGGAGGAATCCGAAGCTGGGCAGGCATATTTCACCTAGTTATAGTTGCTAAGCTATGCCTGGACAATCACTGTTTGAGATGGAGTTAAATGAGAAATGATTTGTTTTTTTCTTCCTTCTCCTTTTTTTGAGGTAAACTCAGTGTCTTGCAGGTTTAACACCTGCATGTTTCATTGATGAAAAGCTCTCTATTACTGCACCTCAGCATCTGTTACTGACCCAGTTCTTTTGTAATGCTAATACCAAACTATACTTTAGCATACTGTAATCCTTCCTCTTACATTTACTCTTCCAGTGGCCATAACATCTCTGCACTCCTGAGGAAAGCCTATCTGAACCAAGACTCCCTTCTTCACTTTCTAGCCTTGATTATAACAGGCTGGTGAGTCAGGAGAAGCAAGCTGACCTATATCCCTGCATCAGATTTGTATCATTGTGGGAGGGGTTGAACACTACATATAGCATGCTTCCTGAAAGCCAAAAATATTTGTGCTTCTCAGGAGACAGGAAATGCCATTTGTTTGACTCACTGTATCTACCTTATACGTGTCATTAAAGGTATTTGCTCCTCACAGATAGCCGAGTTGAAATCATCAAAAAAAAACAACGCATATTCCCCAATTATGCCAAAGATTTCACCATTTCAGTGTTTGGCTGCAGGAGGACAATTGATGCAACCCGAACTGAAAGTGTTTCTGAGATTTAAAAGTGTAACATTTAAATATGTTTGGCTTGAGATGCTCCTGAGGCAACATTGGAAATGTGTTAGCAACAAACTCACTTCACTATTACCATCTTCAAAATGTTATTCCACTTTTTTTTTTTTATGAGACTGTTGACCTGACAGAGCCTTGGTGGAAAATGTGAAGCCTCCAGGGTGAGATTGTCTTGCATAAGCACATTTCCCATTAGAACAGCACTGAAGGGCAAGGAGAATTTGAACAAGTCTCCTGTCCATGTACAATACAACAACTTTTGGAAAATGTATGGAGATATGCACCACCAGAACAGTCAGTAAGGTATCAAAACAGGTAGAGCTGGTCTGAATGTACAAACAGGAACACAAACAAGACACAAGCAAAAGATATCACATTAACCAAAACAGCTATATGATAAATAATTGTATGACCCCTATATCAGTGTTTCATTTTAAAATGAGGGTTTGGACACTCTGCAGCCATTGCAACCCTTTCTCTCTCCCTCTCCATCCATTCCCTCATGGTTAATTGAACAGAATAGTTTAGTGTGCAATTAATTATGATGTGCTGAGATGATGTATGGACCTGACAGGGCATTGTGGGTAATAATAGGAGAGATTTATTTACTGGCTCTGCGTAGGCTCCTCGCACCCGTACAAAATTAATACATTTTCTCTGATTCAAATTATGGAAGAAGATAGGAAGGAAATTGTGTCAGAAGCATACATAAACAATACACTCGGGAACACTCTGACACACACACACTCAAAGGCAAAAAAAAGGATGAATACACGCATACACGCACACACACACAGGGAATCGATGTTGTTCTTGTAGGAAAATAGTAAATTTAAAACGGCAGAAATGAATCATGCTAATGGCATGGCTGACAGTTGTGTTCAATATTATGATTTCAAACCCCCAAAAGATTGATTACATAACCCTTTCTTTATTTACTTGGTGGAAGAAAATATATTGCCCCACAGTGCTGTGGGATAAACATAAAGTTGAGGAAAGTAACACAGTTCTTATGTGAGCTGAGTGGAACGAGATGCATCAAAGCTGCTATATATGTTTTTTCTAAGGAAAAGGGACTCATAGCAATTTATTCATACTTAAATCCAATCACACACACTACCAAAAAGTAACCCTTTGAAGCAAAGTGAAAAAAAATGAAGACCTTCTAAGTGTAGTTTAGATTTGGTGAGTAGTTTCAACCATTGCGGCTCAAAGACTAAAATCTTTCAAGCCTCATGCATTGTCCTGTTGGTGCTTTTTTACTCGCTCAAATGGTTACTTACTCAGAGCTACATTTCTTTTTCATCTTAGAGTTCTTTCCAAAAACTATACATCCCCCACTTAAAGTTGCACTAGGCCTTTACACACTGGCAGTCCGTAATGCCGGTGACCACTGTTCACATTGTTTGGACAGAAATATGGCACACTGTCAGTAAAAGTATATGTTTACTGAAACAGCCAGCCTCTGGTTGATCTATGTCGAGGGACACTAAAAAAATAGTAGCATGAGAGATGCAAAGAATGCCAGCAAAAGTCTAGCTGCATAGGGCTTTCAGGGTTCGATCTCTTTTTCCATTTGCAGCCAGCGTACTTGTCTGACAGTGAAGCTTAAAACAATTTGTGAAAATACATATTGTGTGGTAATACAAGCTGGCAGAATGGGGTGAAACAGGTGTGTTATCTATTAAAATAACTTGCCCAGTGCAGCTTTAAATTAATCTCGCCATTCTAGACACCACACTAGGGGCGTAACTTTGACTTAGTCCAACAACAGGTGCATATTTGCAGAGGCCTGTTCTTTCCCACAATCACTGATATACATTATGTGATTGGTGATCGCTGCCCATTTGAAGAGAATGAAGATCATCATCGTCTTACAGCACCTGGAAATACAAATGTGTGATTGCAGATGATTTATGCATGTAAGTATAAATCAGAGAGACAGCATTTACATGTGTGGGTGTGGTGTTTATTTTGGCCAATGCGCATACAATTTTGTACAGCTGCAAGGTTTGGCATTGAGCGAAGCACTTGTGTCCTCGGTCGATCGATTGTCTTTCACTGAGGCAATGACTGCAACTGCATTCTATAACTCTGCCTTACTATAGTTAAACTTGATTCATGTATTTTCCTCACAAATGCTCCTAGAGCAGAAGAGCTATTGGGTAAAAGTTGTGCACAACACAAAGCGGCATTGATTGCTTTCTATTCTGCCATCCAGTCCTCTCATTCTTCCCCACAAGCGCTCTCTGGTGTCTCTCCATCTCTGTTTAAAAAGCACCTTGCTTCTTGGCGTTGGTGTTCCATTTAGCCACATGTGGGCACTCTGCCAGCCACTTTCATTGTTACATAAATGAAACAAATCCCTGCTGTGTTCGAAATGATGTGGACATGGAAAAGGATGATATTACTTCTCCATCAGGACTTGGTCAGAATACCAGGAAGCTTGTAAAGGCTGGTATGTTAGGACCATAAGGAGGCTATTCTCAAAGAAGGGGGAAAAAGGAGGAAATTAAATCTAGACGCCACTGGAGCCTAATAACAGTTTCCTAATTTCTTGCAATGGAAACTAAGCAGCAAAAGGATTATATAACACTAATGCAACAGTAAACAGCCATTTATGAGAACAGTTTACAACAGTTTTCCATGGGGATTTGTCTGCAATATAATCCAAACAACATACGATATGTAAACAGATGTGCCTGAAATTGAAAATGCTTGGTTGACAAGTGTTTTTGATCCACTCCAGTGATTGAGGTCACCACTATACTTTTCATAAGCTTCTGTGTTTGTATAAGGCTATTGCCTCATACAATTACATTTGACTGTACTGGGTTAAGAGTAGTATAGGACTGTTGAATAAACATGTACACATGCATGTACTGTATATGTCTCGGTGTTAGTGTATGAGTATGAGTGTGTGTCTATGGGTATGCATGTAAATGTAGAAAGCCTGAGGAATAAGGTACATGCAGCCACCAGGGGCACCGTAAGTAAAAATGTCTCTTGTTATTTCTCTGTTACTGTTTTTTTACATGATTGAC
This sequence comes from Istiophorus platypterus, assembly GCA_016859345.1. Classification (NCBI taxonomy): domain Eukaryota; kingdom Metazoa; phylum Chordata; class Actinopteri; order Istiophoriformes; family Istiophoridae; genus Istiophorus; species Istiophorus platypterus. Next base: position 24,314,694 of record CM029118.1, read on the forward strand.
TCATCTTTGGAGATATAATTTTCTATTTTTGTTTTCATTATTCATTTATAAAATTTATTCTTTAGAGCTGACATTGGTAACATCTCACACATTGTTGCTCTCTGCAATGGGCTTCAATCTGGAATATTTGTGGGTCAACAAATCCCATGGAAATTCAATGGACACTCTAGTTAACTTTGCATTAATCCCACATACAGCGACCTCACACCGTAAATACTCACTGGCGCACCAAATCAGCGGCTCAAAGTAGTCTTCAGCAAATATACTTTTTCCTACTGTTTTAATGACATTTACAAAAAACTACAGTGGCCCACTTTGTTTTTAAAGATTCACTTTTTTCAGTGAGAATCAGCTGTCTAATGGCTGAGTGCAACAGGCAGCGTGAGAAAGTCAGAAAGAGACAGATAAATGCAGGTGCTTTAAAGAATGATTGTGGAAAATGCGCGGGAAACAAAGTCTTATACCAATGGGACTTATGTTTGATGCTGATGCATTAAAATACAATGTGAAATGTCTTGCTTCCATTATGTGGCTGTGTGCTGAATAGATTAGTACTGTACACCATGATCAATTTGACCAGACTACTGAGTAGTATGACATTTTCAACCATGCAGATGAAAAAAACAAAAAACCCACTATATGGCTATACTACTCAAATTCAATTTATTACTAATTATATTCTGACTGATGTGCGACCATGCAATGCGTGTATGCCTGTAGAGTGGGGTTCTTGGTCAGGCCATACATGCATGTGTGCTTTTTACACATAACACTAGAAGCTGTTTACTCATTTCCATGATATAAGTAAGTCAGTGGAAAACTGATTAAATTCCACACAAGACCAGTGACAACTTATAAGTGTTTGACTCACTCCATCTATTCTGAATGCATAAAACATCAGACTGTTGACATACCATGAACACTGCATTGTGAGGAGTAGATTAGGGTGAGGCTCTTTGCCATGTCTTTAAGTAAGCTTATTCTGCACTGAAGCAGGCACCGATCATCAGATACAGTGTAGTGTAACAGGCTAGTTTGTATGCAGTCAAAGATGCTCTCCTCATGCCCCAGGCATCTCTGTATCATTCTTCATTTAAGTGGTGCTTTGAAGAGTCCACTGAAGTGTAGTGAGGGATACGAGTGAAAACAGCTGCCTTTCATAGTGGATGTTTACTCTTTTTGAGTGGGCTTTGAATAACCCTTTCAAAGTTCTATTTACAATCAAATTCATTACATGTAGCTCTACATAAGCCAAATCTTTTATGAATGTTGTTTTTATATTCTAGCATTAGCCAAAGTCTGACCTTTTCGGCAACATTTTGACTGACCTTTTTTCAAAAACAATGTCTCTTCATTATATTTTATGTTTTGCAGACTGTAGTACATTCATGTTGCTACAAACCAGGTACATTGTTAAATTATTTAAAATTATTATCATAATAACTATTCTCTACAGAGTTAGTAAGCATAAACTTAAAGCTGCACTCATAAACATTTTTATATGAACAACCAATCACATGACTAAATGTAAAGGAAAGGTGTCATTTGTGGTGACAAACCCACAGGAAATTATCATATACTCCTACAGTTCCTCTCAGCTCTTTGAGGCATTTAAGCAACCTTCAGCTAATATTTTTGGTTTAAACTTAAGGTTTTGGTTCAACCTCATTGGTAGTATCAACCTTGTTTGCGGCAGCACAGGCAGCTCTGGTCAATTGCACTGTCCACTATACCTTCTCAGCACCAAAATGCAAACAGGATCATCTAGTAGTTAGTGACAGATATTTGCCTTGGGGGTCGGTGGAGACCAAAACAGAGCTAGGGAGAATAAATATTGGACTTACAGGCTGTCAGGTGGCCAGACACATAACTCCTAATGAGCTTCAGTTTCATTTATTTTCATTTGGAGGTAATTATTTGCTAACACAAGGATGTAAGATTCTATAAGGGATATTAATGTTTCAGTGTTGTGTTTACAGTTTGATTGGCTTTCCCTCAGTGGTCAAGAAAACAAAAAAAACAAAAACCAGAACAGCATTATATACAAATTTGATTAGATTATTTAACAGTTGCAAAAACAAACAAAAAAAAAACTATGCAAAGCAAAACTAATAATCGAGAGGCACCTTTATGAATTAGGGGTTAACGTGCCAACCATGGTCCGTGATTTGAGTGTGAGTGGGGACCTTTGTTAGGTCTCTCTCTGTTTCATTTCCTGTCATATCTCATTTCCTGACATACCTCTACTACTGTCTGTAATAAAGGCAAAAACCCCAAAAAGACTTAAGAAATAATAATACGTTGTTTAAAAAATAGCTAATTACCTTATTGCAGAGATAAGTCCAATAGCTGCTTTCATATCACAACACAATGGCTCAGAACCCTAATTATATATATATATATATATATATATATATATATATATATATATATATATATATATATATATATACACTGTCTCTCTCACCTGTAATGGTTGAGCTTCCATTAGAAAACAATCCCTCAGATTCATTAAGTGCAATTAAGGGTCTGACTGTGGTAGCATACAGATTTTGAAACCACTGTGACAGAAACAAGAAAGAAGAAAAATAGTATCACTCAATTTGAGCCACGACAATTATCAGATGCTTATCAGTCTTTAAATAAAAGCCGTGACTTTGAGCTCCATGTTACAGTGCCTCAGCCTTACTTTGTTCAGCTGCTGCTTGCTATTAGGAATCACAACAAGCCTATTCCCATTTTTAGGGATTTTCGTCCCGATTCTGAACTCAATTTCCTTGCAGTTTCATGGAAGATTAATGAGCTAGTTCTTTGTGTGGCCTCCTGATAGCCCTTCTGCAATGGAACTTTACAACCAATCACAAGCATAAAAAGTGACTCAGACCCAGTTGACAGGCGGAATTGACACACTCTTTGGCCAGACTTTGCATTTACCACTGACAAAGATTACTCCAATTGTGAATCAAACCAAATGATTAACTTGAACACATTTTGAAAGGTTCTAAGGCATTTCAATTAACATGCAGGATAATGCTGCATGGAGAGAGTTTAATGAGATCCAATTGTACTATTTGCCAGAGAAATATCATTAGTTGATTTATGAGTGTTTATGATGAATGTTTTATTCTAATTAAATGGGTCCTGCTCATTATTAATCAAACACAAATGGAATACTGATACAGCACTGTGGTTAATGAATCTGCTTATTAAACGAAGCCCATGACTTTAACATTCCCAGCATACAATTTAATTATCTTTTTTCACTCTCGCTCTAATTATCTTTGATATTTTTCATCTTCACAAGGTCTGATGGCTATCTTATCTTAAAGGCACATAACCAAGACTTTTATTATGCCTTTCGAGATCAAAAAAGAGACTTTTCTGGGAATTGTGTTTTTTTTGTCACTTGAGACAGAAAGATCAAAAGCAGAGCTGAAGAATACTCTCATCATGAAGCTCTGTTTGACTTCACTCTCACTCTATACTGTGATTCTGCAAGCCCAATAATACTGGGCAGACCACAGTATGTGTATACGAGCATGCTTGAATGCATGCAATCACATATGCATAAATATGCACAGACACAACCATTCAAAAACACACAATGGCCTGAGTTCTGAGGACAGCTCTTAATGCAATTCATGAGTATTTTCCAGCCAGTTGTTCAATGATCTCTCTCTTTAAAAGCCAAAACTATGCAAAGGCAACATTTGACTTACAGAGGAGAAAATCTACTGTAATGTGAAAGGTAAATGAAATAACTTTCATCATAAAACCAAAATGTTTTACAGTCTTCACCAGAGGGGGAAAAAAGGTCCTCAGAATACATAAGAAGGATTCAGTCAATCATGGCTGGCAAAGGCCACACACTAAAACACAAACGGAGAAGCAAATGACATTTAACACATTTAACTGTAGAGTGTTCTGTTTTTGCTTGATTGCAGTAAATCCTTATATACCATTATCCTCCGAGAACTACGAAGTAGAATGGTTTTATGACACTGTAATGATATCTGGGACAATAATTAGGTTGTGAAAAGAGAAGAGAGACGAATGGAAAAGACAACTCTGCAATAACGACACACATTCAGAAGATCAAAGTAGATGTGCTCGGAGTGATTTAGATACAGTTGTCAAAGACAGCTGCCGGCATAATCTTGCTACCATATTCGTCAGCTGATAGACTCTGATGAGCAGCCTGAGTGTAGCCGAATCATTATTAGATCCCCATTGTGATAGATGTTATTTATTGCTGTCAAGCAGAATTAATGTTTAATTCAGAAGTGGAAAATGAGCAGGGTAGAGCTGCATGGTTCGACCCATTCATGGTCAGTTTCTGACAAAGGGAATGACTGAGCACTGGCCAGACAAACTTCATCACCCAGGAAAATAAAGAGAAAGTGTGTGTGTGTGTGTGTGTGTGTATGTGTCTGTGTGTTGTGGGAGGAAGGGGGATAATGGCTCTAATTTGCATGTGTTTTAAAAGGGTAATGAAGTAATATGATGTTTATCTTTTCTGAAGAGTTTAATTTCTGCTGGCGAAGACCCAGAACGCACTGTGACACAATATAATGAATGGCATCGTGAATATGGGCCAGGGTATGTAATGGTAGCAGATGTGCAAGTGTCTAAGGGTACAGAGAGAGAAGGGTGAGTGTGTGTGTATGTATGTGTGTAGCTTCTGTTGTGATGGGCGATGAATTGATGTGTTATGTGTGTGTATGTTGGGGGAAGGGTGGGGGGTTGGTTCATGCTCAATGATTTATTCATTAAGTTCACTAACCAGAAGCTTGTGTTTGTTTGTTAACCCTCAGGAGTGAGCTAGAAAGACACTTAAATTCCCCCTGATCATCCAATCATCTCTTCATTCTCTTTGCTCATGACAGCAATGCAATGTGTGGGCAAGTGCAGTGGCTTTACATGAGACATAATAAACCGATCATGATTGTGAATGCATGTGTTTCATTTGATAATGAATGCAACAAAATCATTTTTCTTTCCCTTCATGCCAATGTGGATAGTCTAAAAGTGGAGGCTGAAGGAGAAATACTGCTCAGAAATTGTTGTGCCCAAGAGGTTCTGGTTCCTGAAATAAGATGATGATGTAAAAGGGGTCAGCTGCTAATCTTTATTCCCTGAGTAAAGCGCTCATTCATTATGTAACAGTTTGTATTCAGGCCACAGACCCAGGGTGCAGAAACATTCAAAGAGCCACTCATAAAAAACATTAATTTATTTTGCATCTCTCGTTCCTTTCTTTTCTCTCTCCCTAATCTACAAGCTACTACTACTAATAAAAAAAAGCCCAGAGTGAGGAAATCTTTATTACATGCTGCTTAACAATGAAATGCAGAAATGAAACTGAGCTTCAGAAATGGCTTTTATCAATAATGAAATCCCTTTGTTCAGAGGTACCATCAAATATTTACTTTGATAATGAGGCGGATACATTTTTCTCCTGCACTAGTATGCAGGGACTCTTCTTCAGTGTTAAAATCAATTTAAAATTGAAATCAATAAGGGGTGTGAAAATGAAAGCCCTTGGTAAATATTTTTTTCAGTGCTTTACACTTCTTTCAGAGGCACTACCCTTATAAATTCTGTCATATTTACCTGCTTTATAAGTCAACCATATTTAACATATAAAAAAAAAAACAACCAGATGGAACTCTGTCTGGAAACACAGATTGAAATTACAATCTACATTTGCTCTGAGAATTTGTCATGTAAACATAAAAATTAACATTTGTTACTTATTTATCATATTTTATCCATCTACTATCATATCTACAAACATTATACGTATAAGCAAAGCCTTAACAGTATCTAAATAGATAAAAACCATCATGTATCACGATACACATGAAACTAACCCTTTTTTTTGGGAGAATGGAAATATCTCCTGTGCAAACAAAACCAGTGCTGGAGTGACAATCTCTCAAAAGGGCGCACAATTAACACAATTATCACATTTACAGATTGGTCATTTAATTGACTGGGCTGGGGAGAATATCCTAGATAGCTCATGTCAGTATGAATATGAATGATAATCACTTAAACCAGATTGGAATGAAACTGTATGTGCAGTTAACCATCTCTTTACAGGAGGATAACATCAGCAATGGAAGATGCTGAGAGGGTCCTTAGACAGCCCCCTTTCTCTCTTCTTCTTGCTTGATAAAGGTGCCTGACATCATCTAAACAGCGCAGCCTATTTGTAACCAGGTTACCAGCTATCTTTCATCTGTAATTTAGAGCATGCAGCTCGAGTCAGAAGTGTATCAACAATATAAAATGTTGTTAGCCTTCCATCAAGCAGCCTCTGAAGGGAATTAATAGCTATCATCTGAGAGGAAAAAAGGGCCTCAGACAGACTGGAATGGGGGTTGCAGTGACAGTGAAAGATGTTCCCCTGGAGTTATTGTTATTACAGCATGGGAGGGAGAGAAAGAGATACAGAAAGAAAATGTCTGAGGACACATACATACACATGCAATCCCTCTCTCGCTTGTGCACGGTTGCATAAAGTTAACTCATGTGCATACATTAGCATTCAAAATACAAATATCTTTCCCTCAACTGAACTGAACTCTCGATTGATCCCAAACATTCAGCAGCGATACAGTACAAAAGAACTTTGAACTTGTGGAACTGCACCACACAACACCGAATACCCCCCCCCCTACCGCCCCCCGTTCCATGCCATCTTCTCAAGATCCTACTGTGGCTTCACACACCCCTTCACTGACCCCAGACTGAGATTTTTTGACATATACTTGGCATGTGGGAGGAGACTGTAAGTAGATACATGATAGACACACATCTCGAGCCCTGTCAAATGATTTGCTCCCTGCCCCCCAGTCTTGTCTTCACTGACTGATCAAGAGATGGATGCTGGGAACATTGTGAGGGACTGTTTGTCCCATCTGATCCTAGTGTAAGATCAATTCATTAAAATGGGCAGTCCACTGATGCTGTACCAAAGGAAGGAAAAAAAGTATATTAACAGTGTATAGCAAAACTTGTTACACCTGTGGTCAACAACAATAAAACATTAATTTCCAGTCCTATCAGTTTAGTACAATATTTGGGTTTTTTGGCCAAAACGTAAGAAAAATAACGCTGATTCATTTGAAAAACAAAAATATTTGACCCATGAAATTATCATGAAAAGTCTATACTTAAGAACCAATTTCAACAAAAGTCAGTACATCCTTCCTTACTTAGATTCCATTCTTTTATATTTTTTATATTTTGTATGTCTGCCTTTATTTTTGATGACAGATTCGATCCTCCTGGGCATGGACGATTCCAGTCTTGGAAAAATCTGTGCAGAGATGTTCTGCCATTTTTCACAAATGACTTGTATCAGCTGTCCTTTGCTAGAGCAGGATTATTGCTCTACCTTTTGCTTTAAAACACTGTGAAGGTGTTTTACTGGATTCAATTCAGGGACCTATTTGGCCAGGTAATAGTTTTCACTTTTTTCTTCTTTACAATCTCTTGCGTGACTTTTTCAGTGTGTTTGGGATCACTGACGTGTTGGAAAATTCCTCTCCTGCCAAGCTTCTAGAGGCTAGGAGTCATATTTTCAGTCAATATTTGGGTATATAAACTTGAATAGTTTAAACTTGAATCTATAAATGTCACCTCCCCTACACCTTTTGTAATCTTGCAGCCCCATATCAGCACAATGCCACCTCCATGTTTCATGGTGGACCCTTTGCAGTCACTCTGACAGTCCTGGCCAGGTCCACTCTGAACAAACAGACTCCATCAGATCCAAACAAATTTATTTGATTTCATGTGCCAATATTCATCGGGGCTCTTTTCATGTTCTTTGGCAAAATTTAATCTTTGGTCGTTTGGTGAGCAATCGTTTTCTTCATGGATGCTATCTGTAGATTGACTTCACTCAATACCCTTTGCACTGTCACTAAAACACCAATTACCACAGATGATCCTTGTGCCATGTCGAAAGCACCTACATGTCCATTTTTCAATGCAAGGTTGCGTAAATAGCGAGTTGTGCATGGAATCAGTTTTTGTGGATTTTATTGGTGGTATGGCTTTTCCTGTATCTCGTAACTACCACTGCAGCAGTCTTTTCACATATGTTTGGTAGCCCACTGATTCCTTACAATATGAAGTCATGTTGCATTAGAACCCAGATTTGTTGCCAAGATCATAGGTATTCTCAATTTTGTTGTACTGAGGTTGTAGTTTGTTTTTCTTTTTCAATTTAGCCTGTCTAACCTGCTTGTTTTTAATTTTACGTAAGATGAGATATCCTGCAGTTCAACTTAATAATAATATATTTCTTGTTGAATGGCACAGTATTGAATCACTTAATATATAAGTCATATATATATATATATATATATATATATATATATATATATATATATATTATATAACAGTTATATTTCGAGGGGTGTACTCATTTTTGTTTTGTATATTGTGTGTCAATTAAATTCTTGCATTCTCACTTTATGTGTTTGAAGGCTTTCATGATCCTGGGATTGTTACATATTTAATGTATAGCTTTGAAAATACAAACATGCCATTGCATTAAATTTGATTTTAATTTGTGGTCACAAACATACTCTTTACAAGTGTTGATCTCACCCATTAACTTGCAGCTTTTAAATTCAACGAGTGGAAGCAGGTTGGATTTGATTTAGTATTATGATAATGATAACCCCTTTTATGCTTACTTGATGCACACTTTTCAGCTCATATTGACATAGGTATTATGATCTAAGATGAGCCTCTTTTCAGCATGAACAAACACAACATGTAGTCCCTGTTGGCACCATGGTGCAATAACATGAAATATTTTTCCAATTTCATTTGACTTTCTCTTTACAGAGAGGGTGAAATGAGAACCTGCCACATCAGTGCAATTGCATTGTAAAGCTAAACAAATGGATTAGAATGTACAGAATGTTTCACACTGAAGGCAGGCGAGTCTGTGTGCCGCAGGCAGTCAGCAGTTTGTTATAATGGGAATTTCAGTCTTGTCTTGTTTGCCTAGGAGCTGAACAACTCCGGTTCTCTGCCTGTGTGTGCTCTAATTACAGACAAGATTAGAGCGGGCAAATTAAACTGCTACCAGCCACTGTTTGTAATTGCCACAAGCAAATGTTTGTAATTATGAACAGATTGCTTTACTATCGATAATTAAAACAACAACACAACTTACTTAATGACTATCAGGAGATGGCACTCTGAAACTGACAAAGCAGAGCAAGGAAAATCATTTTCACGATGACTCTCTTGCCTTTTCTCTTCTCTGCTATTGCTCTTTTGTTTTCTCCTGCCTATTTCCCAGTGCTCCCTCACTGTAGATCAAATGCATTTGACTGGATCTGCTCCATTTAAAACAAAGACAGTAAAGTCTGTGCAGATAGCATGGCTGTCACACCTCTTGCTTTTCCTTTTAGCAGTGATTGTGCATTGTCTATGTGGTAACTGATACGTTAAGCAGTTGGTATTATTAGTGGTGCAACCATGTTTATAATCCCCCACCTGTTGTCAGCTATTTGATACTGACACACAATATAAAGCTAAAGCAACTGACCCTGTCGCTCCTCTGGCTAATGAGCTGCTTTATGAGGCTGCTGCCAACAAGCTACACACTAACACTCTCAACACTGCTGCAGTACTACTACTACTACTGACACTACTACTGCTGTTCTATTTTTCTGTCGCTGCCACAACTACTACCAGTAGTGCTACACTTATTACCTAATATTGGCTATAAAATATTAAATTGTGAAAAGTGCCATATCACAAGCCCTAAAGCCCAAGGCGAAGCCTTCACACTGCCCATTGCACAATTTACATAACCTAGTCCTCCAACCTAAACGATCATTTAGGTTGTCTTGCCCTTCCCTCTGTTTTGATGCATAGGAGCGTTTCATGAATTTGCACCTTTACAGTGACAGGAGATATGCCAAAGAAATCATTGTTGAAAAATATATTGCCTTTTATGATATGACAATGGAATAATAAGTATGTGTATAGTATGTTAAGGTGACAGCCAATAGAGGGTTTTGACACTTGAATGCAAACAGGTCGTTTTCGGTCTTTTGCTGAAATTACTGACACTAGCTCGTAGGAAAACTAGATGTCGCTAAACAACTAAGTGTAATTTTGAGTGGTAATAGGTTTCTTGTACAAATGATCTATGATGTCCTGTGTTTTTTTTCTTTTTTTTTATAGGGGGACATTCTTAATTTACAATAGCAAAAGAAAAACATAAAAAGATAGAAAACCCTCAAGATTGACCATTTACTCAACCCCCTCCCATGTACTTAGGGTTTCTACACCTTCTGCTCCCGTTAAGCACATATTAAGTTTACAATGACTTACCTCAGATTTGGCAGATTTGGTTGAAATTCTTTGGACTTTTTGAAACAACCCTTCCTCGATTTTAATAAAGATTTAGACAAAGACGGGCTTCTCGTTTCTAGCTGGCGACTACTAATTTTGCCAGCTAAAATGACGACTGTTTATCTAGCAGATTTTATCAGCTGGAGTTTGTTAAGCTAACCTTAACTCCATGGGTGGGTGGAAAACTGTCTCCAGCAGTTGTTTTAATGTTTCTAGCCGACTTGTTTCAGAAGTGAACCCTGTAAAAAGCGTCTTAAATAAAAGTATGCTCCTACAACTGTTATTTTGAGCCTAGTTTTAGCACCACCACTGCTATTAACTTTACTCTTAAAAATAAACACGACTGCTGCTACCATCAACTCTTACGTCCACAGGATCCTGCTGTGTTGCATTCCCACTGCGCCCCAGTTCACTCAGTACTCCATCTCTGTCTCAGTGTCCTCTGTTTCACCGTTTTTGATAAAATGAAAAGTTATCTCAGAGTTACAATTTGATTACATGTTTTCAACTTGTTTATATAATACGTGGCTGTACTTGAATACAACAACCCTGTATATCTCAAACTTTCTCTGTCATCACTCCGTGTAAATGTCAGTATACCTGATGTCATTAGCCTGTATTTTTGTTCATTTTGTCAGATGACGTGGTTACAGTAAAATAAGGATTTTATTTGCAGCACATGCCTATTTCGCAGTATTTCCAGAATTTAACAATAGAAAAATATGCAAATGAGAGCAGTTTCATCTTGAATTTGGCTGCATTAAAACACAGCATAGGTGACCATTAAGAGACCAGAACAATGCTGTCTCTCTCATGTTTTTTTTTTTCTTCTCTCACAAACAAGGAAAACTGTTTTTTGCTATAAATGTGCGAACGCACAGTAAACAACAAATGAAGTGGAGAACTGAAAATTTATTTTTAGCAAACTGTTACTAAATACAGATATTTACATAAATACACACTGAATTTCACGCCTCAGAAACATGGAAATAGATCTGGTGGACGTATACACTCCAGAGCGCTGTTTCACAAAAGCAGAATTAAGAAATCCTGGATGACAGAAAAAGCGAGGCTTTATGTAGTCTGCTCAGTTCATCCAGGCTTTATACGTTTCACAAAGGCCAAGCCAGGATGAGTTAGGTGTGACTATGTCAAGCCAAGTGTAAGTGATTCCAAAACAAGTGCGTTCACAGCTTTCTTCACAAGATGTTGTGGGTCGATCACAGATTTACTGATGCTGCAATGGAGAAGTATATATATATATTTATATATATTGACAATAAAGAAATTCATATAGATATTTCCTTAGAAGCCAAACACTGACTTACACTTTTACAGCAAAGCATTGGTACAACTCTTAATGTGTGCAAATGACAGGTAGCTCCTTTTAGGCTAATCGTGACGGAATCAGACCAGATGTGTGATTAGTAAGTTTATGCTCTTAGGCTACTTACACATTCCCTCAGTTTGCCATTGTCTGACATGTCTTTTCTCGCTGTATTTTATAATAGCAGCCGTGTTTCTTGTTTTCCCTACCTATGGACATGACGCTCCATGTTCTAATCTCTTCCAGCGGGCGTTGCCCTGTCAAAAAGAACTGGGAACGCTTTTGACGTCTGTCAGACGCCACCAATCAGCTCCAGCCTTAACACAAACGGATTAACCAAGCCTGGCTGTTAGACTGATCCGGACCAGGCTAACTGCACAGAATAAATCTCCATGGTTATTTATGTGCCGCTGCTTTCATGAAACCAAGCTAATTTCAGCCCGGATATCTGAAAAATCCTGGTTTAATCCGCTATCTAGGTTTCCTGAAACAGCCCCCAGGTGGAGTGGTAGCCATGACGATGGAAAACAGTTGCTGGCGACATGGCCTGTAATAATGCAATTATCACACTGCTGCTACTGCCATCGTTCCAGTTACTGCTAAAAGATCAATACAATTACTATCAACACTTCTGCTAATTTCAGGGTAACCATGATTAAAATGTGACATATAGGCACCTAAACCAATGAAACCAGCTTTGCATGATTTGCAAGCATAATCTGAATGAATGTTTAATAACATTTACGAGTGTAAAAATTCTTGAAAAGTGAGTAAAAGATGAGGGAAAGTGACATATATTAGAGCACTCACTGTCAGTTGTGTATTTTAATATATAATAATATATAATATTCGCAATACTGCTATTTTCAGAATCTGTTAAAGCATAAATAAAAGAAGAATGAACTGGGTCAAATATATCAAATACTTGCTTATCAAATAGCAAACTGTTCCATGTAGAAAACATTTCGTTTCCCATCTAAAGTCTACAAATAAAACAATGCAGACCGACCTAGTGTATTTTTGTTGAGGGGACAGTGTCGTCCTGGTGGCCTGTCCTTAGCTGCATTTCTGCAAACTATGGAATCATGTTGACATGGCTCAACATGCGATTGCACTGTTTTTCTTTAATGTATAGTATATATTTACTGCACTTGGGGGATAAAGTGACTGTGATTTAAAAGGAACCATCTTCCACCTTTAAGGCCAGTCCTCCCATCACATCCTATTACCTCCTATATTCATTATCCTCATTCTTATTCCTTGGGTGTGTTTGATTTTTATGTTCTAATAAGCCAGTTTTGATACGATAAAAGATGGTGTTTCATTTTGTCATGGACCTGTAGCAAAAGTGCCAGGAGTTGTGATGTGTTTGATTTTATTAGAGATGAAATTTAGCACATACATGCTACATTACAGCAACAGAACTCCCATTTCTCATCTGCAGGAGAAAATGAAACTGTGATGAAATGTAATATAGTCCCCCTCAGGCAGAACTGGAGGGACTGGGAATTGCACCACAATAAATCTAATGGATATTACTGCACTCAGTTCTCCCTCCCTCTCTCTCTCTCTCTTTTTACTCGCTATTGCTCTCCCTCCCCTCATTTTACCTTTTCTCCTCCTTTTATTCTCTCTAGCTTCAGAGGCGTGCACGGATTACACACACACATGCACACACAGTCAGGCACATACAAATTTACATTTGCTTGAAGAGCGGGTCCCTGCTTTTACCCCCCCCCCACCACCACCACCACTAGAAAAAAAAAAACAAAAAAACAGAAACAAAAACAAAAAAAAGCCCCACTAAGAAGTATATTTACCATGAGATCTATTTTAGATTGTCCTAATGGATATTAGTTACCAGTTCTAAACTTGAAAGCTAATGAAGTAGATGCCTTTCTCTGCTCCCTCACTGCATCCTAAAATGCATGACGATACTAAGAACAAACGGTTATATACACAATTCATTATCAGAGTATTAAAGAAAGAAACGGCTGGCATTGTGGAAACAAATTATTATCAAATGGCTTGCACCATCAAATTTGCAATGGAATGCATGATAATTGTGTTTATTAGTGTGACAACAAAACATCAAAAGCATAAAAACATAGCAGAATATATTTACCCTGTCCTGCTTAGGGTACTATTCTTGTCTCATTTAAACACCAAACTATTCAAAAAAACACTTGCTCAACTATAGGCTTTCTCTGTATAATATGTTTTTTATTTTATCAATCATATCTTTCCCTTTCATTTATTATTGCCTGAACATTCAGTACAGGGAGCACCATGATATGAGCAGCGTGATATGTTTTATTCAACAAAGGTTGTTTGTCACTGCCTTCCAAAAATAATTCATATCAGCATCTTCTGGTCTTCCATCTCTATGGTATGGGTCTTGTTAAATTTAGGCAAATAAAAGAAACCCATTCAGAGAGGTGTATTATTGTCTTATCACTGTCCCATAAATGGCTGTCATTACATTTTTGCTGTGTATAATATTTTGAACATGATTTACATACAAAGTTTGACCACCCGATATTTAGCTTCTTTGGTTAATTTTCACTTGATGTCAATTGATGCAATAATCATAATTTTTATACTGACAATGCATCAAATGCCTATGTGAAATGGAGGGTTTCAGCATCTTTTAACTTATTATTTTGGTTTTTAGCCTGCAACTTTACTGTTGAGATGAAGGGACTGTATTGGATTTATATTTGATCGAATATCATCACGACTTCAAATGAAGGTTTATTTTGTTATATGCTTGCTGGATGTATAATGCTAAGTGGATGTGTAATAATAAGCAATTGTTCATGAACAGATGTCAGTGTTGTTTTCTTCTAGCTTCTTGTGCTGGTCCCAAGTGGCCACAAAAAAATGTAGGTTTAGAATGCATAAAAAGTGAATAAAATGTAGTTACAAGTGAAATACTGTATAAAGTATTTTTGCACACACCAAAGGGTCACACACCAAAGCAAAAACATATGGACAGTGCTAATTTCGAAACAAATATACAGCTTTAATAATAATTCACTGCAACAAAAGTAGCCAGAAAACATTTCCTTCTCCGTTAATACATTTTCCACATAACTGTTTTCAATCTTTAAGGTTTTACATTGCATTGGTAGAGACCTAACCAGAGATACTATTATGTAAGTTACTGAAGAATAAATATTCAATACGTTGGTGTCGCATCTGCTCAGTCATGACTTGCATGGACTCTTTACACTGTATCTGAGGTCCTGTTGTACTTGTGCCATATATGTCAGCATTATGTACTGTCTTAAAAACATCGTCAATATGTCCCTACACCAACGTCCCCTAAATACATTGTTGTATGCAGTAAAATGCACTTGCCGATTAAAGGGATTCTGATTAGCATTGCAATAGTGAGTACTTGCCAGGATTAAGTGGCTCTGCTGTTAAACACTACAGGATAAAGAGAACTAGATGGAGGTCCCAGCTTGCTGTTGTTACTCTAGTGTTGTTCTGTTCGTGGAGGTTTGGTTATAAAACTACCTTTCTACCTGATGTGAGCTGGGATTGAACTTTTCAATCCTAGCCTCACGTGAGGAAACATTTAGCAAACAGTTTGTCTTCCTTGGTTGGCTAACTAAGCCTCTTGACTATGTATTTCTGTTTGTCTAAGTCAAGTTTTATCAAACAGGTAAAGGAGCAAAACAGGGGTATATGCTAAATATATTAGGTGGCTCCAAAGAATCCAGAAGGTAGGATCTCTGTTGTCTTAACAGATGGTGTAACACCTACACTGCAGCAGTCAATTGCTCTTTTGTTCTCTCAAGTATTTATAGCCCACCCAGCCTTGCCAGCTTTTCACCGCCATGCGCTGAGCAAACTGTCTTCAAATATTTTAAGTTGCGAGCCAGTACGGCAACTAAAGCTTGATGAGGTTGATGAGATTAATGAGTAGCAGACATTTTCATTTGTAGTTTCTAATGCTTATAAAGGATACAATTATTGTTTTTAAGAAAAGAGATTATAGACTGTTTTATCCATCTTGATCCAATAGTGTCAGCATACTGTACACTACAGTGACTAATTCTAATATACTCTACCAAATGCAGTCAATGAGCATGTTTTATTTTATGTAATAACACATTAGACAATTTACTGATGTCTAACTAAGGCATGTATTTAAACACTATGATCACAACCAACATATATGATTTGCATTTAGACAAATACATTGTGAAAAGGAAAACCAATATGAATATAATTCATATTCCTCTCAGCCACTCACTTTACTCATCTCAAACCTTTTAATTAGCTATGTCACAGTGCCACATAATGACAGTTGCTCACCAAATATCCTCTCCAGCTAGGAAAAGAATAAATGAGAAATGCTCTAGTTTTATTGTAAAACACATGGTACACTAAAATGTGGGCATGCATTGTATCTCTGTGATGTCACACATCTTATACAGTCCTAATGATTTGCACTGCAAAAAAAATGAATCCAATAAAATATTGAACTACAACCAAACAGTGTTTCCTGGAGTTAGCTGTGCATAAATCTTTCAATGATTTGGTGTGTGTGATTGAATTGAAAATATGTCCAGCACTTCCTTCAAATGAAAGACTTCAGATGAAATATATACAGGTCCAGGTATTTCGAATGGCTTCGGGATTGTATTGACTTGAGGTGAAGGACCTCATACAGCCTAAACGAAGTTATGGATAGTAATGCCGGTAAAAACCATCTTTTACTACTTAGCACTGCATTTTTTTAAAATATTTGAATTGATTCTATTTTTTCTAATTTTTTCCACTAGCGGTGTCTTTATTTAAATTACTCAGCATTATTTTGTATTTGCTGCTTATGTTCATCGTATATTCAATTTGCCGTTGCAACTGGGTGAGGCTGAGCTGATCAGTGATGGTCCATCTCAGTGCAACTTTAAAGACGTAATCTTCAACAAAATACGATGTCCGCTTGTGCAAATATTACTATCTTTTTGTAAACTTCATTCTTGCAGGAGGGATAGCCCATGACCACTCACTAAGTATCTGACATTCGTCTTTACAATGCGCCTTGAAGGGTATACTTGTGTAACATTGTGAAAAAAAAGGTTTTGAAAAGAAAAAGGGGAAAAGGTAACAGATAAGTCTCTCAAAGTTTCAGCTTTGGCATTATGAATATAAGTGGAATCACTAGGAGATTTTTAAGTTAAATAGTGAGATCAACATTTGGATCAATGCTCAGAGAAGAATAAAGACTTCAGTATATCAGTGTGATGTCTTTTTAGCTTGAGATCAAGCAGTTAATGACATATTGAAGTGTAATTTGACTTTACTGTCTCTACACAACAGCCAATGATGAGCGAGGTGTCACCGTACGGTGTCTGCGTTGCCGTGGCAACAGCATTTGACAGGTCCTTGTCAAAAACAAGTGTTCAATATCTCCCTCGGTGTTGAGGGGTCTGTTGCTTTGATACCTCAGCACACATGAGGCCGGCGGTTAAAACTCAACCAAAACCAAGAGAAAATATTTGGAATTTAAAAAAGCTCAGAGAAATGGGCGGGCATCAGTAACGGTGTCTGTTTCATTGTACCATCTCGTGTCTACGTCTCAATCATGTGGCGTCCCCTTAGCCATTTGTTTCCCTTTCAAAAGATCCACACTGCACTTTCTACTATGGCACCGAGTGTGCTCATTTGCATTTAACAAGAGATCAAGAGTGAATGGCAGAAACCTCTCGAAATTCATCTAATTTGCTCCATAAAAACTATTGAAAACGTGTAATACATCCCATATTTCCGCTGTAATATGAAGAGCTGTCTAAGATTGCCACATAAGCTAATTCAGTACATTTCATTCCACATAATCAGTGGAATCATTTGATTATTGATCTCTCTGATGAATGTGCATTAGAGGAGGGATAAATTAAGTAGCTGCCCAATAAATTACCATTTCCAGCAGTTAACCTTAAAGGCATTTTCAATCAAAGTCTAATGTCGTTTGTGTCATGATGAGGCAGTGTCTAGAAGGCAATTCAAATCAATACTACCCTTTATACTCTGTGCTATGGCACTACAGCCTTCACAGTCCCCAGCACTATAATGATTGTTTACTTTCTTCTTTTACTGTAATTGAATTATTTTCTGATAAATCTATCGTCTCTTTTATTTTCATTACATATTGTATTTCAACCGAGCATGTCTTCTTCCCCAGATATATTGAAGCCTGCTATGTGATCAGATAATCAGGTTTGATAAATTATTGGCATACCCAACACAAACAAAGACACACCACAGTGTTGTGACGTAATTTTCTCATCTTTGTTCATGGTTTTCATTAGACATTTAATTTTTAAAATATTTTCACTTGGCTTGGATCTTTGGTTGAGGGTACTGGGATCTGTCCTAGCAGGGGGTCCAATCTGCAGCTGTTATTAGAACACGGCTCCTGAACTGTCAGTACTGCTGACAGCTACAGTTGTAATTAGCACAAAAGTCTGCATTAAATGTGCTGATAAGTTATCCCAAACTTCATTAGAAAGAAGCAAATGAAAACTGCATTAATTTGATGTGGCCTATGATTTTGGTTATCTAATGCAGTGCTGGGAAACTACATTTAAGTGAACATCCAAAAAGTTAGGAAACGGAATTAGAAATCCTTAAGTGTGTTCATCAACTGTAGGAAAAACAGGCAACAGAGTAATTATAGCAGAGCATAATATATGATTAAGTAACTTACTATTTTCAATGACAATGGATAAATGACCATGTCTATTTGAAAGATGCCACTGGCGAAGAACCAACAGAGAATTAACCCCAACTCTGCAGTTCCAATTAGGTCCAAGAGGCATTTTAGTATCCTGTAGTTCGTTGTTTTGGTTTGTTTTTCATTTTATTATCCATAACTCTACTCTAGTTTCTTCATTTTTAGCCACAGCTGTCAGCTGTTTTCAGTGAAAAAGCTGAAAAAAATTCATTCTACACTACCTGTACAGCACCAAACAGCAGACGGACACTTATCAATGAGCAGGTGAACATAGTGGAGCATTTAGCAGCTAAAGAGCATGATAATTCCAGATAGACCAAACTAGAGCTGAGTAAAACACAGCTCTAGGTAAATCTTAATGTTACTATGTATCTGCTGGATATGTACAAAGACAACTGCATGTTGGCAATATCAGTTTAGGAGCTGATAAGAGTTTGCTGCACTCAAGTAGCCATGGAATCAGTCGTTGCAGGTTTAAGTCAAGCTCTGAGTAGGCCACTGTGTGGTCGTGTGATGAGCTTACATACCGCAACTAGGAACACTTTTAATACTAGCCAGTTTAGAACAGCTAGATTAACAGTCCGTGACTTTTACGCCAACTGTTTTTATGTGCAGTTTCAATTTGCCCTGAAAAATGTGAGAGAAAACACTGAATATTTAAATAAAAATGTAAATGTTGCAAAAAAAATTTTAAAGCTTAGAGAAGTTGGTTTACACTTAAACACAAAATGCAAAAAAGAGGAATGGAAACAGCCTTAGCAATTGCCAGCCAACATCGCATACATGAACACATTTAACTTAAACGCATGCTTTTACATCACCAAAACTTCTGCTTGATTTCTGAAAAATCACAGCAAGTATAAACATCAGATCTGTACAAAAATACAGATAAATGGCAAATGTCAGTAGGGGCAGCTCAACCGCAGACCCTTCATTGTATTTCGGGATTGTTTTCTCTGGGACACACATTTTCTGGGCTGGACAGTCACAACCAGATGGCCAGGTCTAACAGCCATCTGTGGCTGCATGAAGCACATATAAAATGCAAAAACCCAGCATATGATCATTGACCCTGTGCATAAGACTTACTACTTTTGGAAAAAAATTGTTTTTGGACAGTTGATGTTAAAGGCACCCACTTGTTTAATGGTTCCTTTTAGCTCTAAGTATTATGAATAAAATAACAAAATGTTATAGGTGACAAAGTTACCTCACTATTATTTTACTAAATGAAGAGGAAGGTCTGAATCTTCTCAAATAAAATATATTCAATACCCCTGCTGACAACAAATGCCAACAAAGTGAAGTCTGAAAACAGAGGCTATCAAAAGACTAATGTAATAGAATGAATACCAAACAAACCTCTGTTTTGATAGAAAAAAAATGAAATGAAAACATCAAACTTGTTCCATCCTTCTAGTGATTCTATAGAAACTTTCAAGTCCAGTTAATATTATTTATACAGGGCCAAATCCTAGTAGAGGTTATCTCAGGGCAAATGTCATATAGAGCAGAGAGACAAGACTCTTTGTAATATTATTTACAGAGACCCAACAATTCCCACCAAGAGGAAGCATCTAGATTAACAGAACCAGGCTTAGGTTGGGTGGCTGGCTGCCTCAACCGATTGGGCTGAGAAAGAGAGAGGGAGAGACCAGGAGTTATATGCACTGGGGTTAAGAGCAGGGTCAACCAACAGCTGATTTCTGCTGATGTTAAATGCTAGCCTTTCTTTTTGTATGCAGTAAGACAGTTTTAAATACTTTTAAATGCAGCCATCAAAACAAAAAGGACTTATTGAGGTTAGTTAAAATGCTTAAACTAACAACCACGCACATTTTTGACATCAAACATGATCACATACAAATTTAGAGAAATTTTGAGAGTAGGACCGATGTGTGTGTGTGTGTGTGTGTGTGTGTGTGTGTGTGTGTGTGTGTGTGTGTGCGTGTGTGTGTGTGTATTTGTGTGTGTGTGCGCGTACGTGAAGTGGAGTTAATCATCCTTGTGAAAGAGGAAAACCTACAAACAAAAGCATTCAAAGGTCTTTTCATATGTTTTCGATTGAAATTTGGTGAATATTCTGTCATCGTGCTTTTGAAGTGATTCCTGATTCAATTCAGAGAAACTCTCATCTGGGCCACTGCCTCCCCAGTCTTTGTTGTCATCCTCATTGTGCTTTGCTGACCCTGTGCTTTTCAAAAGAACAACATCCCACACCTCCGATTAATGCCTCATTAGGCCTGATACTGGCTGTGAGCAGGGGCATCAAGCACGTCTCAGGTCTATTTAGGCACAACTCCCACACCCAAACTTTCACAACTGGGGAGAAATTATTAAGAAGCGGCAAACTTGGGTACTGTTTAACTCCCTCTTTCTCACACTCTCCACTTTGTAGAAGGGCCAGAGTGCACCTTCGGGTCTTTTTATTTTTCAAGGCTTATCCCCAATCGCTGCATGTGATTGTCTAACAATTCTATGCTGCTTTCAATCACATCAGCCTCCATGAAAAAAAAAAATTGACTCTTGTGAATAGTAGATGAAAGGTTTAACTATTTGAATTAATTTGTTGTGTATTATTTATCTGGAAATTCTTTGGTGTTTTCATGGTTTCTATTAAAAAACACAAGATTCTACTCTCCAGTGAAAACCTGGTATCTTATTTTGTGATTTTGCATTTTTCAGCTGAACTTGGGGATCAGTGTTTCTTTATGGGTTAAGAGAAATCTCATTCAAGTTAAATAAACCATTTTAAGGCCCCATAAAAACACTGTAGAAGAGCTGAAAACAGGAATGTTTTCATTACCTCATTAACAGCTGACCTTTTGGAGGTACATGGTTTTAAAAAAGACAGCTAGAAAATATCTACAATAAAAATTAATGATACAAAAAAAAATATGGAAATTGAATTTTGAAGATCCACATTCTCATCACTTTGTATAACAATATGATCTCCTATTCTTAGCAAGAGAACACTAAAATAATGTTATATAAATATAACATATATAGTATATTTTGTTGACAATAAAAGTAAAATTTCCCTCCCTGTATATTTGCTATTTGGTAATTTATCAACCTCTTTCCATTTGCAGGGAACTTGTCTTGTGTATTATTATGCGCTTTGTCAGTTTCATTTTTTAATATACCAGAGTAAAGTTCTCATTTATTCGTCTCCCATGCTCCTACACTGAATTAATTATTTGGCTGTTGTGTGAAGAACTCGCCGACATCACTAGACAGCTCTACCAAGAAAATCCCCCTTTCTCTCTTCTCAGATGATCTATGAGGAGTCTTATTTAATGGTAGCACGAGTTAGTATTACATCAAAAAGCATGTTGGTTGTACTGGTGTCTGGTGAACTTGTACAAGCATATGAAACAATGAGTAGTGACAATGCTGGTGAAAAACACTCAATATGATAAAAACAAAAAGTCTGTATTTGTGTTATTACTGTGGATACTACTGCAAACTACAATGAAATAACTGTAGATGCTGGTGCAGTCCCCTTCAAGTTAACACAGCAGAGGAGTAGACCAAATAAAAACTGCAATGAACTGACTACAACACAGATTTATACACTGCTCGATACAATATATTATCTCCACTGATGTATATTGATTTGGCCATGGCAGTTGATTGGTTGAAGCAGCTATGTTTTTGTGGTGAGAGATGATTATTTGACCAGAAGCCTCAGCTTACAGCTGTTCTCAGGAGGATGATCTGCAGCTCATAGACACCAACTATCTATGCTCCACATGTGCAGAGCTGGGACAGCAGCCTCCACAACACAGGCTTTAATTATCAATGAATGTGTGCTGCTTGGAGGCCTTTGAACAGCTGGCGACATGCTGTTATCAACTTGAAACGGCCTTGTCAAGAACTGCTATCTGCTTTAAATGAGAAGGAACATTTCACAGTTGCATAACTGCTGTTGCCATAGAAACTAATACAACAGACTGGTTTAACTTCACAGCCAACTTTTACAAGTTGTAAGTCGCGTTAACAAGCAAAAAGTTAGGTTGGTTATGAAATGAAGGAGGAAGTGCAAATTTATATTCTGCAAAGCTAAAAGCAGAACTGTTGGTCAAGTCGTGTCAATTTTTTTTATATAGGGCCAAATCTTAACCGAGGTTATCTCAGGGCACTTTCATATAGAGCATGTCTAGATCCTAGTCTTTATAGTATTATTCAGAGAGACCGAACAGTTCCCACCCTGAGCAAGCACTTGGTGAGAGTGGTGAGTAAAACACTCCCTTTATTACGAAGAAACTTCGAGCAGAACTGGGCTCAAAAAGAGAGAGAGAGAGAGAGCAGGAGAAAAGAGAACATAACACAATTCAGGTTCCACTTAGAGATGTATAATACTACCACTACCACGTCTACTACTACTACTACTACTTCTACTAGTACTACTACTACTACTACTACTACTACTACTACTAATAATGATAATAATAATAATAATAATAATAATTGAAGCAGTGGATGTTAAGTAGGGTCACAGAGCAGTAGGTGGTTTGCCATGGATCCAGACTCTGCAGCATCAGAGACAGAAAAACCTGCAGAAAGCAACGAGAGGAGAGAGGAGAGAGACGAGAAAGCATACAAATATCAGGAAATCGTTCTGTAATGCTGCTCTTTTTTACTCTAAGTCTTAAGCAATAATTCTGTTAAAAAGATAAAAACAATTAACCTGACCAAGTGTTTTAAAGGAATGTATGACATCCAACACCCACAACTAAGCACAAGCTTAACATCCAAACAATGCTGTACTAGTCACAGGCGAAATGCCTGAGCAGTGCCAATCAGCAGCAACTCTGGAGCATGTCAGAAAAGATTACAGAAGTCAAATGGCCTTTTCTCCCATTGTGACTCTTAAACTGATCTTGACAGCCAGTCATAGACATTGAGGCTCGGCACTGCCTTCACCACCCACCAAATCTATAAACTAAAGCAGGAAAATCTTTGAGGTGTTGGTCTGAGGGTACTGGCCCTGAATTTCTCCCTAATCCTATACCCCAACCCCTATTCATAAGAATCATAAAAGCCATGCCTCAGTACTGCACTGCATTATCCTCCTTCTTTTTTTTTAGCCGTGGTGGTCATTTGTCATGTGATTAGCGATGAAAAAATGAGCCCGATGTGAATTAAAGAGAAATAACAGCGTGGTGAATGACCTGGATGTCGGTCACAGGGAGGAAGAGGGGGCCGGGTGTGTTCCAGGCAACCATGCTCACCGGGGCCCAGACAATGGACCCCATCGACCCTGATGTGGCTTGACAAGTGAATGACATGCTGAATGGTTGCCATGGGAACAAATGTCTTGAATTTTATGCATGCATATTCTGTTTTGATTTTCCCTCCTCCCCCTTCTCTCTTTTCATGGCTGAAGAGATTTGACTAATGGTGCGCTGAGTCTAAACAGTGTGCTGGATGGAGCTGCACAAGGAGCCCCCTTTTTCAACAGCTCCACCGGACATTGTAGCCCAGCTTAATGTTAACGCCTCTGAGAGTATTAACTCAGTGCAGCTAGAGCTCAGGAGGAGATGGGTCTGTGTGAATAGACAGCAGTGCATTAGCTCCAAGAGGAAGGGGGTTCCCAGTGCTAATGATCTAATAACAAATTCTCTGGCCTACTTTGTTGAACCACATACCCTGTGGATTGCTGCGGATTGTTGCCACAAACAGTTGGGATACCGCATGCATCACAAACAGTACTGTTGGCACAGTTGTTACACTGAACATACCATATGTACATATATACAGTATCTTTGTGTTTAACACATCTGACAGCGCAGGCGTTTGCCGTTAAGCCAGCATGTATTTAAAAATCACAATTTCACTTGGATAGTTTTGATCAATAGGTGATCTTCAGGAGGAGCTATTTGATTTTAACAATAGAAATTTTGTCCTGCATTTCCCACAAATCACCTTTAACTGAAAAATTCATACAAATATTGTGAAATCTTACTCTGGGGTTTTGTTTTTCTGTGGGTGGTGCTCTTTCCTTACAATGTTCAGCCATGATAGATATCAGTAATCATGCTAACTATCCAGTTCTTCTTTAGCTGTGTTTATATATAACATGACATCAAATTACATCCGATGCACCAGATCTTTTTTTATCCTACAAAAGATCCCATCAAACAATGGGTACACACAAAAGTAAATGTGTGTCTCTGTTTTTGTTATCATCAACTAATTCCATAAGGCGACCGAAACTAACAATGTGTTGGTGCGTCTCTTAATCCTTTCCAACTTTGTGGCCCCAGGGGCTATTGGTAACTACTTAAGATGTAAATCTAAAACAGGCAAAATAACTACCTGACACCTGGGCACTTTAGTTTTAGTCATGTTGCTCAGATGGGAGTAGTCTGTTAGCTTGCATTTACAGCAGCAGGATGGTGTATGTAGGATCAGCTCCTAACAAACCGTGGTGCCCATGGTCATCATAGAGACGTTTCAAGCAGTGCAATGGAGTGGCTCATTTAAAAGTTTTAATAGTTTTCAGACAACATGGGAGCACTTGAGGAATAAGCTATTTCAGGCTTTGGGTGCAGTAACTATATTTCAATTTATTGCTTGTTCCAATCTTTTCATGGGATAGAAAGAAAGGGCTTACTAACTGACTGGAGAAAAAAAAATCTTATCCTTTAATGAACTGCTAAAAGCTTGTATCACTAATGTGTTAGCAATTCAGAAATTACATAGCAAGACTTATCTTCTGATATTGAGTGTTAAAGATTAGACATCTAATAAAAACTGGATGTGTTTGCATTAAGCAGAAATGAAAACAAATGTGTGTTTTCCAAAAGCAGGCACATGTCTGAGCTGAAATTTATAGCTCCTCCATAATCTTGTGGTGCATACAAGTGTTGAAACCCCAGAATGTAAAATGTTGGTTAATATGTAATGTATTGTGCAGCCTGTTATCAGGAACCAGATAACCTATCCTAATGCATTTATATTTTTAACCTCTGAGTTTCTTTCCAGTTTGTATGTCAGCACAAGGACAGCAGCTGAGTTTCGTGGGTAAGAAGGTGTACTAAGAAAAGAACCGATCCCTGCCTGCGCTGACTGCGGGGTTAACATCCTGAGAACAGATTATATGCTGTGTTGGCCCTCACAAAACCCCTGTGATGAGAGGGCAGAATCATCACAGTCTTCAACAATACTTCGTTCAGACACCTAACACAATGAAACTGAGCTTGTGTGTAAAATAGCCCTGCAATGAAACTGACATCTGAAACGTTTTCCCCCCAGCACCAATTTATCTTTTTCACTCCTGGATAAAAGAAAGCAATATTCCAACCCATGATTACACCTCTCAAGAAATCATATTTCATGTAAGGTAAGACGTGCTCTGAGGACAGGAGGAATATCTAAAGTGCCAATCATGGAGTGTACACACTCAGAAACCAATAATGCAAAAGGATACATGACAGTGCATTCTCTATCACCACTGAGGAGAAAATAAATATCCTGTATCAGCAGCAACAGCGCACATATCACAACGTATCAGTGACCTAGGGAAAAAAAAACATTTCTATTGGTGCAGCGCACACACCACGGCCCACATTTGTTAAGCTCACAGATAAAGCTACAACATGAACATTTTAGCATGTTTCTGTAGATAAAACTAAATTTGTTTGGGCTACATGTTTGGAAAGTGTCTGTAAATGTCAGTCTGGGTCCGTTATTTGAAAAACATGACATTAGCTCTACGAAGGTGTTAAGGTTACTACTGAGTGCTAGTTTTTACATACAAAACTAAAAGCTTTCTGTGACCATTTCTGTTTTTGAATATTGATCAATCAACATCAGGCAGCAAAATTTATTATATACCAGAGTTGAACAAATTATATATATTATTTATTTATTTATTTATTAAAAAAGAGAAGATGTATCAATGTATTGCAAGATGTAGCAGTTTCAGCTGGTGACCATTTATTTCACCAGCTACAGTTTCTGACAGGTAGCTAGCCGGTAGCCTAATAGCTGGTGTTTGTAAATGAAAATTAGTTGGTGAACAGCATTATCTAAATTTCCCAGTTAAACTCTTAAACACATTATATAATGGTTCTAAAATTCGCAACAATCAGGAATTTCAGAACGAGCTGCTTCACAAATTCTTGGAGTCTGTGAAGCCAATGTTACAGAAGCATTAGAGGCTGCCAGATACCATCGACAGACATTATTAAACAGCAGTTTGTCATTATTACCAAAACTAGCCAACCCGTAGCTATTATCAATGAATATTGCACCGCTTCTGAACGTTATGATCATATTCAAATATTAGTGAAAAATGTGAAGTACCACCAACTTTTATATCTTACTGAATGTGAGATAAATTTGTAATTTGTATAGACAACTATGCAAGTTAACTTGACTTCTCTGATTAGTTCTTATAGAAAAAGACAAACAGGAAACATGTGTGTCTGCCTGGTACAATCATATCTACCTAAATGTGTATTTATTTTACAATTTAAACCCTATTCTTTATCGTAAAAATTGTCACGATATCAAGGTTAGTACTGTTTTTCTAAACAATGAATTTCAGTAGGTTAGTTATGTTCTGCTTCAATCAAGCCCCTTTAAGACTGGCTGTTCAAATTTAGCTGCTGTATATTTTGGCATATTTCAACAATCAAGAACTATTTATACTCTTATCCATTACAGCTGTGTTGTGTTTATACAGAGAGAGAGAGGGATAGATAGAGGAAGGGAGTGATAGAGAGAAATATGGGGGGAGGGGAGGAGGAGGAGAGAACACGCCACTGAATGTCCCAAGCCATTAGAACAAGGGATATTTCTGGTTGACTGAGCAATTCATTCTCGACATGTCACATTGAATTTCTTCCATTATAAAACACTGCTGCCTTCTCCACTCCAAAGGCAGATTGCCTGCACCTATTTCACCCAGTGAAATATTGCTTCTCTCCTCAAACAATCTTTTTCATCCCAAAGTTGTGAAAAAAAACCTGAAACAGTGATTAGTCTATGTTCACAGTGCAAAGGATATTCTTTTCCTTTTTGTACTTTTGCCAACTGCACAAGCTCATGCTTTATGATTCAATGTGCATTTTTCAAAATTGATTCCTGAATGCACTTACGTATCTAATGTGTGTATATCATCATCAATTCTAAAGTGCCCCATATTCACTGTCTCATGGTCCCTGGTTTTCTCATTCCCTTTAAGGAATTATTGATGTGATATTAGAAATTGCAGTGACAACAGGAATCAATTTGTTACCTTCAGCCTACATGGGGCTTTGGCGCTGAAGTCAGAGTTTTACACTAAATCTATCTGGTGACACATGATGTAAAGAGGAGGACGGAGTCTTTTGGCTGATCCAGTTGTATGATCTCTCATCCTCAGCTACATCTTGTGCTTAGCTCCAGCCCTTCACAAAGCCCTGATATGGGAAGCTTGACTTTGCTCTGTGCCTCCGACAGCTCTGACAGACCAGCAACAGAGATTGATGTTGCCCAGATAGAAAATAGAGGAAGAATGGCAATTATGTCAGGCTAGGAGAAACATGTGTCTGTGTGCTGCAATACAAAAGGCCCTCGCTGCATTGTTATCGTTCTCAATAACCTAAGGTGTGTTTGGGAGTAAATGGATTGTCTGTAGAGAGCATTTCATCCTTTGTAAACCTTCTCCTCTCTTCTCATGTCGACTCTTCCTGTCTCTTCAATTCTGCTGTTTTTCTTGTCTCGTCTTCTCAGTCTCATGTCTTGCGGACAAAGCCCCTTATTCTATTGCTACTTTTTAATGCCTTTTATTTCCCTTAGAAATTATAATTTTTCTGATTCCACACAATTTCATACAGTCAAGACAGCAAAGTTAGATAGCATCTATAATTTATATACACATAGATTATAAGTCCAGCTCATGCAGAATATATATAGCCTGCTGTTTCTATTTGAATTGAACTGAAGAGAACTGATTATAATGAGGAAGAAATAGGCTTAGTCTTAGGCTGCGTCATGCAGGCACAGTCAAAGTAACAGCTCTTTCATGATCACTCACCAACAACATATGCAGGCCTTATGGTCCACCTGCCCCATATAGAAATTTATCTTGTAGCTATCATTATTTCAAATCCAAAAATCCAGCACTGAAGAACACATGTTGGATGAGTTCCAGGTTGTAGCCCATAACTGCCTCACTATTTCACATTCCAATGAGAGGTTCAGCGTTAAAGGAAACTTCTTGATTATGTACTGTATACTGATTTCTTTTACCAGCACTGTGGAGCTAGTCATGCTTCAGGAAACACAACCATTTATGAAGAGTTTAACGACACAGTCCAGTGCTTGTCCAATCGAATAGAGTTGGAAAGGATGAGAGTTTGTCAGGGCCCTGGTGAGTCTACACTAATGGAAATGACAGTTTTGGAGAGAGACAGTAGAAGGGTCATGGCTTGGATCCAGCCACCCCTCTGTTTCTCTCCTGTCCAAACTAGCTGCCCTCCTGTGCCTCGTTTCGCACAACTTATTACGGCGCTCTGCTGAAAACACAGCATTTGTCCTGACATAATTACACTGCGAAAATCAATTATACAGGGAAAATATCACTGGTGGAAATCATTAAATTGGTTGTCACCAGGCACCATCGGCCTTTAGTTTTGACTAGTTAACTGACTGACTGCAAACGTTTATTTAAATGAGGGTCTGAAGTTGGATTGTGTGTGCTTTAGCTTATATTAGCAAATAGTTTAGTTTGAAAGGTTGCATGACATGTCATTTATTTGATGGTGGTGTATTCCTCTTCCTCTCTGCATGGCAGTCTAGGAGGAAAAATGCTGCAAGAAATTACCGCACGGTGGATTTGGATTGAAATTAACTGCTTGCTACAAATCAAAGATGTGTCACTCAACCATGGACAGCCTCTAGTTAATTTATGAGCACAGAGATGAGCCTCTTTCTCTTCCAGACTCATCTATATCAGCAAATGGCACATTTATATTCAGCAGAATATGAGGTTACATTTTGTTTTACACCTGTGTTGACATTTAATTCAAAAGACAACGGCCAAGAGGGCAAGGCTATTCTCAGACCCATTTTAATGTATTTCAGCATTCAGCCATCATAAAAATGAGCACTGATTTTATTGTGATAATGGAAAAGTAGACTGGAAAAGTGGATTTGGAATTGGTTTGCACATAATATCGTGTGCTATAAAAATGAGATTTGCAGCCATAGGGGAAAACAAATCAAGATCCTCTCTTCAGTTATTGGACCATGGAAGAGAAAATGCAGTTATTTTAATGTAGCTGGAAAATGATGCTGTGTTCATAGTGCACATACACTGTGTCTGTCCTGGTGCTCAGAGCATGATGTGATTGTCAGGCACATCTGTAAAACATCACACATCACATCACAGACACACATCTGTAAAAAGGCAGTTTTGAAGGAACTGAGAAAATAATAATAATAAAAAAAGTACTGTTTACCATTTGAGTGAAATCTCACTTAATTTGTAAATTAGATACAATTTTTTTTAATGAAATTGAAATGTGAAATCAAAAGAAATGGAAAGAAAAACTTGAGGAGCGACTGTTTCTTAGGTTTAACTAACAGCTGAAAAAAAATGTATGTGCATACCTAAACGAAGTAGTGTCTTTAAATTTGACCAGACTAGTAGATTGAAGTAGCCTGCAGGTTCAAGCCTGTAGCACTTCTATTTGCATGCAATGGGTAATATGTAGACTTAGATTTGTGTCTCAAGGCAAACAACCCTCAAGCAGTGCAGTATTTCATTTCATGCTGAGCACTGAGTTGCAGTGGGGCATAAATATTCATGAGGATTTCTCCAAACCCATGATATAAACATAAGAATATGGCCAGTGACAGGCATTAAAGAATGGTCACATTGGATCAAATAGAATAACTTGTCTTTGATGCTGCAGAGGTATCAGCATTATTACCGTGATTAGAGGACATACTGTGTATGAGACAGAATAGGACTTGTTAAAATAACTCTCCCTCTGTGATTCTTCCTTCGGCATCAGTTTGGCCATAAGCAAAGTAGAGTTTAAATTTTCAGAGATGATTGGAGCTGTCTATGGTAACCCAACCAAAAAAATAATGATCTGAGGACAATATCAAATGACTTAGCTTGTAAAACTTTCGTCAAGAATACGTTCATGCATTTTGTATTTCTTAAGATGAAGGCCAGTTTCCATGACACCCTTTGTTCTGTTCAAGTGGCCATGATCATGGCCATTAATTAAAGCTGCTGGGGAAGTTCCTTAGATGCAGCAACTACCAATGAAGTATCACTGAATGCTAGGACATAAAAGACAAGAATCTATAGCCATGCTCTGGATTTGTGGGCCCAAATGTCAGAATGCAAGCAAGCTCACAGTAACATACACCACCATGCTGATGCATAGCAGGTATAATGTTTACCATGTTATGTGCTGTGTATTAGCATTAGGATATTTCTAAATCTCACAAAACAAAAGTACAACTTTGGAAATCTTGCAAATATTTGCTCATAAACAAGTATTGGAAAAGTTCAAAATTGACCTGATTATTGTGCTTAAAGAAAAATCACCAAAGTTATTACAATTCATCCTCAGGGGGACATGAATGTCTGATTCATGGCAATCCATCCAATAGTTGCCAAGACATTTTGTTTAAAACCACAAATATGAAATTCTCTATGGCGCTAGCGGTAAAGTCATGATCATCAGGGTCATTAGGATTCAACCTCTGGGCACCATGAATATCTGTACCAAATTCTAAGACAATCCATCCGACAGTTGTAAAGACATTTCACTAAAAGTTAAAAATGTCAACCTGCTAGTTGTACCATCGATAATGTCAGGGATCAACTAAATAAGTTGGATTCAACGTCTGAGGACTTAATGACTATCTGTAGTGAAATGGCTTTTAAATTAATTATAAATTGTAAAAATAGACTTTAGACAAAAATATATTTTTGTCAGATTTCCTTCTTGTACGGTCATAGGACTGGTAGATGTACATGTGCACAGTGTTAATAACTGGCGACCAGAGCTGGAGCTGGAAAAAAATGGCAAAGATTGCTGTTTTTGAAGCTTTGCAAAAGACAGTAGTACAGTGAATGTGATGATTTTTGCCATCCCTCTTCTCTCTCCTAACTTACCTTTCTCCTACCTGTCCCAACATTTCAAAGCATTTTGCTGAAGCACAGTATAAGGATATTTTGATGTTTTTGATGTTCCCAATTACAGTCATAATGCCCCATAATTATGGGTGATTATGAATCTAATTGAGAACATTGGTGCAGAATGCACAGCTCAAGTACAAAAAAAGAAATTTAGTGTACTCCAAGAGAATATTGATAATTATTATATGTATGAATTAAACTTACTTAAATAATAGAGAAATATGAGTGAGAACCAAATTAAATTTTTACCATCAAAATCAGCCAGACAAATCAAATGGATAAAATGTAAATGTTATGCGAAAACCCTCAAGAATGTGACTTGACCAAAATATTTGAAGTAAAAATACTGTTATTCTATGTTAAGATGCTCCAGCTTGCATTCAGATGAGTAGGGTTCAGTTCAGTGAATCCCATCCATGATTTCACATGATCCTGAATCCCACTACATGTATTACCATAACTGTGATTTTTGATTCACTCCCTACCTTCATGGGGTTCTGACATTACATTACACTGTGCTGAGCATGGGTTATAATCAGTGTGACAGGTGACAATTTCCTTTTTCTCTATTTCAGAAGATGACAATTACCCTGTGAACACTGCAATTTACATGTGAAGCAAAACTGGGAGCTGTTCCATCTACCTTAAGAATATAAGACAAACAAAAAGGAATTTGCCCCGACATGTTACAGAACAGATTGCATTCTACAAATAAGACCCCACAACTATTAATCATTGTGCATTGTGCATTCATTACAGAAAACTCATTACACTGGACCATTTAGAATATATGCAGTACTATGGAGCACATTTATAATATTTTTCATGAGAAAACCACTCCAGAGAAACAGATGTGCTGTCAAAACACATAGTAATTAATATTTTTGTGACATTCTGTCTGTATTGAAGTAAAAATTTTAAAAGACAAAAACAGAACATGGAGTTTTGATTTCCTGTGTTTTCTTTTAAGTCCGGATTATTTTACCATATAAGTCAAATAAAAACCTATTCAAGACCAAAAATTATGCCTTGAGAGACATTACATTAAATTCTGCATTGTTAGAATAATGATTTACATTTAACTGACTGTACATTTAAACGGTCATTTAACCAGAATAACAAAAAATATAGTGTATATATGCATTTTCCCTCTTAATTTTAGAAGTATTTCATTTCATTTACCAACGTTTTGAGATCTCTGACATGTCACCAGCTACCCCACTATGACAGATAGTAAAGGAGATTCATTGGGGTGCTGACAGCATCAAAAAATAACTTTCGAAAATATTTTCCATTCACTAGAAAGTAGTTCCTAATGAAATCCTCTGCCAGTGAGGTAGATTCAAATTCAAGCTTATTTATGTGCTGTAGCTGCCCAGCATGAATAACCATTTCAGCCTTAATGCAGCTTTAAATCAGCAAGTCAGTAAATTAAGTGAAGCACAGACTTCATCCTCTACAAATGTGCCAAACAAAAGATAGATATGGATTGCAAATTCCTAAATCACAAGTGCCCGAGTATCCTTAGTGCTATAGTTTAGGTATAGCTTATTTTATTTATGATAAAGTGAGTATTTGGATATTTGCTATCACTATGTGGTAACTGTGTTGATTTGATGGCTGACTTCTAATAAAGGTATATTTTAAGAGTCATTTGATATAGAGTGCACAATGTGTGATTTAAATTTATGATTTTTAGATTTATTTATTACTTACTTTCCATTAGTATACACATGTACTCTATGTTTAAAAGCTTTACTCATTAATTGTGCTAGTCTGCCGGAATGTCTTGTTTTTATGTTGCTCTTTATTTCACCTTACACTGTGTTGATGTGGATTAATTTAACACAAATTAAACATAAAACTAAAAAAACCCAAGGAAATCTGAATTTATTAAAAGAAAATTGAAGCATATAATGTAATTACTTCCCGGGTATGAGGGAATGTCAATCAAGAGCATATCTTGGAATCGCTTAATGGGATATTGAAATATCCTCTTCCAGCATGTGGCATGGAGGGAAGCGCTAATTAGTATGAATGACGAGTGCTAAGATGACTAATGCTGCTGAGGACAGTTTTTAATTGAGAATAATATAACAAAGTGTCTTGCAGAATTGTCAGTATGCAGTCCCTGTTTCTTATTGGTCCACACATGCTTAAGACTTATTCTAAAATAGCCATTTGTATGTCCAGCAACAAAAAGGTTGTCTCTTTTTTTTCTTAGTGGACAGGTGTTATTCATTATTGGTTAATTTGGGACCCAAGAAAATCATTTAATTCTGTCTGCAAATCATGAAGGGGGTAGCCAAATGTATTTACTGATTAAATTGTCTTGGCATATTGACATGCTTCAGGTCATTTCAACACATAAACATGAATATCAAGTAGGACGGGACAAACTACAAATCAGAACACCCAACATAAAAAACCTACCTATGTTTTGTAGAAAACATTTGTCTTAGTATGTGTGTGTGTATATATATATATATATATATATATATATATATATATATATATATATATATATATATATATATATATATATATATATATATATCAACATGTCCATGAATTCAAAACAAAAGCATGGGGGATTAATTGTAATACACAAGTTCAGCAGTGAGAAAATTAATGCAAAAAAGAATAAAATAGAGCTAGTTTGCCTTTATGACTGATCTCCCCTCATCATTACTGAGAAATTAAATTTAGGTAATGAGCCAAAAGGGCTTGGGCATAAAACACAAACACAATAGTTGGCCGGAGAGAATAAGATGGAGTGTGGAGGTCGGGGCTAAAGGCGTTGCAGGTTGAGAAATGATAAGATGCTAGCTGCCGTTTGTTGCATGCAGCTGACTCGGATCCAACAGTTTCTCAGTTTGGCTGCAGTAATATGTGGTGAAGCCATAAGAGCTCCCAGTGCCACTTCTGATATCCCGGGCTACAATTTTGACCCTAAATTTTAGCTGTTAGAATCTAATTTTCTTACTTTTAAAATAGAACTTGAAATTTTGGCCACTTATTCCTAGCTACCACAAGGACAGCAGCGCCAGCAGGTTGTTTGGCAGTCAGTGTCTGGACTATATAATGATGGCATGAACAATGGCGGGTTATTTTTTTCTTTTAAACAAGATTTGGGGGCAGTGGAACAAGCTGTAGAGACAACAATGACATTACCACCATATACAGGTCTTATAGCGAACATATTAGCAAAAAATTGTCTATTTCCAAGTAGTCACATGATCAATTGTTAATGTAAAAATATTAATTTCTGCAGTTTTAATAAGGGTCAATAACATAGAGCTCTTCACTTTTTTCAAAATTCATTGTGTTGTAGATTTAATTTTAAATGGATAATAACCCATAAAGACAAAGTGAAAACATGTTTTAAAAAGGTTTGCAAATTTATTAAAAATCAAACATTGAAATTGAGATTTACAAATGTGTTCAGACCCTTTGCTTTGATTCTCCACATTGCTGATAGGTGCCTCCTGGAGTTCACCTTTGGAAAACTGAAATGATTGGATGTATTTTAGAAAAGCAAACAACTATGTGTATAAGGTCCCACAATTCACACTGCATGTCAGGAAAAGACCCAAGCAATAAAGTCCAAGCAACACTCTGTAGACCTCTGAGATAAAAATTTTGGTGAGGCACAGATCAACACAAGGTTGTAAAACCATTTCTAAAACTTTGAGTGTTCCCAAGAGCAGTCTGGCTTCAATACCTGTGAAATGGAGAAGATTGGAACCACCAGGACTTTTCCTAGAGTTGGCTGTCAAGCCAAAACAAGTAACTGGACAAGAAGTACCATGGTCAGGGAGGTGACCAACAGCCAAGCAGTCACTCTCTCAGAGCTTAAGAAATCCTCTGCAGAGATTGGACAACCTGCTGGAAGGATGACCATCACAGCATCACTCCATCAATCAGGCCTTTTTGGTAGAGTGGTTAAATGGAAACCTCCGAGTAAAATGCATATGACAGCCTACCTGGATTTTGCCAAATAGCATTTGAATATTCTGAGAGCATGATGAAAAAAGATTCTCTGGTCTGATGGGACAAATGCTGAAACCTTTGAGCTGAACTTCAAACACTATGACCGATGAACACGAGGCACTGCTCATGACTTGAACAACAACATCCCTATGATGAAACATGGAGGTGGCAGCATCATGATATGGAGAGGCTTCTTATTGGCAGGGACAGGAAGTTGAGGGATGGATGATAGATGCAATCAAATACAGAGAGGTTGAGTATATGTTACCAAAACTGGGGAAACAGTTCACCTTTCAGCCAGAATATGACCCAAGACATTGCTGATGTGGCTTCAGGACAATTCTCTGACTGTCCTCGAGGGCCCAGCCAAAGCCATGACTTAAACCCCATAAAACATCTGTGGAGAGACCTGAAGATGGCAGTTCACAGACACTTCCCATTCAAAATGATGGAGCTTTAGAGGATCTGCCAGCAGAATTGGAATAAACTGCCAAAATCCCAGAGAGCAAATGTTCCAGAGACTTACCCAAAAAGACCTGAAGCTGTAATTGCTGCCAGGGCTTCTACAAACAGTTTTGTAAATGAGGGATTTAATATTTTTAATTTTAATAAATTGACAAAAAATTCTAAAACACATTTTCACTTTGTCAGTATGAGTTATTGAGTGTAGATTTATGGGGGGAATGGTAACTTTATTAATTTAAAATTAAATCTACAACAAAGTGTTCAAAAAGTGAAGGGATCTGAGTGCTTCCTGAAACTACTGTAAAAAGGTATAGACATACTCAGTGTCCACTTTAGGTACACCTGGACAGTCTTATGCAACCCAATACAACTGCCTTGCTCTAATATCTACCATTACAAAGCTTTTAGTGTTCAGTGGCGAAATTGTCAGAAATGTGTAAATTCAATTAAATATGAGTGCAGGTATCATGAAATTAGACATTACGACAGAACAGTTGTATTGGATTGGAGGTGTGCCTACTGTAATGAACTGCTAGATAGCCTTGGGCTGCTTTGTCCAAAAGAACTGGACTGAACTATTGGATTGATCACTGCACCTTTTTTCATTCCTGTGAACTAATAGAGAATATCATTTAGCTTTCCGCTATCTAAAATGTTGCAGTTTTGTAAATATCTTTAGTCATAAAAACTTTCTCATAGCTACATAGTTTATTAGCACGATACTTTACTTGGGAGAAAACTCTCACAGTAAAACTCAGAGTCCTTCTTCACAATCGTTGTATAGCTATTATCATTACTTACAGAATCTATCCACAAGGGCAACAGAAGGATAAAGCTGATGTGTAATGACTGAAACTCATTCTCTACAAAAAGACATGTTCTCTGACCTACTAAACAGATTATCATTGATATAACACCACTGATTAAGTTTTAATGCTTTTTTCCTTTCAGCTTTTGAGCCTTTTAATTTTATTTTTAATTTTTTAATAAAATGCAGATGATAATCGAAGAACCTAAGTATTATAATATTTCATATGAGACATGTCTTCAGAACAGTGATGGAAGTTGTGTAAGTGAGTTGTGTAATGATTTGCTGTGAGGTTTGGAGTGTGTTATCCCCTCATGTGTTCAGTGTCTAGCTGCAGGCCACAGCATATCTCTAAGAGGGTGTCAGACTTAAATTTGTCAGTGATGAGTGTATGTGTGTTTGTGTGTGTGTGTATGTGTGTGTTTCGACTCTCAGTGGAGAGGCAGTTCACTAACACTCCACAAAACGGCTGTGCAGTCTTGCAACTATGCCCATACTTCTGCTCCGATGACATGTATGTTGTTTTTCTGAAAAAAGAACACTTCATGCTCTGAATTCAATAACATTTTTCTCCACCTTTGTTTGTGTTATGCCTCTTGTAAAACAAGCCGTCCATTTCTCGCTTGATAAAATAAACCATTAAGACCCTTCACAAGGAATAGATAGGAGTAATGTTTTTCTGTGGAACAAAAGGTGCCATTATGGCAGAAGGTAATTAACCATTTTACATGGCTGACTGAGTAACAATAGTAAGTGAATTTGCAAGGTCATGCAAGTCAAGGTAAAGTTAGAGCTCCGCATGTTGTCCGTGCAGTTCAGATCTCTGATAACTAAAGGGCAAAGTAAAAGTGATTGCATTTGAAGCAGATGTAGAGCCAATTCAGTGTCATTTTATTCAGGTTAGATTATTTATCAATATTTATAATTCAGAGACGGCATATTAAAATACATACTACCTTCAAATAAGAGGTTGTGCATCAACCAGAACTTTGCAAAAATTAAATAAAATGCCTAAAAGCAGTTCAACCAACCAAGAATTTTCTCCTGTACGACAACTAGTCATATAACACTTCAATTAGCTGCAGTGACACTGCAGTGACATTTCACCTGCTTTTATCTGTGTTTGTTCAGCTGGGAGTTCATTGCTTTCAGTGGTTACACTTCAGCCGACACTTGCAGCTCAGTCTAACAAACTTTTACCATTCTAGCTGCTCCCAGTGCTTGAACTTCATCTGGATCTTCAACTCCTTTCAGCACTTTAACTTCAGTGGATACTTCAGTTTCACTCAGAGCGTTCACTGAAATGAATACTTCAGTTTTATTCAGTGCTTATACTTACACTGAACTTTCACATTTTTTGAGCACTTCCATTTTCACTGCTATTTCATCTTCTCTCATTAATTGTATTTCCCTTGCCATTTCAACATCTTCCAATATTTCCACTATTGTATAATGTTAAACAAATTCTCTGTTGCAGGCACACTCAAATGTTCTTCTTAGCCTTTTCTCCCTTTAATTATCAATTTAATTACTTTTACTGCTTTGTTGTAGTGATAAATTGGGAAAATATATATTTAATAAGGGAAAATACAATATAATAACACAGGGTTTATGCACTAATCTCTTCCTATATATGTGTACAGGTTTTTTTCACATTATGCTATTACTGATAACTAACTATATTACATTTGACTTTCTTCTGCTCATGAATTAACCACGACAATTATCTGTAGCATACATGCATTTTTCTCCATATTTTCTCCATGGGTGATGGTGATAGAAATCATAATAGCTCCGAGCATGACAAGTACCTCAGCCTGACTAAAACATGATTTAAAATGACAACTTTGGAAGAATCGTCTTTGGACTTGGGTGACAAACATCAGACGGTAGTTATTTTCAAATGTGTCACACATGACAGTGCTGCACACTTAATATGAGGGGGGGTCATATAGTAAATAAAGATTATTTGGTTAATTAATTATTTTGCATTTATTACTCTTTTGTACTTCCATATGATTACTCTGTACCGCTTTAATTGAATCTGAGCAGGAGCCAGCAGATGATAATTTGTTTTCACATTACCAAAGGGTTCCAGTATTGCCAGGCTGAGAGGAAATGACATATGGAAGAAAAGCATAATTCATCTGGCTGAGACACTGATACCCAACCATCAGAAAGGAAATTAATTCCACTCCCTGGCTGCAGAGCCAAACAACATTAAAAACAGGAATAAATAACAACAGCGAACAAACTACACACACTGCACTCTTGTCGCATTGAAAACCACGCATCCAATAACCAGGTTGAATGGGGACTGTAGTGGAGCTTGCTTATCTGATATTGGTGTGTGGGAGACTCTGAGGGTTTTTTTTATGTGTCTCTATGTGCAA
Source organism: Istiophorus platypterus (assembly GCA_016859345.1). NCBI lineage: Eukaryota > Metazoa > Chordata > Actinopteri > Istiophoriformes > Istiophoridae > Istiophorus > Istiophorus platypterus. The sequence goes on from CM029118.1 coordinate 24,353,991, forward strand.
GAGTGAATGAGGTTTGATTGGGTGGGCGTATCAGTGTGTGTAGTATGTGAAGACATTGCTTCATTATGCATGCGATCCACCATCAAACAGGAACATGATGAAAAATTATTCGAATATGCATCAATGTGTCCATAATTACAAAGTAGATTTCTTGGCCACTATCATGGATTGTTGACCATCTCTAAGCAAGCACTGGAGAGTGTTCAAATGAGGATTATCTCCTCCAGCACAGCACAGCACAGCACAGCACAGTTTAGCACTGTATGTCATTGATTAAGCTTGCTTATATATGCCAACACACATCCCACTTGCAAAGTGTTTTTCTCTGTCTCATAACAAGTGTTTAAAAACAACCTCATGTAGGAAAGACAAACACATATACTATCTGAATGTGTAAAGAGATACTGTGTGCTTTTTATTTTAAATAAAACAGATACAGCTACATTATGTTTTTGCTATATAGATTTTTTAGTAATGTTCAATGCATCAATACATTAGTCAGTGTGTGAGGTATAAGTATAATTCAAAAATATCTGGCATAGAAAGATTCAGAGGTTCAAAAACATCAGTATGGCACATTTGACCTACAGTGGATTCTATTTCATTTCCAGGGACTTTGTGTAATAATTCCCAGAGTTGAAGGGCAGGGGTAATGTGACCTTTAAAGCAAAAACTGAAAATGGACAAAACAAGAAGTAGAAAGAGATATAGAGGTAGAAGCAGATATATTTATATTTAATGAAGGAAAAAGTACTCTCAGTTCCAGGTACACTGGTTCAAGGTATTATAGTTTTAACCCTCGTTCCAAGAGTCATTTTTTAAAAGCATATGAGGATTAAAAAACTATTGTTGATTCATGAGGTTAAACTAGTCAAATCCTTACAACTTTAAATGATGTGTCCTGGGTAATTGTATTGTAATCAGATCATACAAAAGCATAAAATAAATGTATGAATGCCACCATAATGTCCCAAAATTTCCTTTCATGCACATGGTCTCTCTGGGTACAGTTTATAATGAGTATTATGAAAAGCAGTCTGATTACTTCCAAATGTAGTCAGTGAGGGATAACTTGTCATCAATACTATAGACCTTGGTACTCCCCACAGACAAAGAATAAGAGGTGACACTGAAGCTGTAATTAGATTAGTAGATGGGAGAATAGTGAAGATTAAATAATAGTGGATGTTCACTTAAACGGAACAAACCATCCTTGGGTATACAGAGAACGCATTTTGGCATAATTCAAAGCAGAGATGTACTAGTAAATAAAGAAAATCTGACATTAACAGACAACCATGACATAATGGCAAAGCTTTGCTTATATATTCTCATGGCCAGTAGCATTGATTTTCATATCTAATCTGATCTCTTTGTTCCACCCTGGAGAGCTTAATGTAGCAGGTGAAGGAAAAAAAAAACTCTTCTTGTGTAGTGAGCAGTAAATGCACCAATTCTCTATATACTCATTTCTTCAACTGTTTAGTCATAATGTACATGGTTATAATAGTAGACCATTTGTATTGTAAACATTTTGATATGTCCATTTAGTTGTTCACGGCTCCAATGTATTCGTATTGTGCAGGCTTTCTTACGGACCTGTTGCACTGGAACATTTTAATGTGACACAGCCATCATTAATATTATGAATTAAACCTGAAATTCCAGCTATGCCAAGTGTCTTCAATGAAAAGGGTTTTGTTATTAATAAATTTTGTGTGGAATAACTTCAAGTTAATGAAATATTCAAAATGTCTGATATTCACAGAATAAAGTAAATGTCTTAGTTTCAATATGATACAAACAAGTATCCTTTATAATTTTTATGATTTCCAATAATAACTAATTTCCTGTTTTCATATCAGTAATCAGTAACATATGTCCTTTAACACTATGACAGTTTTTTTTTAAACTGCACTCAGTTTTACTTTCAAGGCTTTGCTATTTATTTCTTTAGGTCTTTCTTTTTACACAAACCTTTTAGTTGTTTCACCAATAAACAATAAACAATTTTTTACTTGTTTTTTCGAACGTACAGTGCAGCTGCCTATAAACCTTATCAGACGGTCTTAAAGTAGATGGGCTTCTATAGATTCCTGGTGTACATCTATTCTCCTCCAATGCTGGGAAGTATATCTACTGAAAACAATATCTCTGATCTGATCCACCTAAAAGTGACACTTGCACAAACTTGTCTTGTTTCTGACTCAGACTCTGAGAAGAAAACTTCTGTGTTCTGGCAGAAATGTACTATACACAGACTGCGTGTACACTGTAAGCATTCACACTGAAGCGTTGAAGTGCACAGCATTGTGTCGGGTGGCTAGGGATACTGGAGTGATATGTGTATGAATCTCGTCTGGTTGAATCATCACTACAAAACAACATGTCTGAAGAGCATGTGTATTCATTGCATGAAAGTTCAAAAAGTAGTTTCAAATACTACAGGCAGTAGAACAGGGCATTCTGTTTTCTCAGTGGCATTTAACTAACACCACCTCCAATATTCCCATTAGCCTTGGTACTTTCTAATATTTGTCTTTTGTCCTTAATTTTTTCATAATTACTAAATAACCTAATATTATTGCATCTGACCATTATATTTGTAAGGGGTCTGAGACATGGGCTGTAGCTAGTTCAAATTTACAATTGATGTCTGGTTTGTGGAAAGAGACTAATAATTTACAATTTCCTTCAATCAAGAGCCGAAGCTTCCCACAACATGTAATTGCGAGACAACTGTAGAACTGAAGAGATTAACATGGTGCCTCTGGAGTATTATATTCTACTGCTGTAGAAATTGTAGTGCGACTGGATATATGTGCATAAGAACAAGTACAAGTGCAGATACTGTAAACAGAAAGCAAGGTTAGCTAACAACGACACTAGATAATGAAATCAGATGTAGGATTGGACCCGAGGTGCTGTTTAACATTAATCTTTGAGCAAAGTAAAAGCAGCAAGCAATTGGGAAACACCTTAGAAAGCCGAATGACCAAAAAGCAAATGATTGACAGTAATGACTCTAGTATAGTGGCAACAGGGATACATTTATGCAGCGTGATGTGCCATGATTCACCTCTTTTTATTTCTGCAACACTAGCTAAGTCTATAATGCTATTGATTCAACCTTGGTTTGTTTCCCAAATTTTACACATTTCACAAATGCGTTTATTTATTTATTTATCTGTTCATTTGAGCTTGGTTAACTTAAAATTGATGATTTTTTGTGTATGTATTCATGTGCATAATTTTCACTGATGTCTAGACATTGGATATCCGGACACTGAGATTATCTGCAACGGTGGTGGGCTGAAACTAAAGTTGTGTTCGGACGGAATACCAGACGAATTTTAGGGGGAAGTACAAAAATCAAGATAAACACTTAAGCCAGAGCAAGTTTCCCTTGGGTGGCAGAAACAGAGGTAAAGTCATGCCCATGCAAGTTGAAACTGTTTCAACTTGACAGAAAACGAAAAAAAATTGCTTTTATTGTGGGGCTTTATGTCTGTAATTCATGAGCACATGGCGAGAGGAGGAAAAGGAAAAGGACAGGAGGAAAACAGCCGAAAGGACCAGAGTTTATGGTAAGTTCTGGGTACACACCCCACACATTCACAAATGTGCTGTACATTGCTACCCTTTTCCCTATTAACATGTGAAAGAAGTGAGATGAAAATGCACAGACAAAAAAAGGCAAAAGCACCCACTACTAAATCTAAAAGCTGGCAGGTGTATTCTCAGAAAAAATGGAAAGCCTCCTGTTAGCATTAGCATTGGTGATGTGATGATTGGTGAAAATGTAATGAAACGTAAAGTTGGATCTGACCTGTCACTGAATATGTTAAAACCGTCAAAATGCTTCACTGTTTGATACCATGAGAGCATCCACCGGTTGAGCCTTTTCAAACTTAGCCCCGGTTTGTGGTCCTCATGTATTAGCTGGTATACAGGGGGTCACACAGGTAAGCGTCAGTTTCTCTAAAAGACAACTGACTGCTGATGTTTGTAAAAACCCAGAGGGTTGTATGAAAAATGCCTTCTGATCTCCAGATTCTCCCAAAGATTCTTCTAACCATCTGGATGAGAAAATAGTCCCTAAACTGCATAATAAAAAAAAAATATATATATATATTTTCTTTTCAACTGGTTTAACTAGAGTTGTGCTCCTGTTTCCAAAATTTAAAACACCAGTAAACAAAAACAAAATACAGAGAGGACTGATGTAGCACATGTTTAAATTAACAAAATGTAAACAGACATGCAGAACAGGCTATTGTAATTGTCCTTAATTATCCTATGCCAACATGTCACATGGATTTAAATGCAGTGTTTTCATGGGAGTGGCCTGGTGTGTTTGGGGAGTGGCCGGCTCCTTCACACATTTCTCCCCGTTCATCACTACGACGGCCAGAGCCGAGGGCTGAGCCGGGACACTCCGTGCGCTACATCACGGCCACTAATTGCACCGTCCGCGGAGGCTCGTCGTGCTTGTTTTTCCGAAGCCTCCGAAGGCTGCAGCCGGCGGATGGGGTCGGGCGGGCGGCTGCTCACCGCTTAGTTCACCCGCTTCACCAACTAGTTTTCCAAGTTGGAGATGAACTTCTGAGAGACGCGTCGGAGGACACGGACACATCGGCCGTGCGCGCCTGGCTGCTTTTACGCGCGGACTCACCTGGTGGCCGTCATCGCCACCACTTTATTGCAGTTTTCATTATTTTTGTTTGTTTTTTTTCCCTGCATCTGAAGAAAGAGAGGGGGGGAGGAAGAGGAGGAGGACCCCCGCTCAGCCGCCGGTCTCGTGGCTTCTTTGTATACAGCGGCAGCTGTGTGTAAATGCTCGGGCACGCAGCGTCTCCTGCTCCCTGAGCGACAAGCTTCACCGGGCTCCGTCCAACCTTCGTGCGAGCTTCTCCAGAAATGAGGCGGCCGAGCGAGGCGTAGAAGAGGGATATCAAAAGTTTGCCTCCCCGCAGCCCGATCTCGTTTACCCCGACAGAGCCGGGGTCGCTTTCGCCGCCTCTCCGCCTCCGACTCTCCGTGTGTGCGCTTGGATTGTAAGCGGCAGAAACAAGAGTCGACCACGGCCCCAGCTGCGCGGCTCCCTCACACGCACCATGGATGTAAGGTTTTATCCGACTGCGGGTGGAAATTCTATTCCGGGGGATCCACCGAACCTGGATTTCGCCCACTGTTTGGGCTACTACAACTTCAATAAGGTGAGCACCCCCCCCCCCCATTTTGTGCTGCAGCCTTGTTTTGTGTTGTGTGACCACGCTGGTGCTGAAACCATTGCTCCATAACTCAGGGCTGATGTAGCTTTTACGAGTAAAATAATCTCTTCCAAAAAACAGCTTAATTCAGAAGCAGCGACGTCCTCACTTCAGCCCGTTTCCCTCCGACTTCGGCCGCTGATCGGCACCGTTTTGTGGAGCTGCTTTTAATGAACGATTCCCTCCCGTGCCACAAACTTTGTTGTGCATTAATGGAAACGAGTCCAAGTGCGGTGACTCCGTGTTACTTCTTGCCCGGTTCACACCAGCCTCCCTGCACCGCTTAAACTCTCACCAGGGCGATGTGATCCATAGACACAGGCGCTGTTGGAAATATAATATAATATAGTATAATATAATACAATATACAGTTTGATGCTCCTCGACACCAGTAGTGGATCATTGCATCAGAACTCTACGTTAGAGTCTAAGCATTAAATGTGATCAAAGTATGATATAGTGTATCCAGTGTCAAATCTACTCCTGCTCCACATTGATCCGGTTTCAACATGATGGAGTTAAATACCATGTTATGGAAACCATTGTTTGTCCTTTGGCATGTAGATCTGTTAGTGTGTTACTCTTTTTATCTCAGTGCACGCTGACCTAAAAGTCATTGTCACACAGTGCAGGCTGTTAAACGATATTCTGACAATGTAACTAGCTAGATTAACACAGGGTTGCTCTTTTTTGCTCTGGCAGATAATGCTTACTTAAAATGAACTCTGACTATCAGCTTTCAACTTCACAGCCCTACAGAGAAACACACACACGCATACAAAGAGAAATGGATATCAGACTTTTAACCTGTTCAGTGAATGAATGTGTTCATTGTCAGCGTTGTGCTGTGTTGTGCACTTATCTTAAACATGGCATCAGTGTTCAGACTGTCATACTAATATAAACAGCCACATGATCCAAAACACAGTTTTCTCTACTCTCTCCCAGGTTCTGTAATGTTAATGCAGAAAGTTGTTTATTCACTTCACCAGATCTGTATAGAAGCAGAACTGTTTCAGAGTTGTTAATCATAACATTGCTGAGGTATGACAAGTTTATTAACTCTCAGATGTGAGACTGAGGTTATGTAAAACACAGCCGATGGTTTGTGATATTTTGCCAGTGATGTAACACTTGAACTATTAGGGCCAGTGATCCATCAGCAGCTTGATTCCCATGTTCCCCCAGCAAGAGGGAACATCACTATGACAGGCAAAAATCAAACAACAGTGGTGTGCTGCTTTTATAAAGTCTAAACAATGATACCTCCTGCACCCCCCACCCCTCCACACACACGCACACACGCACACACAAACACACACACACACACACACACCTCCCTCCCAAATTATTCAGTCCCTGCAATCTGATGCTGCTCAAAAACACTTACCGGGTTACTCACTGTTTCGTCAGCTCTTTGTCATGTGGCCAAGTTGTCATATGTGCCCAATTTCATCATGTATTCATCAGCCTTGAGAAATTTTAACTACATAGCTTTAAATTGGTGTAAGAGTTGAGGTGCGATTTTATTCCTGCCCATAAATTCCCCAGGTCAAGGGAAATTTTCCATCTGTAACAGTAATTGGCCACAATGCAAAAAGGAGGCAGAGAGTGAGAAGGAGGGTGGTGAGAATGTGCTTATCCAGTATCTCTACCAGTTGTGTTGAAAAGAGACAGAGATAGAGAGTACAAAGCATGCATTTCATGATAATTACAAAGCCTTTCCATGCTAAACATATTGATTCTTTTGCATGAGTCTTTTAAATGAGCAGCCAGTTTATTTGAATCAATTTGTGTGAAAGCTAGAACAATTTGGAGTAGTTAGTCATCTGAAAGATGTGGCATGCATAAAAGTCACACAGAACTAAAGCATTGCTTTTTACATCTATTTATAAGCTGTCACACTACCCTTTGCAAACAACTTTTACTAGATTCACAGTTTTGATTTGAAAACAGGCCATTCCCTCTCATAATGCTGGCAAAGGATATGTTCAATTTTAATGACAGCAGAGACAGAAGGGCCCAGAGGCACTTTGAAACATCAGAGATTCTTTTAAATTTACAGAAAAATCAAAACGAGTGGCACAAACTTAATTAGGTGCTACGGTCATGACTAATGAAGCTGCTGGTTTTTTGGCACTGAGATGAAGAAGAAACAGTGGTCTGAAGAGAAACATGCCACAACTTCACACAGCTGAATAATGCTGATAATGATATATATGATATATTCAGCAGGAGAAATCACTTGCTGTAATCTGATGGAATTAAACATACTTCTTTTTACTGTAATGCGAAGGTTCATCTGTGTGATTTTTAAACATTAAATGCATAGTGTTCAAGTGGGTGACAGGGCTGTAACAGGGTCCATTTCTCTTCAAATTTCCATTGAGAACAGCTCAGTTATGCTCAAGGGTATATACTCACAAAGGTCCCTACTTTTACTGTCTTTTATTGGTTGTTGGTCTTGAAGTTGGGTTGTTTTATCTTTGTTAAATTCTGGAAAACTTTAAGTGAACACTTAAATGTTAACGTGCTCATACACACAGGCAAATCCACAAAAAAAAAAAAAATATATATATATATATAATCTATATACACATATATTTAAATATATAATTATATATATATATATATATATATATATATATATACACATATATTTATATTTAAATATATATACAGCATATATATATTAGTATGTGTGTGTGTGTGTATATATATATGTATATGTCAGGCAAAGCATTAACCAAAGACAAGAAGCTATTTGCATTCAACTAGTTTTTATGTTTGTTAAAGTCAAATGTGATTTACTTTAATGGTTTCGTGAAACGGACCCTCTGATATTCCCATATGGCCATCTGGTTGTCTTTTCTTAGTTTAATAATGTTTCAGATACAATATCCATTTAGTGTTGGCTTTCATTACCTCCAAGCAAAGGGAAACTGAAATTACCAACAGATGTTAATACAAACTCTTCACCTGCACTGGTGCTGCCACTTGAAGTTTATATGTAAAACTAATACCAGCACCGCTGAGACATCATAATTCTTTCAAGTTGGGAAACAACCATACATCAGAGTTTTTTATTAGCACTATTGTAGAGGCACTTAGACAAGCAATTTGAAAGATAGCTTAATTGCATCATAACTAAAATCATCTAGTGTGACCTACTGTATCATTGCTGATGTTGAGCTTTGAAAGGTGACATACAACTTTTTTGTTTAGTGAAGCATTTTAACAATTAAGGACAATTTATCACCAAACTTCTAACCAATGACAGCTCCTTTGAGCTAAAGCTATAATCCTTCCTGAAATAAAATCCCATTTTAAATACTGTTTGTGGTCTGCATTTTTCTTGCACTTGCTATTTAATTTATTTACATTTAGCAATTTCTTTATCTCTGCATAGTAGTATTTATTGGTGGTGGAGTCCACTATTTCCGCACTGGTTTCAGAAACTGATCACAGCTCTTAATTACTATTGACAGAATTCTTTATTAAAGCAACGTGTAATAGTTTGGTTGGTTGCATTGTAAACAGATACACCAGCTGCTCTTCTGTTGTAGGTGTATTTAGTGTTGTATTACACAACGCTCACTGTTAGCACAATTAACCATTGGTGTCATCCGATCAACCAGGACTATAAGCTTAAGGAATGCAAATCTTGAATACTACAAATTCTCTGTTGTTGCACATATTCAGCTTTTTACACGTTAAACATAGATGAAGCACTTCGGAGGATTTATTTTTGATCTACTCCATGTTTTGTCGTCTACGTGCCTATAATATGAAAGACTAGCGAGTTGTTTCAGACTTTAAGTCTTGACATGATGATGTAGGGCTGTAGCTACACTTATTAGATGATTTAATGGAGCCTGTAAAATGTGTTGTAGGTGAAAAAGAAGCCTGCTCGTGCATCTCGTGGCTCCTACTGACCTATGCATATGTAAGGAAAGCAAAAACAACAATGATTTAAGGAACTCTGGGGAGGATTGTACTGAATTACAGTACTTGCACAACAGCAAGCCATTTATTGTGACCAGACCATCGTGGGCCAGTCTTCTTTTGTGTGTGCTGTTCCTCCTGCTTCAGCGGGAGGGAAGGGGTTAACACTCTGCTCAACCAGGGGGCCTTGTGCATCTCTCCAGTGTACACAGCTGGTGCCATTTCATCACACACATTCTAAACATATCCAAACACAACTTTAAATGTGGGTGCGCTGATGCTCCGTGTATGTATGTGCATGTGGGGGGGGGTTAACCTCAGAGGCTGTCTGCTTTGTGAAACTCAACAGTTGATGGACATGTCTCCAAGGGTCATGTTAAATGTTTAAGTGTCCAAAAAGTGAATAGCTGACGTGTTTTGCTGCGTCTTTTAGTTGTCGCCTGTCAGGAGCTGTAGTTCAGCTCATTTATTAAACACTTAATTTTCCCGCTGAGTATAGACACTCCAACACGTACACTGTACTTGGAGTATTTGCTTCTAAGAATGACTGCTCTGTCTGACAGACCACACTACATCTATGTCTGTGTGGAGCAGATGTTCACGTTTTCTTAATGCACAGTTCTCCACCTCCTATGTCTTAACATGGATTTCCTCTGATGTTTGCTATGATCCTTCAAGAAAACATCAGGGATAGAGACATATTGTTGGAAGTAAATAATCAACGACTAATTGTTTATGGAAACTGGCTATTTAAGGGGTTCATGGCAGTTGTTTCTGAAGGCAAGCCAAGCTAGAACTGTAACAGCCAATAGTTTCTGATCCCTGTGGCACCCATTATCACAGCTGTCACTCTCTTTACTTTGTTGATCATGTTAAGATGTTGACATATGGCACGCATGCACTTGCAGAGGTACCACCTTAGTCCCTCTGAATTTGTTTCAGTTCCCTTCAACTTCTTTTACCAGCATAATCTGATGATGTGAACCAACAGTCTGAACCTGTGGGAAACATAAGACCAGGTTGTCTGCTTTGTTTATGAGGTGGATATGACAATAAGGCTCTGAAATCTTATACAGACATAGACCATTACCCAGGTCTGCTCTCATAAAGACCCTCTGTAATTCTGCCATCACCGCTCATAAATCCTTTTCATTACATCTACTTGAGCCTTACTCAGTGTGGTTCATTTAGACAGACCCCACACTCTAAAATTGTTTCTCAACTAGTGTATTTGGGCACCCACTTTGCATCACATGTCCATTTGACATGGTTGTGAACAAAGAACATCTCAGTCCTGTGCCTTAGGTTGTGATCTCATGACCAGGGAAAAATGAGGGCCCAAACGAAGTACAGTAAAAACAGTAAAAGAATCAGTTCTTATATGTTGGATGTCTTTGTACTAGGGCTGGATGGTGCTGACCAGTAGAGCCCTCGCAGATCTAAAGTGGCAATGATGTAACTACACCAGTGAGAGGCAGCAATGCACCAAACCGTGCCTAGTCTGCCAGAAAGAAGAAGAAAAAAAGTCGCTTTTATACTGCCTGGGTATAAAAGCGGGAATGTTGTGATGGTATTCGGTCTTGATGTTCTGTATAAACTTTACTAACACGGGATGGCGGGTGCATTGTTGTTATGTATATTGGTACCGTCGGTGCTTCAAATTATTCAATGAAATAAATTTAAGCCATATCATCTAGCCCTACTTTGTACAGCAGGCCTATCATGTTTGTATGATCTTATGTTTTTCCTTGAGGATTAACACTGGCTTTGTTGGTCCCCACTGAACCAAAACAACCTTCTCTTTCTGGAAAATTTGTAGCTTCATGGCTGTTTCAAAAACATCGCTTTTATTGGTATAAAAAGGATAAATGCACATGAGAGACACATTTGTTGTTGGATTTTGATCATGTACACTACATCACTACACCATTTATCAAACCCTGTAAGTGCCTGAAGAAAAATAGTTTCTTTTAACATCCAAAGTCAGACATTAAAAGAGGACTTACTTTTTCAGTTGCAGCCCACAACGTGTTCAATGGTTATTTAATGGTTCAGTAAATGATCATCAGTTTGTCATTTCTGATTGCTTCAATAACTATGCTTTTTATTTTTTGCTAACTTCTGATCATCAGATTCACAGTGGAGTTCAGATGTGAATTGTTAAAATTGCGTTATTACATTTCTCCAAAATGTTATTACTTGATGCTTCACTACAATTAAACACTTGATAATGCCACTGTGTAGTTTATTTTAATTTAGTTGATTTAACCATATACATTATTGCATAAAAGAGCTATCTACACTGGCATTTATTGAAATTTTGTAATCAAACATATATGAAATGATGTGTTTTTTGTGAGGCAATACACAACTCCACAAAAGCTAAGATGACTACAGAAACATCCATAAATCACAGTTCCACGTAGAGAGGAAACTCATCTCTGAGAAAGTCTTCTTATTTTTTGTGAATACTGTGCTCTTTGAATCAAACCAGGGCCCCCACAAGAGATATTTTTCCACAATGATAAAGTGTTTTAATCTGGTTTTGGCTCACTACATCTTTGACAGCCTCAACCTTGCTGACTTATTAAAAGGAAGGGGAAAGAACTCCCTGTGCCCCAGAAAACTGCTTTTACTGTGAATTAAGCAGTTTTTAAAAGGACCAGTCAATCACTTCTGGTTGGCTGATTCAATAAGTGGTGTGTCCCTTTAGTGGTTAGCCTCGCTGTTAAGACACATTCATTTTTAAAGCTTTCCAGAGAGGCAGCCATTCCATGTTTCATAGATCTGATGTCCAATTCTCTTAATGGGCTCACGGACTGTATCAAAACATTCTGCTGTTTTCCTTTTAACTTCACTTGCTTGACTTAGCCCTTGGCTCTTTTCAAGGAGCACAGGCCACTGATGAATGTCCTCCTTCTCCCACAGTTACGGGTAATATTTTGTATCTTGGACTAGATGAATTTATTGCTGCTCTTTTTATATCAGAATTCTTTCCTCCAGCTGTTACTGTTATTTTCTTTTTAGTCACCTTCCAATTGGGTAAGTGCAGAATCACATTTTCAGAGTGAAGATATTATTCCTGCAACATGTAAATTAGTCTTATCAACAAAACTAGAATAATTGGCTGGGTTTAGAATTTCATTTTATGCTTTGATTTAGCTGTGATCATTCTAGCTAAAGCAGCCTACTCATAGAAATATTAGTCACCACTCCAACAATTGTTCATGTATCAATTTGAATGTGAATTCCTTTCTCATCATTGGCCGTGCAGACTGCAGGTGTGTGTAGTATTATATGCTACACAGTGTGATTAATTCACCCTTTTCTCAGTAGCCCCCTCCTACATTACACATTCCCATAATGCAGTGTGTTACCAGGTTATACTAAAAGGACTGACAATAGTAGCAGGTGTGCAAATAATCCTCAGACCTCGTGGACAAAGAGCTTAAATAATGGGGGTAAATAAAACTTTTATTTGAATGGTCAAATAGATGGCATGTTGGAGCAAACTGCTACAGGTTTCATGTAGGACTGACTTTAAAGATTAAACTGTTTATCAAATGGCAAAACTTAAAAGCATCACCTAAAACCACATCTTCTAAAAATTAGACTGATGCAGTTATAGCTCAAAGGAATAACAAACAAACTTGTTCACTGTGATGTTTTTGCATGATTCTGTTCATGCTTGGGGTGTGATTTGTAGTGATTTTCAAACACTCCTTTAAACATATAGTCTGTTTGTGGCAGTTGGATAATATTAATGTCTGTCTGAGTAGTTCCTGCAATAATACTGCAGCCTATACAGCTACTTTTTCCCCTAAATGAGCTTTAATAGTCTAGATTTGAAAAACTGCCATCTTCCCCTACTACAGTTATAATGGATCTTTTATATACTGTTCTATATATACTGTACATGCATTAGACTGATCAGAATATTCACTAGCATAAATAGTTTTTTTTTTTTTTTTTTGTTGTTTTTTTGTAATTCATGCTAAGTTTAAATGATATCAAGATCTTAATGAGTGCACTGGTGGAGGACTGTCTTGCTTCACTGCCAAGTCCCGGAGGAGAATGAACCAGCTGTTCCAAGAAGAATATATTTACCCTTTATGTCTGCCATATACTTGGGTTTCTCAGAAATGTGTACCCATCTTAGAGACCAGTTTCACATAAAAGGGCCTTCTGCACAGGAAAAAGTTACTCTATATTTATGTTTTTTTTTTTCTTTATGATTTATTCCCTCTAATTTATTGTCATTCTCTGCTTACTCACCAATTTATCACCTATTTTTACAACCATATATACAATTTGCCACTATAAAGAACTTTTGTATTAGTGCAGACTGGGCAAACCTGTCTTGAAGCATGAGACAGGAGACACTGACCTTTTTCAGTATTGATTTGAGATCATTATCTATCCCTATAGCCTAACCACAATCTCTGAGTTATATAAACATAACCATGGAAATGTTAATCATGCTTCAGTTGTCAGGACTGGACACAATATGGGAAAACAAATTAAATATGTTCTGCAGAGAGCACAATTGTAGGAAACACTGTTGACTCATTACATCACTGTTACATCATCCTTTTTGCCATAATTGCCAAACAGTTGCCTTCTTTTGAATGAACAAACCTCTCAATATGTTACTGAAATATCACTGCTTTCAGATTTTGCGTTTCATGAAACTCAAGCTGTATTTATGAATCTATCTAGCTGTTATTTAGTTATGTCGGTGAAAACTCCAGCAACATCATAATCCAGTCTTTGAAACCTCAGCTGGGATTATGAATATGGTCCATGAAATTCTTGAGCCAACTTGTGATATTTTCAGGAGTTGAAGTTGAAGCTCATTCACTGCATGTGCTTGTTTTTTGTGATGCATGTGTTTCTGCTGGCTCGTGGACTCTCACATGTGGTCGTAATGTGGGATGGCAGCAGCAGAAACAAGAGCAAGGTCTATGAGGCCTCCGCATTGGCAGGGTTCCCCTTGCTGGACGGCCACTTTCAAATGACATTCCTTCTAAGGAATATGATCTACTTCTTCATCTTTGGAGGTTCTGGCTCATGGTGTAACTTTTAAAATACCTGAGCAGGCTTGGGAAAGGGTTCTGTCTTTTTTTTTCTTTTAAAATAGGCTCTACATTTGTGCATCTCTGTAGATAAACAAGAAGAGAAGCTGAATGATTACGTAGTTCCAAAGGCATTACAGGCAGCTGATTAAAGTGTTAGGTCGGAGTTAGCCAAGGTTAACTGTCCATAATGAAACACTTTGAAAATAATGATACGCCGCATGGTTTTATGAAGGCTTGTGGCTGCTCAGCTCAGCAGTGGTGACCTTCAGCAGTTCCATGAGCTAATTGTAGCGAGCCCGCAGCACCCCTGTAGTTCCGAGACTCCATTAGCTTCTGATATGCATCTACGAGAGCAGATCTCATACAAGGTTTGTCTCTGAAATCATTCCCATGTCACTGAGGTGGCTGACCATCACTTTCAACTCTTATCATGTGATACGTCTTGAGCTGCTGCTTTGATTTGTAAATGTGGTATGTGGCACAGCAGGCCATGATGAAGTTGTTAGAAAAGAGCAATTTTCCAATTTTATATTGCGGTCAATGTATGAGAAGTGGAAGAAACTACATTTTTTAGATTGACACTACTAAAAGATTGACAACCATAATATATTTATAACCAGATTGTATTTAAAAAAAAAAGTCTGTACAGTATTACATCACACGTGAGTGTTTTTCATCTGCTATTGCAGAGCATGTGGCCTGTTATTAAAAACAGCAGCATATGGTACACTTGGGAAGTCTGGATTATACTCTTGACAGTACTTTACATAACATATTGAAGACTGGCTGCTAGCCACACTATACAATTACTGAGTAACTATTATCTATCTGGAAAGAGAAACAACAGTATTAGATATTGCTAACAAGTTTAACACATATAAGTGTTCATATAGTGAGGGGCCTCTCACTGTATCTTGCTACATGATAATAATGTTCCTGTACTTGCACTTTTATGTTTTCAATTTATTTTTATGTTGTCTATTGTTTTGCCTTGTGTGCTGATATGTCCATAATGATAAGACTATATCTGCTTTATAAATAGAAACTAAAACTTAATTTCATGCCAGGACAAGTGAGAGGCATATTGATAATCGCCAAATATGTGCAGTTCTGCTTATGAAGCTCTCTGGAGCTACAGTAGTGTTTGCTGTGAATTATCAATTTAACTGCCAATAAATTGTGTTTAAATACAATTGGTGATAAATGGCACCCTGTGGTGCCCTGTTAATAAGTATTTTGCTGATTTTTGCTATTTTCTGCTGTACAGTTGGTGGGGAATAGGTATGCATGCAAATTGACGTATTATGCGGCTGGCATGCATAAGAAATGAAGGCACATCTCCATCAGCTTTAGTTACTGTGGCAGTGAAATGTCACCAAATGTAGCTGAACATGTATGTGCCCAGCTCACTATAAGATTCCCAGTTTAGCCAGTCCTAACTCAGTTACTGGTTTCTACTGGATTGTTGTGAGCTTGAGAGATGAAATTCAAAGAGACGGCTCTATGTTGAGCTTCGCTGTTGGTGGGTGTTGATATTTTCAGAATCCATCCCTAACAGGAACTAATTAACAAATAAGAATAATTGCCCTGTTCTTTCATTCATCATAACAGGGAAGCTTCAAGCAGAAACAACAAAGTAGTACATAAATCAAAGTAGTTTCCTTTGCCAAGTCAGAACCCCCTGGGAGGCACCTTGGTGCTTAATTAAAATCCAGAAGGATCATGTTTTAAGTGTAGGTGAGTGAGCACTGAATAACAATGACAAACCATGCCCAAGAGCGTTAGTGTTGTGTTTTGGAAAATAATAACAGTATCTCGCTTTGTTTTCTGTATCAAATAAATGAGATTTAATGTGAAAGAAGAAAACTGTTTCAGTGCATTGTGCCACGGGGACTGTGGCGAATGTAGCCTCTCCTGGCTGCAGAACCTGCCAAACCAGGAATGACATATTAATCTCATAATTATTCACACAGGATTATAATGAAACAGCTCATTATTAGACATTATTTGATGGTTTACCCTGCATTGTTTGTCATCACTTTTAAGCATTGCAGTCCCACACATGTATTTGCCAACAACAAATTCTAACCATACTTTTATCAAATTGTCACAGGTCATCACTTACCAGTATTAATTTGAATAGACTCACAGGTCCAACAGGTGATGACTTTCAGTGGAATGTCACCTCCGCACGTTAAAGTGATCCTATGTAACTTTTCTTAACAGTGGTAACTAGTGACAGTAATGGTAATGTTAAAATGTAGTATGTTATTAGTACAAGGGAAGAGTCATACAGTATGCAAAATATATCAATCTAAATCTTGGTAAGATTAACATTAACATTAAGATCAACCACCACAAGCTACTGGTTATACCGAACTGCAAAACCCTTGCTTTGACTGCCAATTTGTTTAATATATTACAAAATGCCTATATAACATTTCTTAAGGCTTCATTCTTCATATCTTTTAATACAGTAATAGTAGTAGTGCACAAACGTTTGCATCCACGTTCTTTATACTGTGTGTATGTCGGATGTCAGAAGCCACGGTGGCAATCCTCGGAGCTATTGTTGTCCCTGGTCTTTGAGTTTCTAGAACTACCAATTCTGCAGTGACCAGGCCAACCAACACTGACTGATCTCTAGGCTACAGCCAGAGATACTGTGGTAAATCACTGGGTGAAACACAATGTGGAATCACATTTTCTAGGGACAGCAATTGAAATATAAACTGTCCTACATACTACATACTGCTGTTTCTGTAAGCATCGCAATTCTGATGTGTACTGTCTCTTATTAAAGGCTTAAAAAAAGAATAGTACTTTAAAAAGAGAATGTGTGTAGTTATCAGCAGAAAAAAACCTCTCCCAAGTCAAATCCGCTCAATTATGGAGCTCTGGAGAGCTATCCCCAAGCAACCCCTCCACTGGTTAATCAGTCACAGCAAATTGCAGCAGTGAATATTTCAGACTCGACAGATTTGAATAAAGACATCATGATTATTTCACTATTGTACAGTACCCTCAAATAATTTTAGAGGCTTTTAGCTGGAGCCAGCATAAACTGCATAACTCCTGATTGAAGAAGGGTGAAAAAGTCAAGGGAGAAAAGCAAACACAAGGGCTGTCAGTCAATGTGGCAAGCTAATTGGGTCGATCTCTTTAGCGAAGATGAATGAAGAGATTAACTCTCCCTATGTGTCCAGTGAATCTCCCCCTCTGGCTCCAGGTAAATTAGCTGATGACAAGTTGACAGTGGGAATTCTGTTTCTCACTCTGACTTAGAGCTGCAGCTCTTACTTAGTTTTTACAGCATGGCGCCCTCTGTCAAAATCACTGATTTGTCATTACAGGCTTTATTTATATGTTTTGAATTATTGGATTAGTGCACCTGATGGATATGGGACACCCTTTTTACATGTGTTTTAGGATATAAAAGGTTTGGTTGTGTTAGGTACAAGTTATTTTCATTCAGTAGTTTATCGCTTTTGCATATAAATAACAAGATACCAGGAGATTTAGGCTACATTATCACCAGTTCTGATGCTCTCCGCAGACTGTGTATACTGGCAAAGAATTTGAGAAGGGGTCCAGAATGAGGACGATGAAGACAAATGGAAGAGTTTTTGGAGAATATGTGCACAGGAAGGTGTGAGTGCAGAGCAGACAGCCCTGTTCTTATTTATTTTTGTGGAGAAAGTCACAGATCCTAAAAAAGAGGTCAAGGCTCAAATACAGAAAATGTCAGTGACTCCTTTTTTAGCTGTCTTCAAGGAACGGGATAAAAGAGTTTGGTGGGAGCTGTTCTCGACAAATGCAATTATTTTTAATTGTAAAAATGACAGATTCAAGGTAATTTTCTTGTACACAGGAACATTTAAAAAATACAACTACAAGACAAGACAAAGCAATTTGTGTGTTTCATTTTACAAATTATTTTGATTTACAGTTGCTTGTTTTTCAATTGTAGTGTATTTATACTGCACATTTACTGTACATGTGCAACTATTGTGTGACAAACAGATTTTCACTTGTTTGCCTGATAGCATCAATAGGGAAATTCAGTCTAGAGGAAATAGTTGCATTTGTGTGGCCACATGCTGGCAAGTGTCATCAACAGAAAAGATTTTTGCATAGAGTTTTTTACTATTTTTTTTCTCACCAGATGTGAACACTTTTCTACCTTACATTGCTGTTTTAAAAGCAATGCTTAAATACACTGTAGACCACCAGGTTTCTGCTTGCCTTTGATCTCCAACCTGTCGTTTTACAAAGGAAAGGAACAATTTTTGCATTATGACTAAAAGACGTGTAATGTGTCTTTGTTCCGAATCTCTTTAAATGTCAGCACAATGATATGGAATCAGAATTGAAGCTTAGTGTTTGTAATTATTCAAAGCTGGTATCTTAATCTCACACTGCTTTTGAAGTAGGAAATGTTAAGTGACATTTTGAGTTTAACTACTGTTAAAAACATTAGTGAAGCACTTAGCCTGGTGGTTGCTGTCACAAGAAAAACAATGTCTGCGACTCAACAGCCGTCAGGTTTGGTAATGATGTCCTGGTGTGCTGTCAATCTAGCAGATGAACAGACAATAGTAGGCCAAGGAGAAAAAGCTTGAAATAGCTAATTGCTTGTAAGAGCCTGCTCAACCATTCTGTAACAACTATATTTTCACAGATGTCTTTTCCAGCTGCTATTTCATTATGGAACTCAAAGACATTACAAAAGCAATGCAGTGGCTTTCTTGATGAGTCTGTGCTGGTGCACATTAAGTTATAATGATTATAGATACATTATTGCAACCGCAGTGGGAGATGAAAAGGCACGTGCAGAAACAGCACGGAGCACAACATCCATATCTGTGCATTTCCATTATTTCTCCTAATATGCTGCAGTCATTCCGTTAATCTCTGCCAACTTGTTGATTGTCAGTTTGGAGACACATTTCTGGAGAGGAGCCCGAGAGTATTTGAAGTTGGACCTCTGTCAGTAGCGCCAAGCAACACAGCCACAAATTGGAATGTGGTGCAGCTCTGGGAAAGCAGCCAAGATTTAAATTAGACAATAACCTCTGCTCTCTCTATATTGCTTCTCTTTTCCAGCTGCGGGCCTAGCCATTTGTTTAATACAGTCAGCCCTGTAGTATATAATAGACTGATATATGAGTCACCGCTCAGCAGTTTGTGTTTTTCTGATTTATAGAGATTGAACAACTGGTCGGTTTGTGCTTACTGTGGACTTACGGTAAGGATAACAGAAAAGACACAGGTTGCACTCCAAGATTGAAAGTATTGTCATAGTACACGCAGGAAGGTTTCAAACTCTTATTGCTGGACTTGAATGGCAAAAAGACTAAATATCTAACTGACTGCACACAATGCTACAAATGGCTTTAAACTCTTTAAGGTAACATGTAATGATGTCTAAAAGTTTTAGTCATTTGCACTAAATTTTATTTTGCACACTTTATATTTCTTATAATGTTTATTACTATTGGATACTACTGAACTAAGTTAGCAATGTTCAAACAAATCCTATAAAATATATTAAAGCTCTTCTTGACTGAATATCTTGGTGTTGCTCTCATTACTTAAAGCTCTCCTTCCTGCACTATAAATTCAACACAT
Source organism: Istiophorus platypterus (assembly GCA_016859345.1). Classification (NCBI taxonomy): domain Eukaryota; kingdom Metazoa; phylum Chordata; class Actinopteri; order Istiophoriformes; family Istiophoridae; genus Istiophorus; species Istiophorus platypterus. The sequence goes on from CM029118.1 coordinate 24,373,918, forward strand.
ATTGTAGTGTTTTCAATCACAAAATCAAATATTTCTGTTTTCTGCATTTACGTGTAAAAAATAAAGGACTTTTTTGAATCATCACTAAAAGCTCTTGACTGTGCACATTCCCAAAGACGGTTATAATGAGTGTATTAGCCAGTAACGGCACACAGGGAATAGAAAAATGCATCTGTGCTGCTAAAGCAATAAGAGAGGACTCCACTCCCAGCAGCTTTCAATAGGGCTTTATGTGAATCTTAGTCCCAGAGCTCATAGCCACCCGACAAACCAAGGGAGGTAGCACAACGATCTCCATTAGTGCCACCAAAAACAAACCCATTTCCAGTGACAAAAAATCTGTTCTCCTCGTATATGACATTTAACCATGTCATTTTTAGTTTTTGCTTCCTTAACCTCATAGCATCTCCCTGCTCTCTAGTAGGAGAGTGGCAAGTAGAGCAGAGTAAGCTTGGATCAAATCCAAATCTTTCATACCATCTTGAGTTGGAGTTGCTTCAAAGCTCCTACGAGTAAACAGCCTTGAGACATTGCTTAGCAGTAAAAGCGAGACAACACCAAGAGGCCAAGCCTTTCTCATGTTGCTTCCTCAAGAGCTGTGTGTCCATGCAACGGCAGCCATTGTGAGAAAGCTACACCATGTTTCTGAGGCCCTTTCCATCGTCTAAAGCCCCTTTGTGGCTGTGGGCCAATGGCTTTGCACCCCGCCAGATCAAAGATGGCATCCCATTTAGCTTGCGCTTTCTTTTAGGATTTGCTCTTGAGAGTACAGAGCAGACTCAACAGCTAGAACAAAAAAAAAACAAAAAAACAACAGGATGTTGGATGTTGACCTGCATAATATTGAGACTACTGGGCTCAGGCTATGGGTCCATTATGACAAATGGTTAGACCATCTTTGTTTTGGCAGCATTTGCAAGTCTTAGGCTTAGAGAAAATAGTAGCTATGGTGAATCTAGGTGTATTTTAGTTCCATTGTGTAACAGGCTGGTATTGGATGTGGCTGTGCTACAAAATTATGACGTTAATGTGTTACAGTATTGTCAATATGTTGGCTCTTATAACAATACCTTACACAAAAAATGATAACAAAGAAGTCTGGGATGTTAGAGTTATTTGAAAAAATAACAGTTGTCTTATTTTTAGCAATGCTACTGGTGTGGCTCTAGGCATGGTAGTGTCCACCACTTTGCTCTGGACTGAAATAGCTTAACAGCTACTGCATGGATTGCCATGATATTTTGTACAGACTTTCATCCAGTGCCACCAAGAGGTTCACATTTGTAATCGTATGTGTTATTTAATTAAAAAAAAAAAAATAGTCACAGTGCCGCCATAGATGAGGAAAAGCGTGTTTTTGAAAAGTCATATCATGTCATTGACAGCTTCTCTGCCTGAACTAATGTTTGAACTAAACAGTAAAGTAAAGTCAACTACATTTATTTGCGAATGCAAAGGTCTTACAAATGCTGTAGTCCACACTAGTCTGTTTGCATCTCCATGATATGAATCTTATACACTGTATCTGTGCTGACTATAAATTTAGCCCCAAGGAATATGCTGAATGCACCAACTACAAGCTCGCCTTTTACTGTCTTTCAGCGCTGCCATAATGACTAGTGAGCTCTAAAAACATAATGCATATTTGCTGAGCTGTGAAATCGCTTGAAGTTTTTCCTTTATTTTGATAGTAAAGCTTGTCAATTTCGTTGGATATGCAACCTTAGTTTCATGCCCCATTACAGAATTGCAATGTCCCTGTAACATGTAGTGTAATTTGAAGAACAGAGGCTCTGCTTTTGGATTTGCTTATGACAATCTCCATCTATAATGCATTTTTTTTTTTTTTTTTGAGAGACCTTAGCGATAAAATCTCCTATAAGTTGAAGATCGGCGTTTCAGCGGATATACATGTATGAACCACATATGTGTATACCAATCAGATGAGAGAGTAACAGATACCAGGATGCATGCTCCACGAGGGTTTAAAGTGTTCCTTCAGGCTCACATTTACTAAGGCAACGCAAGCTGTGGTGACAGCAGTTCAGACCACAGTGGTGACTGTGGTGTGAGAGAGGAGATAAATCAGCATACAGCCTGAACAAAACTGTCATCAGCATGATTCAGATCCCAGATAAGACTTAGACTTTTCCTCATGCTGGATGCTCTGCGCAACTGTTAATGTACTCGCACGTAGAGGCAAAGGAAGAGCGAGATGCTTACAATGAACTTCCTCTCGATGCTACCTTATGTAGTTGAGGACTAGCAGTCCTAATGGTGGAAGACAGTGCTAGGCTGGGGGAGTAATGATTTTAGCTTTAAACTGAATTACCAATCGATTCGGTCTGCAGATCAGAACACAGCTTGTGAGCCAACTGTGTGGACATGCTGTGTTGTGGAGTCGCTTTACAAATTGACTGCTGCACACATAGGAGGGAATATATCTATATATGTCAGCTCTGCACTGCATGCGCAGCAGCCTGCTGGGTGTGAATAGGCCTTGTGATCACCAGCAAGGCAGCTGCAGAGTGTTTATGCTGAATTGGGTTGTAAATGAGCATGTATTTGCTGAGGAGGACCTCAGAAATCAGAAGATAACTTTTCCAGAGGCTACAGCAGGGCCTGACCGGGACTGCAGGAAAAGAAACCGAGCTCTTTTGAGTCTCAATTCTCCTTTGCTAAGAGTGAGGCTCAAACCTGGTGGTAAGCCGAGCTTTAAAGAAAATTGCATAAAATAATACATAGCAAATTACTGTGGGTTTCTCGGGATTGGAGGTTGAGTTTTAACTGGTGTTTTTGCTGTCTTTTATGGAGATCACTGGAGACCATATTAGCACAAGTGTCATGTTCCAGAGAACACATATAGGCTGTGATTACTAAGCTCAAGCTGAATTTTAAAATTGCTAGTCAGCAGTTGATATGTTTCTGGAAAAGCCTGGGCACTTGATTGAATTAGTTTGGTGGGTTTTGGTGGGGAGAAAGAATGTGACCAATTTGGTTACCTGCTAACAGACAGCCCTGGTATTGTGACTTTTAAATTCTACTATGAAACCAAAGACCAGTCTGCTGTAGCTGATTTGAAAACATCTCTTTGATTCTTCATTTTTTTTTTCTGCGACTCTGTCATCATGCACCTTTCCCAGGCATTTTCTATTTAATGACTATTTACTGACCACTGAAAAAGCAGTATTTGAGGTTCAGATGAAAAGGTATAAACTAGTGCATCTTTTTCCATTTGTATACATGCAGAGATGGCAGCTGTGCTATCAGAGGCTCTTCAGGCATGTATACTGTGGATCTTGGTTGTCCAGCTCATGTTTACTGATAGGATCTGTGTGGTTACTCCATCATACTGGCGGCTGAGATGGGGTCATGTTGGTGCAATATTGTGTTCACCCTGAGGTTGAAATAATTTTGTTTGCTATATTAGCTGTAAAACACCTTATTTCCCACTGGACATTCTTTCATACAAATATTCCTGCTCTGGGATTTAAAAGCTAGGGAAAAAAAGTCAAGCATCAAAATTACATTTGCTTTAGTCAGAAAAATAAGAAATGGACAGGATACATGCTGATGTTTGTTTAAATTTTGACCTTAAGAATATCCTTGAATTATTGTCCTGACTTAGAATGAAAAGAGAGGCAGTTTTGTGCATTTACAGAAAAACGTAGAAATTCATATTCATCCCATTCATTGCGAGTTTGCTTGGTTTTCTGTCTGCCTGCGATCATGCAGACAGTGGAGTCTTTTCACATCAGGATCAGGGACCATGTAAGCTCTTAATTCTCTCCTGTTAAACAGTTATTGAAGAAATGTGCTGGTGGTGCAGAAGGAGAAATAAAAACACTGAGTGCCCGGTGTTTGCTCTGCCATGTAGCCATGTCTGGTTCTTAGTGCGACTCATATTACAGAGCACCTTTAACTGTGAATTCACTCTGTTAATAAACGCCCCCCACAGCTATTTAAAGCACCCTTTTCTGTTACTTACCCTTCTAGAAGTATATGACTGATTTTTGGAAATGTGAAGAAGTGAGATGCTCTTTTTTTGAACTCGTTACACCACTGCCTGGGCTGTTGCTATCATACTTTACAAGACATTTAAGGCATGTTTATTGTGTTTCAGGAGCATTTAACTGATATTATCAGATGATTTCCCCAACTTGTAATTTTTTTTTTACATCTCTAGTTCTTTTAATGCTTCTCCACACACATACACACACACTATTTTTTGGCCCTTCACATAGCTGCCAAGCTCTCGTCTAGCTCGTCACATCATTTTAATTACAGAACCTTCATTGTCTGCGCTGACCCATTTTAGCACTGTCCCTTACTGTCAGCTGCATGGTACCTCCAATCACACTTAATTTCATCTGGCATTTAACCCCCCCCCCAAAAAAAAAAAAAAAAAAAAAGAAAAAGAAGAAGAGTTGGGAATAACAATTACAATCTTCGCTCCCTGCTCTGGTCGTCTGCTGGGGCCTCCGACTTCGGCTTGGCCACAACATGGTACAGCTTTTACTGGTGGGGATTGATACTGGTGGCTAGGAACCTTTCTCGGGATGTTAGTCACAGCTCTCAGAGGAGATTTGGATCTGCTCTTAAAGGGCCCTGGAAACAAAATAAAACATGACTCACAGAGACGGAGCCCAGGGAGTTTCACACTACTAATTAACACTTGGACTTAACTTGATTGTGTTTTCTCTAATAAAGCTAATGTGATTCGGATCAGTGTCCAGGCTTACAGTATGTAATTCCACCATACATCTCAGTGTGCTGTTTGTTTTAATTACACATTGCTTCCTGATTTATAAACACTTACATGCTCATGAAGTTGTCATCCAAATTACCAGTGATGTGTAACATGGAGAGTAATTGAGTTGAAAATGTGTGACTATAGTTTGCACGGAATTGTAGACAAAGCTGCTCCACTTACAGACACCTTTTCTCACTGTTTCCTTCTACACAACAGGCAGGAAAGTATACAAGCATCTATGTTAGAAGATAACAGACCTGCCTTTATTCCTCCGGGATTTTCCCAAATTATCAAGGAAATATTTACAACGAAGACCAATTGTCTGTTCTCTCTGTAAAATCCTATTCACATCCAGAGACACGGGGGTAGAGGAAACAGAGACAGCATTGCATGTAGCCCTATCTTCCCTCACAATCAGAACAATGTTCCTAGTGCTTGAATAGAGAGGGATATCTCTGAGACTATAATTTGTTATCTAAAAGAAGAGGGGGAGACGGAGTAACACTTCCAAGATAAACCCAGCATAAGGTTAATTACCAGCCGAGTGGCTGACGTAACCCAGTCATGTCATGCTTCAAAGTTACACACAGCAGGGAAGTGAAAGAGGACTAGCATTTGACAGATGTTTTTCACTTGACGCCTCCGAGTCTGTCTGTGTATGTGTCTTTAAACATTTGCCTGAGCATTTGTGCAAACACATAAACCCCAGTGCTCGAGTCAGATATAGTTTAGTGGGGTAGCTCCAGGTAAGATGGCACCAGAGGCCTAGTCAGCACAACCACCTGCTTTAGCAACTGCTAGCAGGGCATGTGGGTCCCCTTCTCATTGGTGCGTAACACTGTTAACACTGCTGCTGATTCCCCACTCTCTCTCCGGGGCATAGACTAATTAATGGATACCATTCGCAGTTGATTAGCAGCAGCTCTTTCGGTAATTACATTCGCATACTAGCCACTCAGACAAAAAGGAGAAAAGAAAAAAAAACACAGAGGGATAGAAAATATATTAATGCACTTCTCAGTTGGCTCTGATCTTAATTTGTTTCCACTATTGTTTAGCCTTTCCTCAGATAAGAAGCCATTTTTTTTCCTCTCTGTCCAAGTTACTCATCACTCATAATGTTTAAAGAGAGTGACTTTGTAATAAACACACAAAAGAGATTACTGCAGAGCTTTGTTGAGAATAGGGAGTGTGTGTTCTCATTGGAACCTCATGAAGACGCAAACGCACTGTGATTCTTTCTCCTCTGAGCCGTGTAGGCTGGGTTTTGCACTCCTCACTCACAGAGAGGTGCATTGTGCTCCTGGGCCCAGCTGCTAGCCCATAATTCTTCATTCTATGTCCCATTGTTCCTACCTGTCAGCATGGTTGTGTCTCCAAAGAAAGGAAGTGGCTGCCATTTTGCCAGCAGGCTATGTGTGGGTTGGGGAGGGGTGTGCAGGGGGATGTTGTGAAAACATGTTATTTCTTACCAAAGTACACGATTTTAATAGCTAATCAACTGTCTTAAACCCTGATGTGTATCTACAGAATGACACTTATTATTTCATCACTACTGGATTTGTTAACACACCCTTACTATTCTGATATTTACTCTAATTTTAACAAGTAAATGCTTGAGTAGAATGGAGTAGACTAATTGTTGCACTAAATAGGATGGACCCAAAATACTTTTTCTGTTCAAATCAGATTCTTCAAAAGCATAGATAAATGTACAAAAAAAGAGAAATGAATTGTCAAACCCCTCTCCACCCATGTTAAAAACACTCTCCACCTCCTTATTTCCCCTCAGTATCACTACTCTCCCATAGGTTATTTGAAGTTAATAACCTGCCAGAGCATCTTGATACTTGGCTTTGTGATGCAAACATATCCTTAATTGCCATCCCATAAGAGCTGAATAGCCAGACCAGATTCTCATTACCCTGGTTTGAATTGGCCCGGGCCTCTCACATGCCTCTTGTCAAGTCACAATAATGGCAGAGTGGCAGAATGCGCCCGTGCACGTAGAGAAAGGGGTTAAGTCAGTGTGTAAACATTCAGGGCCAAGCGTGACAATCTGTTTGAGTGATAGGTGTCCATTATGAAAGGGGAGCCGCTTGTGTAACATTGGATGTTATCTGAACACCAGTAGGCTGATGATGTTTTTTTTTTTCTTTTTTTCATCAATTGCAGTTCCAGAATAACAACAACTACATGAACATGGCGGAGGCAAACGGTGCCCTGCTCGCTGCTGGTGACGTGAGTATACTTTACCATTTTCCATACTAATGTTCCCTTTTCAAACATTGAAAATGAATCTCATGCAAATATCCTTTCTAAATAATTAATAAAGTAAATACAGCCAAGCACGGTGCCGTTAATGTTTTCTCTCTCGTTTTCTTATTCGGTAATTCACACATATAATTTTCATTTAGTTGAACCTTGTCTTAGGTGTCATGTAAATTGCTTACCTATTGATATTTCTTGGTGATTTATTATTAAAGGCAATATAGATTGCAGGGAATGTAGACCACCTGTCTTGAGACCTGCACAAAAGTCTAAGCTCAAAAAGATGAGCTATAGGCTCACCCTATGTTGTCTCATAGTAACTTCGGAGAGCTGATGCTGATGCTATCAGGTTGCCTTGACCAAACTATCCAAGATAAATTGATGTCTCAGAAAGCTGAGGATAAACATCTGTTTTCTTCCTCTTTTCAAAGACATAATGAAGGAGCCCAAAGAGATTCTGTAGTTCTGTCACTCTCTGAGCCACTCTATCTGATGGCACTTAGAAAAAAGTAAAATGTCACCAACAGTCATTGGCTGTGGAGCTGCTGTAATAACTCTGTCTACTGTTCTGTTGCATTAAAAGAAAGAAGGTAATTGTTGTTTCTCTGGAGCCATAGTATTCCTAACAGTGTGCTAAATTTACCCATTTTATTTCCTCCCCACCCACTCTGCTGCCCTGTCATTAGAGACAAGTGCACCAAAAAAAAAAAAAAAACCCATCATCCTCTGTGGTTCAAACAAGCCAATCTCATCCAGTTTAGCAGAAGAGATTAATCTGGCTTCAAAACCCACAGTGAAGTATCACTGCACAGCCCCGAAATAGCGCAGTAGATGTCATTGTTAACCTTGTTTTCATTCATGCCAGTTGAACAGTTGGGACGGAACAGTGACATTTAAGCTCAGAAGTGTTGTGAGCGTGTGACCTCATGTTTATAAAGTGGCCGCCTCACAAAGCCATAGAGTGTTACGGAAGAAGTTTAATTTTCCCCCACATTTACGTTGAGTGGACGCATCCTCTGTATCCACGGCCTGCTGAGGCCCACTGCAGTGGGGGCCACGCCGACACAAGCTGCTTGGATAGCATTCAGCCCCCAGCTGTGAGGGCCCACTATGGCAGTCAGGGAAAGGGGGATGGGCTGGGGGGGGGGGGGGGTGGTCCTTGATAAAAACATCCCAGCTCATTTGCATTTTATCAAAAGGAACAACTGTTTTTCAGTGTTAAAGCACAGATGGTACATTGCTTGGGAGGAGAGAGAGAGAAGTCTTAAAGATAGATTTTTCTTTTCAAGCGTTGGAGTGTACAAAGTATTGTTTGTTGCAACCTTAGCTAGAGTAAGATATATGTGACTTCCTCTTTCAGTTGTGAAGTTTCACACTATCACTACTGTAATGCTATATTAATCTACTTAATGTGTCTGCCTTGGGCTGATGGTACAACAGGAAAGGAAGTCTTCATAATGAGGGCTCCATGATGAAAAACAAAGTTTGACAGCTAGGCTAAATTTATGACACCACATTTGGTTAGCTATTGGGAGATATATTGTCAAATAAAACCAGAGGGTTATTGCTTTAAAAGATGCACCCTTTATGTAATTTATAAAGATTGACTCCTACTATTTGTGTAGCTACATCTTGTTTTCAAGATGTAGCTGCATGTCACATGTCTGGTAAAATTAACATTGGCTTTCAGTTTTTCATTGGATTAGCATCCCAAAAAATCGGGCCTGTGTAGAATGATTCTGTTGTTTGCCAAGCTAAAATGCTACACTGCATTTGCATTGTCACATACATTTTCTGTTTTAATTTAAACAAAGAAAATAGTCTTATTGTGTAAGATTTTCTTGTTTGCCCACAATAGTATTGTAACCTAAATTCATGTCAGTGCTTAGCACCAGCCTGGTGAAATTTGACTGGTTTGTACAATGAAAATAGTTAACTACTACATGTTTATGACAAGTAGAGCCATAAAGCCAGCAAATTTACCAAGTAGTTTTTGTTATACAGTGGTACCCAAGCAATAACTATCTAAAATATGCTAACAATAGCTGACATTACTGGCTACAAGTCATACCAGCCACAGCGAGCCTTAAGAAGCAAAATCTCAGGAGCAAGGGTTTATTTAACTGCTTATGAATTTAACTTTTTAATTTGTAAGTGGAAGAAGATGTTATTTATTTTTTCAAAAGTTATATACTTCCACTATGATATACTTTTCAGTCTGTAGTCTTTTCTCAGAATTTATTTTACCCCAGTTGTTGTCAGGTCGTTGACTCTTGGCTCAAAGAAGATGGATGTTTTTGTGCTATAAGCATTACCATCTCGTCTCTCAAAACTAAATATAAACCTGTTTTCAGCATTTTACTATTTTACTCACAATACATACTGTGTATTTAAAAGGTTCATAAAAATGTGTTGTGCTTGAAGCAGAATATTTCTCCATCAGAACAGCAGACCTCTATTTGCTGTTTGGATGGCCGGTGTATCATTTCCCTTATGCACTTAGAGGATGAGATAAGATGACCTTGGTGTGCCTGGTAAAGCATACATCCTAGCAGGGAAAGCTTGACTGCTTCCCTCAGGGAAAAGGATACTGTACACTGAGATTGTGTTCCACTCAGATGTATCACTTTACTTTCCCAATCAAATTAGAGACATGTAATGAACTATAAATATGTAGAAATGGACTCCAAATGATCCAAATTTGAAATAATGTTGATTAGGGGTGCCATGGTTTATGTTGTCATTTGAGTAGCTGCACTCTGTCTGTCTAGATATTTGAAACTTGATCCTCAATCCTGCCTCTATTGATTCTGAGATCTGTTATATGCAGTAATTGCATAATGCTGCCTTTAACAAGTCTCGGTTATTGCATCTGTGAACTGCATTACTCCATTTATTCAGGGACTGCGAATATTGCCTGAAAAGCTTTGTCTTGCTATTTTTCCTGATATTTAAACAGTATCATGGCAGGAAAGGGATAAAACGTCAGAAGGGAAATTTCACCGATACCAATCCCCTAGTCACCTCCCTGTATATTTTTTTAATTGCGAACATTCATGTAGGTTTTATTTATTATATATAGAGTTAAAACAAAGCACATATACTCTATATAAATCAGCTTGTACTGTATACCACAAGACCTTGCAAAGACCTCTTGCACGAACGGGCGGTTGTTGATCATTTTTTATCATTTAGGAATGGGTCTCTCTTACTGTGATCAATTGTTCCACCACTTTCATCCAGACTGAGATATTATGATGACTACTGGATGGATTGTCATGAACTTTGGTACACATATTCATGGTTCCCAGAGAATGAACACCATGAATTGATGGTCCTCTCACTTTACCCCTAGTGCCACAATCAAATTCACATTTATGATTTGAGTGAAATGTCTTCATTATTGGATGGGATGACATGAAATGTGTTGTGCCCTCATGCCACTGAACTCTGTGGCTGCCAGTGGAAATACGTATATACAGTACCTCCTCTCTCTCTCTCTCTCTCTCTCTCTCTGTTGTGCTCTCCCTTGCCCACCTTTAACATGTACATGCCTGCACATCCCAAGCCAGCATCTGGCTTGGCACTTGACTCTGCTGAGTCTTTCAGAACAATTTAAATGGATAATCAGGCTGGTGATGCGAAGAAAGTGGATTGTGCATCTCTTAATCTCCGATCAGAGCCCCCTAAGCTGCTCCTGGTGCAGAATTAGACTGGCTTTATGTGAAATGACACCAGACAGTGTGCAGCACTGTAACACTCTGTGGGTTCCAGTAAAATCTGGCACCGTCTTCCCCAGGGAGAGAGCCTTTTCTTTGAAGACAGCTGACATCTTCCACACCCCCCCAAATGAGACACAAATGCCATGTCTCCATTATCAGTGCCCCTTGTGCAGATGTTAATTTGAATCATCATTAACACAGACAGGCGATGCATACAAGCACAGTCTTTGATACTGATCTTGCTCCCCAACTGTGATTTTTTTTCTTTCTCTGCCCTCCACTTCCAGGCTATCTAGCAGACCCTAAACACTAGCATACCTCTCCTATAAGTGCATGTGTTTCACTTAAAGGTCACACTCATGTGTGTTTTTCCCTCCCATGAAAGTGGAGGTCACCTCAGCCAATCTTCTTTGACTGGTCCACAGTGGACCAGTCTATAGGATCCAGTGTCTAATATGGTTCTTGCCGGAATTACCTTACACAATGTTACACCACAGGAAACCTACTTACATCAGCATATAGTATCCATAGTGATATTTTTCTCTCCTAAAGCATCTCTTCATGGGCTTATATGGATAAATATGGCCAATTATCAAGCCTTTGCCATGTATCTGACTGCATTGGACAATGAGAGACCAAGGCAGGGCTGATATATTTATGTGTGAGAGGTTATAATAGTGTGACAGTGTTTTCAGATTGCTACATGATATGATACAGATGAGAAGGGACCATAGATCTTGAGGCTTGTGTGGAGATTGACCCTGCTTCACAGGGGAAGTTGAAAAAGATGAATGAAGACTAAAATGATGGATGATCTCCTATCCTTTCCATGTTCTACTGGACCTTGTGTTCCATGACTTATGACAGTTTTGTTTTATTAACTTTATAAACACTGTTTTTATTCGCATCCTGCGGCACAATGGTGCTTTTGCCTCATGTTTGTGTGTTCTCCCTGTGCCTGCGTGGGTTTTCTCTGGACGGTTCCTCCCACGATCCCAAAGACATGCAGGTTAGGTTAATTGGCAACTCTGAATTGCCCGTAGGTGTGAATGTGAGCGTGAATAGTTGTTTTTGTCTCTATATGTCAGCCCTGCAATAGACTGGTGACCTGTCTGGGATGTGCCCCACCTCTCACCCAATGTTGGCTTGGATTGGCTCCAGCCCCCTCGTGACCCTCAAAGAACAAGTGATATAGCTAATGGATGGATGGATGGATAGAAGTTCCACGGGGTTTTGAGTAGGACAGGAGCATAAAATGACAGCAGAGGACTAAGAGCAAATGGTTCTTGCTGAAGGTGCTTTTGATTTATTCTGCACTCTGCAAGCCAGGGGCCAGGGCTGTGATGAATATGACCTTAGCTCCTTCTGAAAGGAGAACTGATTTTCTAGCTGTGAAACAAGGATTGAAAAGTGAAACAGTGGTAGGGAGCAGGAAGAGAAAAAGAAAAGGGGGGGATGAAAACTCTATTAGCTGTCTCTGCCACAGGAATTCATCAGTGCTTGTCAAGACAGCTGCCCTGACTAGGCAATGAATTAGTTTCAAGTGTCTGTGTGCTAAAGCAAGCAAGGGGGGGCATTAATACTCCCTAATCAAGGGCTGTGTTGGCATATTCCCTCAGTTGCCTCCCTTTTTTCATTCTATCCCCTACCAGAGACAGAGAGACACATGAGCTGACAAAGACAGGCTTGGTTAGCTGTGTTGCTGAGTGTAGTTTCCTTTGAGATTAGTAGAGTTTCACCTCTGTTATGGTAGGAATTTGATTTGCATGTGACAAACCAGGCTAGGATGCTTTACATGTGCGACGATGTCAAATTTTGTTCAGAGGGAGGAACTCTTGATGAGGTCTTTAGAGGCAGGACTTAAACTCTGATGTAAAACTTACATGAGGACAGGAAAACAGTCTTTGAGATCCACCTGAAGGGCTCTCGAAGTAGAGTTGACTTCTTTTTGTTTCATTTCTAACAGGATTTCCAACAACATTGGGAGTTTAGTATGATTTTAGCATTTTACCACTATGCTTTCAAGCCGTATGCCAAGCCTTGCTAGCAGTTAAATCCATATCACTTCCAGTAAGAGACTCATGCTTTGAAGAGGTTTTCAGTAATTTAACAGCAACAGCCGAGCCCAGAACTCCGGATAGCCTGCTGTTTGGCCTTGTGTTCAGCAGCATTTATGTGGACCTGCAGTGTGGTCATTGTGAGGATATGAATATATTGGCTTTCCAGAGTCTACTTTAATGCAATGTACAGATGACAACAAGATCCAAGTAGGTGAACAGTCCCATCTCCAAGAAGGCATATAAGCAAATTAAGTGTGACCAAAAGCTTTAATTCGAAAGGCAGAAGGATTAGGCTGTTTGATGAGCAGATTCAAGGGTGCAGGAAAGGGGAACAAAAAGAAACACTTCTGGCCAAGCGTAATAATCTTTGAAAATGTTCTTTAAACCCATCTCCCTGTGACGTGTACTTTCACTGCACTTCAACCCAACATCTTCCATCCCCAAGATTAAGGGCTTTTATCATGTATCCTCTCTCTTCCATGATTGCTGCTTGATATTTTTGCTTTTGACGTCTTCTTTCGCACGCGCCTTTTTCCTTCTTTTTTCCTAAGTGGACTTAAATAGGTTTAGGAAATGCTATATCTTAGTACACTTCCAGACAAGTGTATTACCACTATAAAACTCCCTCTCTTAAACAAAGTTGTCTGATTTAATGCCTGAAGGTTTCCTTCCAGCATGTTAGATAAGGCCCACCTCCGTGAATGCGTTGTGTTTATGGATTTCATGACTTTCCTTTTCCTTCCCTCTTTTCAGACTTTTCATACACCCAGCTTGGGTGACGAGGAATTTGAGATTCCTCCCATTACACCTCCACCTGAGACAGAGTCTGGTCTGGGTCTGTCAGAAGTGGACTCACCTTTCCCAGCAATGCCTGAGCCCCCTGGGCAGCACAGGGGTCCATTAATCCCACAGTTCCCCCCTCAGAGCCTGGATCTGCCCTCTATTACCATCTCACGCAACATGATGGACCAGGAAGGGATGTCTGTCAACAACGGCCAACCTGTGGTGAGCACTTCTTCAGATTTATACCAATATTAATTCAAGAGGTGTATTTTTTTTCTGCAATTGAGGAATGTTATCCTCATTTGTCAACATACAGAGATGCTATGCTAGCACTGCCCTAACATGTGTCCAACTTGTAGCTGCATCTCCAGATGTGGTAACCTAAATAAAGATATGATTTATACTGGATACCCCTGATACCAGAAGCATACAGTCCTTAAATGTGCCCTTTTACCGAACCACAATGTCACCTTCACAGTTTTTGTACGCCTCCTGTTGGCAGTGCATCTGGCACAGCATCTGGCCTTGTTTACAACACAGGAGGTATATGATCACATTGAGTAAATGTCATGATATTATGTTACTTACTGTGAGGATTTTTTTAAAAAAGCTCACAGAGCATAGATGATCCCCCTCTGTAAGGTGAGCAGATGTGAATAGATCACAGGTGTTAAAGTACAAAGCGCGTTCAGTCCCAGAAGGACAGTGAAAATTGGACCCAAAAGTGCCACAGTTTCACATACTCATATTTAATTCATGTTGCCTCCAGAACCCTTTTTTATGCTGTAAATGCCGATTCATGCTTTTGTCCAATGTCCCACGAGGTCTTCAAAATAGACATATGCTCTGTGTGGAGTTTACATTCAGCTTTGTCTTTGTGTTGTAGAGAATTAACCTGCAAGTGAAGTCTTGACAAACACATTTTTTAGCTTAATCCTCCTTTCTGCAGACACAGATGGTCAAACCCGGAACAGTAGACGAAGTAATCACTCTTCATGTTGATACTGTTATGTGCTGTAGATTGTGAGATTGTTTTGGGGTGGAAAGGCATTTTCAAATGCCACAATCATAGAAGCATTGAGGAGGAAAAATGGAAATGTCACTGGCTGACTAGTTGTCTTACAGACCTATTACGAAAATAGAAGATTCATTTAGAAGAGAAGAAATGAAAGGACAAAGGCATGAGCGGTGAGATGATGATATTGTTGCTTAGTTTGCTTTTGAACCAAAAAGCACAGAAAGGGTGCCATGATCATTATGAATGTGTGAATAAATGAAATGTGTTTTAGACCCCCTGTTTCTCCCCTTTCTCTGTGACACATTTGTTGAATCACACTGATATTAGAGATATTTATTTACATTCCATATGGAAAGGGGCTATAAAATTTTACAGCTCTTTTTTCCTGCTTCCATGCTTCTGGCATGTAAAATAATTGCAGCTCTTAAAATATCTCAGCCACATACAGTAAGTGAGCCCCAGAAGGCTTTTGCCTAAAGAATTTTCATTTCATGGTCAGTTAAGCTTTCTACATCTGGAAGAAACAGAACCTTGACACAATTACATTCCTGACTGTTCTCACGACTTGCTGGAGGATTAGATTTGATTCTCAAACATTATTCCTCTTTAACACCATTTGCATGGCTCATGTCTCTGATTGTGCAGAGACTCTATTAAAAACTGAGAGGAGAATATGGGTTTCTGCTTCTTGCCTCGTGGCTTTGTCGTCAGCACACCACTCATTCGTTATCAGTCATCACACATTGTACTGCAGGAAGACTTGCGGTGGCCCTTCATTTTCCCTGTAAATGGGATTGATCCCCAAAAGTCTTGTGACAATGCCTTTAGAAATTCTATTCATCTACGATTTTATCTTTGTCTTGAAAAGAGAAAGCAACTTTTAAATGAGATAAGTAACAGCGCTGTTTGCAGTGCATTCTCTATATACAGACAATGATTTACGAAGACCCTAAGAGGGGTGTTTTGTCATTTTTGTCAGTGCACTGATAAAGGGATGACAACCTTATATACATGATTACATTCTGTGTTATTTGTTATGGCTGCAGGGGCAAACAAATAAACCGTGCACTGTTGCAATTACATTTTTCATCAAGCCACCATGCTCATATTTCCCAAACACTTGTCTTGGTTTTCATTCTCCGCACTAGCTTACTGGTGGAGAATATTTAGTGTGTTTGAAAGCCTGTCTCTTATCAGAACTTAATGAGAAACCCAACCAATGAATATACCTGGGCTAGTTTCAACTGCTTTTTCCATGTCAGTGCATTGCCAAGTGTTCTGCTAATTCCTGTCCACATAATGTTCAGCGTATGTCTTGCAAATTGGCCACAGATGCCAAGCTTCTACAAAGAGAAATACATTTTCTCAGCTGCAATGTGGCAAGCCCTGAATCTTAAGTCATTATTTATTTAATCTGCTCTCCTAACAAGCTTCTGACTCTCATTTTTGTCTCCCAGCATGTGTCTCCCTAATCTGTGATTGAGTCTCAATAGTGCCAAATAGTACTGGAGTTAGAGCTGCCAGTATTGCTTTATTCACAATTTCTTCTCGATTTTCTCCCTTCTGCACAGCAAGGGTCTCTGGGTTCTATTTCAAAAAACACCTGGTGCCTACGCCACATTTTAGGGTTTTCTTGACACATGTAACCGTGTACTGAAATGGGCTCTGTGTCCTCCATGATTGGATTCGAAACCTACAGTAGTCAACTAGTTGTATTACATGTTAAAATCAATATTTAGGAGATATGAGCCCTGCTGTCTCATTATATTTAACTCTATGTGGTAATGCACTATATATATTTTTATTACAAACTGGCTGCCTCACATGTCATTAGCTTTAGAGCAGCAAAGATATGCCAGTGTCTAAAATGAAATAGTATTTGGACCAGATGCATCATGCAAGATGAAAGTGAGGCTGAAAAAGCCATTTGCAGTTTGTTGTT
The DNA here is from genome assembly GCA_016859345.1 of Istiophorus platypterus. NCBI lineage: Eukaryota > Metazoa > Chordata > Actinopteri > Istiophoriformes > Istiophoridae > Istiophorus > Istiophorus platypterus. The sequence continues at coordinate 24,390,467 of CM029118.1, forward strand.
CACATGATTTGATATGCTTTGATATCATGGAGATTGCCTATAAGTATAATACCCTCGGTTTTGACTGGTCAAAAACCACTATATCCTGAATCAAATGGAAAATGTGAGCACTGTTGCAGAAAGCATGTTTTTCTACACTTCCCTCTTATCTCCATTCCAAGCAAAGAAGCACTGACATGAGTTGTACATCAATTTAAGAGAGTGAATTTTTTTCGCTTGGTTTCGCTATTCTTTTCTCCCTCGACAGACAGCTATTGTGGCATATTGGGTCAGTCAGAAATGAAAGATATTCATGCAGGCATGCAATACTTGTAATGAAGTCTCAGCTTGACCCTCTGCATGATTGATTCTTACTTTTCTCAGGCAGTTCTCAAAATGAAATGATGTCAAGTTAGACACGTTTTAAATACCCATAATGCACCAGGAGAAATGGTGGAAAGGGGTATGGGTCAGTGCCTGTACTGGACCAAGGGGAGGGAACCTCCTGGCCTCACATTCTGAGAGTGGGAGGAGAACAGGCTGAGAGGGAGAGAGATTTGTTTTAAGTGGGGGTTATAGGTTGGGGAGATGGATAGTCTGAGTTTGCACACCGTGGTGAGAGAAGGAGAGAGAAGTGTGTTTGACTGAGACAGGGCAGGGGAAAGAAAAACAATTTATCTTCATGCTATTATAGCCTTTACCGGCATTCAGAATTCCATTTTTCTCATTTGGCTTAAGCACAGACTTCAGCAGGTTGCAGAAAATGGAAGAAAAAAAATAATATGATGTACCCGTTTAGAAGCCGAGTAAAGGAATATGTGCAGAGTGCTGATAAACTATCTTTAATAGGACTGACCTTTCATGCTGGCGAAAGTTACTGGGGGATTCATCCTTATAATTACCATATAGATGATTTTACCCCTCTCCTGCCATGGAACATTTCCAAGAGCTCTAGCATTGATTGAATGGAAATTGAACTTGTTAACATTCTTTTCAGCCTGTTACAGCTTAGTGCATAGTGCCACTGTTCATAAATTCTCCCCAAATTCTGATTTCCTTTCTATCTTTAAGAACAGACTGGAACCTGCTTTTATTGTCATCAGTGTTGAGATTTTTTATCACTTTGTGAATGCGTAATGTTGCATTCTGAGTCCAGCTGCTGTTTTTTATTGGCCTGCATTTATTGTGGAAAAGGTTTCACACATTGTCAATAATGGTGTTTTCTTTTTTTTCATATCTTTTGAGATGCTTTATGTGGCTATGTGTGGAGTGTTTGCTGTGTTAAGTGTGGATGAAGCTGACAATAATGTACAAAACAAGCTAATTTTTTACTCTTTTGTAACATATTGTTAACAGCATTATGTTGATGCCACTTATCTCAGCTTTAATATTGAAAAGCAACACAATGGGTAATATTGCAAACTTAATTTTCAAGAAAAAATATCTTTATTGATTACACAGTAGATTTCGCCGTCTTATTTTTTGATGTCCAAACACAGACAGACGGCACACCTAGTCACACACACAATCTTGACTGAGGAGGGCACATCTGGCCACTGTGTACTCAAGATAAGGACTTATTTGCAGATTTACAATGACTATCAAAATATCTGGTTAGATGTCTGCTGCGACTACTGACAATGCTGCAATCAAAATGCAAATGAGAAGGCAGAGGGACATAAATAAACAACCTAGTACCAGATTCATATTCACAATCAAGGCAACTGTTACTTACAATGATTTCTTTCACTAGTGTGTTATTAGCTGTTATCTTTTAATTCAAATCAGAATTATGCTAATAATTCTAGCGTTTCACTGATGCAACTGTCTTGGCTCTTCTGTAACATAAGTGAACAGCAAAATTGCTCCTACTTTAATTATTGCTATAATATGTGAAGGATGTTAAATGTGATATGATTAATGTTTTAACTGTGGTCATTTGTGCATTTTTTTTAAATGGACAACAACCAAAGGGCAACCAGAAAAAAATTCACCATATTCCAAATAAATAGCAGAATGGGCCATTGCTCCAAGTCCAAACTGCATCATTGGGATTGGGCAAAAGTGTTATTATACAGATGGCCACGACTAATGAGCTCAGTGTGCACATCTTTGATGTTCACAGTGAGCAGAGAGCAAACTGCGAGCCATCGTGTTTTCAGTAATGAAGATAACAATAGCAATTGGAACATGGTGGGTCGCAGCTATGTAAATCACAGTTATTTGGTAGTCGACTTGTTTATTGCAGCTTTTATTTGTGAGAAAACTGAAAATTCCATATTTGAAGAATCACAACAATACGACTTCAGTTTCTTCTCCACCTTTGTCTCACCTTTTGCAGAATCTTCCTCGCACATGTAAATATAAATCCGCTCTCACTTCATAGATTGTATTTATGATAAGCAGTAGACATGGCATATGAGAAAGAAATGGATTGTAGATCCAATATGTTTCTGTCTGAAATGGTGTTACAATATTGTTTTTGAAGACGGGCATTCATAAGGTGCTTTCAATAAAGCCAGGTGCGTGGGTTTATGATGTGTTGATGTTTGGAGAGATTGAGTTTGTGCTACTGAATACCAGATGGATGTACCCAGGGAGAACAAATCACCTTTTCTGTTGTGTTCACGTCCCCTCCTCTGTTCCACGTCAGCTCTGCTGGCTCTCTGATCAGTCTTCCCTCTGGGGAGCTGGCACGCCTCATAATTTCATCCTCTGCACAATCAATGCAAACATGTTCCCTACACCTTCTTTAAGACTCTCTCAAGAACTGGATGTTTTACCAGGAGAATAGTTGAAGAGATTTTGAAAATGTTATTACATTATACCCTCAGTGGTGGAAGGGGAGGGGACCTGTCCAAAGCTCTTAAGCTTCATACCTTCAACTGGTTGATATATGGATTTGATTATATAGAGGTCTTTTTCCACTCTTTGGCGGTCAAACATGATATATGAAAGGTGCCTCTTTGATGGACTTTATGGTTAAATTACACTAAAAAATATAGGCTTGTGGCCACCACAAACTAAATTGACATGTAGGTACATGCATACAAACTGTGACTGTGACAGTTTTTTTTACTGTGGCATTTGAAGTTATATATCACAGTTGGGAAGGGACTGAGTCCACTTTTCCCCTACAGGGACAGGGCAGTCAAAAGCTGTGCCACAGATTTCCATATAATAGAGTTTTAAAATGAATCAACTGAGCTGTGTAGCCATCTATTACTGGCTTATAAAATGGCTCCTCGGATGTCAAGGTAATTTATCATGGCCTCTAACAGAGACATTTAAGACCCAAGACATTGTGACATGTGATCTGCCACGTAACTGTCCAAAGAATCGAATGACCCGATTTCCTCTCTAATAAAGGGATACAGCTTCATGATCTTCCTTCTCTGGGCAGTAGGTGCCATAGTGTGTAGAGAGATATCTTTGTGCAGTGTGAAAGCACAGGAACATGGGTCTGTAAAATATTCTATTAAATATTATATGATTGGTTTCTCATCAACCCTTCTCTTTGCCTTTGTATCACAGAATGTGGGACCAGGCCACCTTCGCCAGTACCCATCCAACCCAGCCATGGTGATGAAGTCCATCATTAGCATGAACAGTAACGGGATGATATCACGGAATCAGCTGACCACAATCAACCAATCCCAACTCAACGCACAGTTGAGCCTGAACATGGCAGGACCGAACATCACCCATACTTCCCCATCTCCACCTGCCAGCAAGTCTGCCACACCATCCCCCTCCAGCTCAATAAATGAGGATGACCAGGACGACGGCAACAGGGTGAGGAAGGGGACTTAGTTGTATGGTAATTGTTGGGAGTTAACCTCCTGATATAAAAGGTATTTTTCGAATTTCTTTCATCTCAAAAACTGCCGTCATTGCAGGTCATTGGAGAGAAGCGACCAGCCCCCATAGATCCAACAAAGAAGCCCAAGACTCCTAAGAAGAAGAAGAAGAAGGATCCCAATGAGCCTCAGAAGCCAGTGTCAGCCTATGCCCTGTTCTTCAGAGACACCCAGGCCGCCATCAAGGGTCAGAATCCCAATGCCACCTTTGGAGAAGTGTCCAAGATTGTAGCCTCCATGTGGGATGGTCTGGGAGAGGAGCAAAAGCAGGTACTACAAAATTTAGTTATCCAGACCATTAAAATATACCATGTGGCATTGTTAACAGGGATACGGAAAGTTCAGGCAGAAAACAAACGTGTATTTGTGAATATGTGGAGTATATATGGTATGTGTGTATGCTGCCTTATGTAGGAATTATAAAAGAACCTTTATTTGCCCATTCACACTTACCTTTGTGTCTTCACAGGTTTACAAAAGCAAAACAGAAGCTGCCAAGAAAGAATATTTAAAAGCCCTTGCCGCCTACCGTGCTAGCCTGGTTTCTAAGGTGAGAAACCGTTTCTGATTTTCACAGGAAAATTGAGTGATTTTGGCAGTACACTAAATATAATGTCTCAAAATTCTTTTTAATATAATGTATTATGCACTGTGAATTTGTGGAAGGCTCTTTTGTAATAACAGAAAAAACTGAAGCAATTTAAGGTTTAGTAAACATACAGTATTGTTATATATTGAAAAGTTGTGCAGAGGTGAAAGCTGGTGCTTTGTGGATCATTTCTGATATTTTTTTTCCATCTAGGCTGCAGCAGAATCAGCTGAGGCCCAAACTATCCGCTCAGTACAGCAGACCTTGGCATCCACTAGCCTGTCCCCGGGTCTGGTGCTGCCTCCACCCCTCAACCAGCACCCCTCCATGTCATCAGCATCCCAGGCCCTCCAACAAGCCCTACCACGGGCTATTGCCCCGAAACCTCTGCAAATGAGACTAGGGGGCAGTCAGATTGTGACCTCGGTCACAGTTTCCCACCAGAACATGTCCTCCGGCATGCCACCGCAGCTGCTCGGCCAGATGGGTGCCGGGGGAGCCATGGTTGCGGGTGCCCAGTCCACAGCGGTGTCTCAGATGAGCCCACCCATGCAACCAGTGCAGCAGCATGCAATGCAGCAACTCCAGCAACAGCAACAGCAGCAGCAGATGCAGCAGCACCTTCAGCACCATCAGATGCAGCAGCAGCAGATGCATCACCAGCAGATCCAGCAACAGATGCAGCATCAGCATTTCCAGCACCACCTCCAGCAACAGCTGCAGCAGCACCACCTGCAACAGCAGCAGCAACAGCAGCAACAGCAGCAACAGCAGCAGCAGCAGCAGCAACAGCAGCAACAGCAGCAGCAACAGCAGCAGCAACAGCAGCAGCAGCAGCAACAGCAGATGCAGCTGCAACACATGCAGTTGCAGCATCAGCTGCATCAGCAGCAGATTCAACATCTCCAGCAGCAACAGCAACAACAGCAGCAGCAGCAGCACCAGTCTCAGTGTTCTCCACCCGAGCACTCTCCTGGTACACCCCATTCAGTGGGAGGCTCTGCATCGCTCGGCAGCCCCCAGCCAGCCCCACAGCAGCAACCACACCCCTCCCAAATCCAGGCCCATGCCCAGGTCCTGTCCCAGGTCAGCATTTATTGAGCCAAATGGAAACCTATCTCAAAGAACAGGAATAAAATAAAAGCATCATTCCATGTTGCTTTTCTAAGTTGCACTTAAGAAGTGTGTAAGATTTAGAATGTTATACAAAGAACTTTTCCATTGTTATAGACGGATATGCACACGCATGTACAAGGGGTAAACATGTTAGCTGGGGTTTTGTCTATAAAATAGGCTGAGCTGTGACAGAAGCCTGTTGGGGCAAGCTCCCAGCGATTGTTTATTTGATTGTTTGTGAGGTCTTTCAGTTGTCAATTTAAACTGACTCGGCACACAATATGTTGAAAGATGTGTCTTTCACTGTTTTATTTAACAATAAAGCTTTATTTATGAGGCCAGAGTTGTCAGTTCACCGCAGCAAAAGGACATTTTGAATTTGTTTTAACAAAAGGATTTTTATCAGGTCTTGCCTGGACTGAATGACTCACCAGAACATTCTTGGAAACCAGTAAACCCACACATCAGTCTTTGTTCCCACACTGGCCAGTATATGACAAGACTTTCTCTACTCAAACCTTTGTCTTTCACCATTCATTCTTGCAGATGTAACTGTTCAGCAATGGCATGGGGGAAATCATCAATGAAAACGTCACACATCGAAGCCCCGGTGATATTTGAACACATATAAACCATGCCACAAATGCAGAGAGTGTCTTTGAAGAATAAGGGGAACTGAAAATAAAAGCTCTTGGGATGCAGATCTCTGGATGACTGACTGAACAGACTGAGACAGAGACTGCCATAAATCATTTATGTCATCGCATCATCAAACTGTAGCTGTAATCTGCTGTACATGTTTTGTAGAGTGGGGAGAGATGAGACCTCCTTTATCCAGTAATCTGTCCTCCAGGTGATTTGCCCAAAAGCGTGTAACTGGCAACCACCCCACACCCCCTCCAAAAAAGATAAAAAAAATAATTTCTTTAATCTATTTGTTTTTACTTCAGATGTTTAACAATTAAATTATGTTTTTATTTTGTGTAACAAAGGGGATATTTTATGGTAAACACAAATTTCCGGATAAAGGAAGATGGTTTGGGGATTGATGTATTTTTACTCTGCTCCTTGATAGCGTCATTGTTTTAAAAAAGAAAACTAGCAGAGCCAGTTTGTTGCACTGCCAAAGCCAACTGAAAAGGCATCTGAGGTATTTTTGCCAGCTGTAAAGAAGTCCCTGGAAAAAAAAAAGAAAATGTTGTACATTTTTCATATCACCTGTTGTAAAGTTTTAATATGTGAGGCTTTAATTAAAACATTGTTTAACGACCTGTGGATTGCTATATCACATAGTGCATTTCTGCTCTTTTCTACTTTTTTATGAGTTACAATAGCAGCGATTAATTTTGTTTGTATCTTGCTTACAAACCAACTGCTTCTGAAAACTGTCCATAGAATAAATGCATATTGGTATGGAGTTTGAGAAAAGTTGTTTTCAGCTCACAACAGGAAAGGTAATTAAATGTCTGAGTTTTTGCTGGGCCATGAAGTCGAATCCAGAGACATTCCATCACTAATATGATAGTAGCCATAATTTTGTATGAAGTATTATATATTTCTTTGTGTCTCTGTTCAAAATTAAACTATCAATCAAATATTTATTTGAAGGAATCGGTTTATTTCAAAAGTTTTATTAGCCATAATCTTTATGAGGTATTTCTTCCCATCTCCTTGTTAGCTATTGAAAAAAAAATACACTGATAAATATTCATAGCACTCAGTTCTTTACAAGATATACAAAATAAATTTGTATGTTTTCTATTGAGTAATTCTATAAGAGAAAAATACTTTTCAGGTATATATGAGCATTCATGTTGGCATTATTATAGTTTGTGCTGTTTCTCAGTGATTTTAATGGAAATCCATTGTAACTGTGTGTAAAAACAGTGTTGATACTGGACAAGGTCAGCATGTAACTGGTACTTGTCTCAATAACAGTCCCCTTCTCACACACCGGTGCATTGGATTCTGCCTCTTTCTTACTCCCTTCAAAATCGCTTCATTTCCAAGACATCCCCAAGGGTTTGCTGAGCTCCCTTGAATAATACGGTGAGCGGGGGAGGGAAGGCAGGCAAACAATAATTATCATATCCTCACAATGGGCTGTGAATACACTGGCCCGGAGAGGGGCCTTCCTTTTTTTTCTACAGGCAGCTGAGATATTTTAAACGCGGGTTAATGTTAGTTACAAATTAGGAGCGAGAATCGGCTCCTGTGCTTCTGTGATAGTGGCTTGATAGAATTTTTAAATTTTAGTTTGTTTTCAATTAGTTAGTTTTAGAAACGCATTTGTAATTTGGGCCGAGGCCTGTCGCTGCTGCTGTGGTGATTGGCTCTTATGCTCCGTATTGAAACGATGCCCATTTCTCTGCCTTGATTAATTGCAACATCTGTCCTGTCAGAAGTCTGAGTGAAGAGGTCTGCAAGAAAACTGCAAATAAGTGCTGGCAACAGTCTTAAAGTGCTTATGATGAAATGAAAATTAAAAACAGCAAGGGCCGTGCATGACCTGAATCTCAATGCCAGGGGAGAAAAGGAGAATGTGAGAGCGGGTGTCCATGGATACCAAACACATGCTTTAAAAACACACAATAATGAGGCTCTGGGAAATCGGTGTTATTATTCTGAACAGATTCACAGCAGAGCCCATTAATAATGCATGGAGCTCCTTGTTATTCCATAACCCCTCAGTACTGTGGTCACCGTGTGTACAAATATCTCACAGCCGGGGTTGGAGTTATGGGACTCTGCAATAAAAAGGTTACAGATATTTTCAAAACATTGCTATACACACACACATAATTTACAAGGATAATACACTGTTCCTTCTGTAAGGGGGATTGGTTTAATTTGAATAGGTGAATAAATAAATTTCACCTGCTTTATACAGTAGGCTTTGTCTGTTGTATCTGCAAGATAAATAATTATATGCTATATGATATGAGCATAGACGCCCAAAGCAATTAGTATCACCCATGTTCTTCTTTCTTTCAGTTCTCATCATTAACTAACGCTGGTGAAATGCATGAAGGACACTATGACATTAATATGTCATTTGAGTAATACAATCGTGAGTTGACCTAATTGTCCTGCTCCTCCCCACTGAGGTCAGTTGCTCGGCACTGTGCCAAGGATGACTAAGGAGTCAGATGTGGAAGCTAGGGGATTCTGTATTTTAATGATTTATTTCGCTCTTTTGTTGTTTTCCCGTTCAGTGCACAGATACAATGTGAGCATAACAAAAGCCCTGCTGACACTGACCATCTGACCATCAGACCCACGCTGCAGCCAGTCTCACAGTCTGGACTCAGGTCACAGGCATAGGGCCCGCCACTTTGCTCTGACATTAAACTTTGTCTACTAAGAGAAAGAAAATAATAAAACAGGGCTTTTTTTTGCTGATAAGACCTGGCTCAGGGAAATGCAGAAACAGCTGACCCTACAAGTCCAATGCCAGGCCTTGTTTACATGGAAGGAATAGGCCTCCAGTTAAATTGCTGACTACTTTTGAGAAATTATTGACCCTGTGGTGATGAACTTCATGGAGAAAACTGTTGACCTCTGAGATGAATAGTGAACTTTGTTTGGGGGGCTTTTGGCTGGTTGGACTGTTGACATCCCTGACCAATAGCAACGTTTGTTTAGAGAACTTTTGACCTCCCAGACTAAAGGAGTGCGACAGACGATGCCTCCGAGCAAAGTTAATAGTACATTCAGGGGGACTAGTATAAATATTATGATACCCTTCTACAAGCTTTCTTATAATCTCGTATAAATCATTGAATTGGGGTGGTAAACCCTCTATTCATCATTGATTGTTCAGTTTATTTAGTACTTTATCAAAGACAGTGCTCATTTTCATGAATTATCAGGAAAATATGCCAACAATCAATAGATATAAATATTTAAAAAGGAGCTCAATCATAAATAATCACATATTCACTTCCATTTAATTATTCTCACATTTTCCATCCCTGGATGTCTGTGCAATGATGTTGTCTTGGTGATACTGATTCAGCAAATAGGCTTATCCACCTCTTTTGTTCAATGCTGTAATGGCAGGTCTAATCTGACAGTCTTTTGACCTCTGTCAGTCTCTGCACCACTTAACTATAACAATTATTATATGACCTTTCTAATATATTTGACCAAGTACAGCAAAGATACTTTAATTATATGTTTAATATAACTGATGACTGATGACTGAATAATTCTCCTCTAATAACATTTGGTTTTAATCAGTAGAGGACTAAAATGGGAGATGATCTGTTGTAACCTAATGTAAATGCACCACTCTTGAATCATGCAACACACTGAGAGACCTGCCTTAAAATGATTTTAAAAGTACTTAATGAATCATGAGATGATTGCAATGAAGAATTTAATGTATATATATTACCCTGCTGTCCTCATCATGAAGGTCATGGAATAAACATCTAAAGCCCAAGGAAGAGCTGTTTATTAGAAGCAGTTGTCACCATGACAGTTACATCAGTGATCAGATGACAGGCTGGTCTGTGTTAGACTATTGTGGTTTGCTCAGTGTGTTATTGTGCATTGCTGGTATTTAGAAGACCAAATGCATTTAGAGCATTTATTCTCTGATGAGTTATATAGTCACTCTGAAGAAAAGACAACTGCACAGCAAGCTGTCAGTGATTTGAGAAAGCTTTCTTTATTGTGACAGATCATAATGCCCCAGAGGTTGACAGATGTCCCTGCATTGCACAGAAACGATAGCAGTTCAGTTTCTTTTTATTTGGACTTTGTTTGGTTTAAGAATGTAAAATGACCCCCCCCCCCCCCCCCGCTGCCACTTTCCGATTTATTTCATCAGTTTTTTATAGCCTTTGTGTTCAGCAGAGGATCCCAACTCTGAAATTGCCTTTTATTGCAACTTACTTAGCCTGTTAATATAGGCTATTACAGAGCCAGTATGTTTCTATGGCAACAAAACTGATAAAGTGTACCAGGAGACAAGAGTGATAGATTACATGAGCACACTGTGTCACATCCAATTAACTCAAACTGACTGTACACCACATTATGCCACGACTTGCAGGAAAATCAATAAATATGGACGGTACCCAACAAGGTTCCCCCTCTGTTTCTTTCTTTCATCCCTTACGATGCCAGTGAAGCCAAGACAGATCATGCCACTAGGATGTCCCTGCTGCTACAAGAGGCAGGTGCTGTGTAGACACCATTCAAAACTTGGCCTATTCAGTCCAACTCCTCTAACGCTCCATTCATGCATAGCAAAACACCATCTGCTCCTGTTTTGCCTGGAGCAATCACAGCTGACCAAAAAAAAAAAAAAAAAAAAAAAAAAAAAGAAATCCACGATAACAGCTGTTGCCAAACAAAAGCCAAACAAAAAGGAATAGGAAAAGGTTAGAGACAACTTCGACACCAAAAATTACCCATTGGAGAGGGCTAAGGAAAACATTTACTCTTGGTAATAATAGTCCAGGAAATTGGATGCCATCCAATAGAGACAAAGGAAAGGGTTAAATATGAGGCATTCAGTCTGTGGGCCTGGTAGACTTGAAACAGTACAGGATCAGGTGATAATAGATTCAGGCTGAGGATGCTTCTTTTACACAGTCAATTCTCAGGGTGCAGGAGCACAGGCAAATGAGCCATAAAGTCTCCTCACAGCGTACAGCTGCTGTCTGAAGCACACGCAGGCACTAGACACGCAGGCCATCCTGGAACTGCATACTGTTACTGTTCGTGATGCTGTACAAACCTGTTGGATTTAAACTGTATTATGTTAGAGTCATTATTTTCATTATCGATTAATCAGAGGATTGACCTTAGTGTTTGTTCATACAGCTGTAGAAAATAGTAGAGAACGCTCTTCTCATTGCACAGCCCAATTTGAATTATTATTGCTGAATTAACATGTGAACAGCGTTTTACCATAAGAATTGTAAGTATAAAAAAGCTCCATGTTTTGTGAATTCATCATATTTTTTGTATGTAAAATATTAATCTGCAAAGTACCTGTGAAATAGATTAACTAATGGAAATACTCAAGTAAAGACCTACTACTTCCATTTTCTTTTCATGCATAGTACTTAAAGTGGCATTCTTGAAGATTTTCATTTAAATAAAATGTCTATTAATTCAGTATTTCTTGCCAAATGCCTAAAACCCACTGATGAAAAGTATCGCAGTATTTATATATTTAAAGTTTTATAAATTTGGTGTCTGTGGCGGCATTCCTGGAGAAAAATACTGTTTTAAGTTACTGCTGATGCAAATTTCCTACAGCTCTACATTAAAAGCATTTAACCGGTAAAACAAGAGTGGACTGTATTTGTTAGTGAGCTTAGCACTTAGGCCTCAATTATACTCCCTTGCAGATGTGAACATGAACTGTTGCAGACACCATAGCAGCACATTTGTTCTTGTTATACTACTCTCTAGTCCATTTGGAGTCTGCTTGGTGTGGACCATGCACATCTGGTGCCCCTGTGTCACAATAAAATGGTGGGTACACAGACGTCTGCATATAGCTTCGTTTATACCCTCTGACGATAAAATTTAAACCACTAATACCCTAGCAAACACTCCCGTTCTCATGGATGTGGAAAGCATAACACTTGCCCTACCACTATCGCTCATCAAAGCTGCCTCAACAAAATATTAATTTCAACAGTCATTTTCAGCATTGTTAGACAGCAGATCAGTGTTACATATTGCAGGGATTAATGAAACAAGAAGATGCAGCCCCAGTGAAGTTGTTAGATGGAGAGCTGCAGGCGACAGGCTGTATACCTCCAACTTCTCAGCCAGGTAACCATCTCCTTTCTTTGTGCCCTGCTGTTTGCAGACTCATGCTGTGTGCAGCATAAAATCAGATCACGGTTGCTCACAGGATGATGGAGAAAGGCCAATTATATATAGGCCAGTTCTTTATTAAAACCACAATAGTTTGTTTTGCTGCCCCCAGAATTCTGGGACCTGTAGTATTAAACCACATTTGCCAAATCAAGTGGGATTGAAATCTTCCAGATTGCCACTCTAAGCAGACGTACTTTCCACCTTGGTTTCCTATCACAGATGACTAAGTCAGCAAATACTCACTTTTTGGAGGCTGGAACCTTGTTTAGGCATTTTTGCTTGGAGAAGCACTTAAGCAAATTGTTGCTACTCACTTTTCTGTCAGTCAACTAATTGATTAAGTGACTCATTACAACTGCTACAAATTTTTTTTTATATTCCACTCTGTCGACAGCAGACAGTTAATTAAAACCACAATTAAGAAGAAAATTCTAAATTGGGACAGATTACACAAGAAATCCGATGTAATAATTATAATAACTGAATAATTACCTACAGCCACTTATAACAACATACATGGACTTGAATAAGCGACAAAAGTACTTGTGTCCGTGCTTCAGTGAAGCTTATAGTTTTCGGCCTCGCCTGCTTTATGCTGCATTGTGGTGTGATTGGCACTGGTCCTCGACCCCTTGAGGCCTAGCTTGATCTAATGTATGGTTGCTGACCTGAGGGAGGGGCTACGGGCGAAGGTGAAAGACCGAACAGCTTGCGTGCCTCCAGACCTCAGCTGCCCATGCAGACCATGAGTTATAAAACCATCGTCTGAACCACAGAGAAGTGTCATGGCAGCCTTATACAGAGATGACGGGAAGTCAAATGCACCCGGTAGACAATACAACAGGAGTGGGAACAGTCGTGTGAGAGAGAGCAAAGTTAAAGTAGACAAGTAAGAAAAAGAGGGAGAGATCAGTAAACAATCATGATCTCAGCCATTGTCCCCATGGGGATAATTAAGTTTAATCTTAAAATTCCTGATGCTGACTATTAAGAGACCTGGCTCTAATTGCATTTTCACATAATTCATTACATTAAAATAATTCCTTAACCTCACGGTACCAGATGGCTGACTGTGTTTTCACAGCCATAAAGGAAGAGAATATGCACAAGAAGCTTTAGACATTTACAGGAAATAATTTGAATATAAAATTATGATGATGTTATTTATAACCTAAATGACATTGCTAGGACATTGCAGGAGGGAGGATTTTAATAATACTGGAGAGGATTTGCAAATGTGTATGTTACCAATTTGACTATGAAACATGCAAATTTCTGGGTTGGATCCTGATGCTTTGAGAGATGTCAAGATGGAGTTTTATTTATAAACAGAATTCTCTGTGGCAGTTGAGTCAATTTGCCTAACAACTCCCTGACACATTTTCAGATGGCTGCACATGATGGCCTCTTTGTTTGTAACACCATTTCAAGCAAGCTTGGACCAAAAGTAAAAATGAAATAAATTTAAAAATGAGTGATGTCCAAACAGCTGCTCTTAAGGTCCTGAGCTATGGCCTGTACCGAGGAGCTTAACATGGCTGTGTGGATGCCTGGACAGTGTATAGTGGACTTGTAATAAAGTGGGGAGAGACAGGACAGAAGACAGGCTCCAGCCACACACCATTAGAGGTGATTTGTCTGCCAAACTGATTCCAGTCCCAGTAGTTTTATCAGTTTAATGCCCAGGCAGCGTTCATTATTTCTTAGCCGGGAGGGTTAGCCTCTCTTCAGCAGAACAAGTGTGGGTTGTGTTTCTGTCAGAGAGGGAGGGGGGTTAGTGCTTGACCCGCAAAGCCATTCAGTTCTCAGAGTGATCCATTGTTTGGGTCCTCTCTTTGTTCAGTTGCCTGCAGAGAGAGAAGGGGCCAGCTAAAGGGGAGGGAAGGAGCAGTTCTGGGGTCTTGCTGGGTGCCAGGGATCTGTGCTTACCCTCAGCACATTCTCACCTACAGTCCTTTTAGTCAGCCTAATGCTTATTATATATAACGGGGTTTTTTTCTTTTTTCATACGCACATACTGACGACAGTTCCCCTCATAATTATGTGAGAGGCCAGATTTTTCTATATGCAGCTGAAATATTTCAAATATTGACTCTTTCTGAGCATCCCAGGAGACAAAACAGTAAAACAGCTTCCCAAAGAGTATAGAGGATTTTCAAAAGACATGTCTCACTAGAACAAGGGCTTCTCATGAAATTTTGGAAAGTAACAGAGTTAGGAATATTAGTATCTACTTCCAAGACATTATCATGGAAGAGCAGCAGAGGAGAGAGGAAGGGTCAGTCTGCAAAGCAGTCCTGTCTGTCTGGTTGTAAATCACCCAGATCCAAATCTGCTGTAGTCAGGTTTCGGACTTAAAGTGATCAAAACAGTTTGATTCAATAAACAAAACATTAGATTAAACAAGACTCTGTGGCCACTGTAGCAGCCCTGGGAGGCTGCACTTAGGTACAGAGGTGCTTTGAACCAAATGCTTAGGTCACCATGCTAGCATGCTCATAATGACGATGCTAATATGCTAATATTTGGCAGATATGATGTTTACCCTGTTCACCATCTTGTTTTAGCGTATCATAATAATGGCCCTGTATGGACCTGTGTGGGATCAAAGTCCATTGGATTCATCCTCTGAGGACCATGAATATCTGTATAAAATTTCATTCTAATCCAACCAAGAGTTTTACTGTAATAAAAAAACAAAAACAAAAAATAAACCAAAACAACTAAACCTGTCTAAACTGTCAACCTCACCATGGTACCAGAAGAATAGTTTAGGGATATAATATCTCAGTCTGATATCATACCTGAAATTAAACTATCATATTTTCCCTCTTCCCTGCTTAACCAATTTTACTGTTGAGTAAAGAACCTCTTACACCAAAACCCTTTTTTTGATAATCTTGACAGATCTGCTCAGGATGAAGTTGGGCAGAGCTATGATGGAAATGTCCTGAGGACACAACACTCCATATACAAATAAGAATGATAAAGGTATTAAGCTGTCCTGCCCTTCCCAGGTGCAACAAAACTAGCAAATGAGTCACAGAGATGTTAATCAAACAGCCTGTTTGATTGTCTGTACTCACGACCAAACACTCCTAAAAAGAGGTCTCATTTGGCAAATTAGTGAAAAAACCTGTGTGGATGGACTGTGGTTATGCAAGGACTCTGAGCCAATTCACATAATTGGGAAGAAGGAAAACTGCTTCTCTAACCATCACAAGCTTGTTCTCTTATTCTCTTAGTAACAGGACAATAAGTTCACTCAGTTTACTCAGAAGACGTATTTGCATCATTGCCTGATTTCACTAGAGTAGTTTATCCGTCAAATGAGGAAGCTTAAATAAAAGTAACATACCACACCATAAAATCTTTAGCGCTCAAGGTGGCTTTCAATTAGTCAAAAGTGTAAAGTTGAACCTGACATTAAATATTTGTTTAAATTTACTTCGCCCCCTTGAGCAAATCCACTTATCATGACAATTGCATTAAAATGCCCATTTTAATTGCCGGTTTGAGTAGCTCTCCATAGCCATATTGTACGTAGTTAGGTTTGTCCTCACTATTAGGCTCCATTGTTGCCAAACTTGACACTGTGGACACTTGCGTAACCCTGAGGAGCTGAGCCAGTCAGCTGCAATCAGCTTAAGCTGTGGATTCAGTCCATTTTTTTATTTGCTCTTTGAGGTGATTTGGGGACTGGCTAGTGGTTGGACTATTTATCACATGAGTCCTAATGTGCTAATTCTGTGTTCATAATCTGAGGCAGCATCATCAATCAACAGCGCTGTGACAGGCTCCACCCCCTGCCTCCTCTCTCAGGGGTGGTTCACATGCATCTCTTCACATTGTCTCAAATTCAGAATTACACTCTGTAACAGTACAATTAAGCTTGCTATGCCATTTTTCATTAATGGATAAGCACATCCCGTCATTCCTGTTGGTTATTAGAGGAACATATGCGCAGAAGAGATGCACCACTCTGCAGTACTTTTATGTCTGTTTTACTCACTGAAAGAAGTGGAGAGAGATAAAGACCTACTGCAATGTCCACTCATTGCATTGATACAGCTCTAAATGACTTAATTTTTGCAAGCTTTTTATTAATTCATCACAGCTAAAGCTGTTAATGCCCTAAAAAAAAAAAAACCCAAATACCAGTTACCTAGGCGAATCCTCTTTCACATTAAACAACTGGATTGACAAGACAAGGCGACCCTCTATAAATACAAAATGAAGGTATTTCAGTGTATTATTTCCCTCTCTCTTTCATACTCATAAATACAGTACAATCACTATGCCTAATACAGCATGAATACTAAACACACAGTACAAACAAATGAGCATTGGCAGAATGGTGGGGTCTAATTCTGGAGAAATTAGAGGTGACACAGCTAATTCAGCAGGCAGACATCAGACATGAGTGCTTGCTTTGACCTTTTCTATGACTATGAGAACAGAGTAACTCACAAGGGGAAGAGTATTAGAAAATAAATGAAAGGTCTTGGTGGAAAGGTCAGGACACATGTTTCTGTGATGTGGAATAAAGTCTGTTTATAGCAAGGTTTGGCTGACTGCACCTCCATACACAGAGGCCTCAACAAAACAAGGCTTATTGAGTCTCAGTGAAATACTTTCTGCATATATTGCATGATCATGTCTGAGGAATCTGTAAAACATCCTGAGGTCAACAAGTTCAAAATGAAACTATTGACTTCCATAAGGGAACTCTTTTAAGCACTCACTCTTCATATTGACCAACATCAGTGGATTTATAATAACCAACACTGGCAGAGAGGCTGTGACCCAGCACTTGTTTATACCGGTTTTTTAGTTAATGAGATGAGAAAAAAAAATCAGACTTGCATGTTTCCTCACACACAACATTTAGGGCCAACCAGCTAAGACCGGATGTGAGTAGAACCTGTGCTCTGCAAATATATAGAGGAAACACGATGAGGTGATAAAGATTGGCCTGCAGGTCTTTGCAGAGGGGACTAAACAGTAGAGATTCTACAATCATATTAGGTGAAGGATCTCTGTTTTCTATTTCATGTTAGAAATCAGACATATGCAGTATATATACATACATTTTTCAATACATTACAGTTAATGAGCTAAAGGTTAACATTTTCAATAATTATTGTTATCTTAAACACTGTTCAACTTACAGACGAAGTGATTCATTGAAAATCAGTGCCTAAGGTACAATAATGAAAAGGCACGGTAATAGACAGCAGCATGTCTGAATTACTTGAGTTTGCATAAAGAAGCCGAGCTTTCAGTAATGATTGTACTTCAGCCCCCAGTATATTCTGGGAAGGACAGTGCAAACAAAGCCCCTGGTGGAGAGAAACATGATTCTCTTAACTTCTGTAACTCAGTTGATTCAGGAATGGTTCATTGGATTTATCTATGTATAAATTTCAATTCTGCAGCCTACAGCCAGCACTCAGGGCTTAATCACCTCTGGGCTACATCACTGTTACATTTTTAAATTTGGTAACAGTAGCAGTAGTAGTAGTTTTATGCAGCCAAATATTTTCATTGTAGTCTATGAAATAATAATGAAAGTGCTGAAAAATACACATACTTAGATGTGTAAGTGCAGGTAAACCTTCTTAAAAACAAAAAAACATGTATAGAGTAATCAACCCTCAAGGGAGGAACAAAGGTCCATTTAATCATATCAAAATAATTTCACATTTTAGGGGATTTGGATCTGGAGTACAACCTAACATTAAATTTGAAATAACAAAAAAACAACAACAAAAAAAAAAACACAACAAAAAACAAACAAACAAACTGAAACCAGGAATAGAAGGAACCATGTGCCTTTCAAATGTGGTTCCATGTTGTAACTGTTGCTGTTTACACCACTGTGGCACAATGTTTGGCACAAATGGAAATCTGAGCTATATAACTGACTTGTATTAATATGATAATGCTATACAAGGGGAAGGGATCAAATTACCAGCCATCACTTGCTGGATATGGAGAATCTCTTAAGAATTATACATGTAACATTTTTAAACTGGTGATGATTTTTACACATTTTAAACACTTCAGCTTTAAATAATTGATTTTTTTGCCCTTAGGAAGTAGTAGAACAAGTTAAAAGCGCTCAAGTGACATAACCCATCAAGAGGGCTCGATGGAAACAACATGCGCCAACATTAGCATTTGATGTCATGTTTCTAGCCACCTGGCAAAGGCAAGTTCAATATTTACTCTCCTTTTAGCTCTGTTTTGTCTTCTATATCTCCTCTAAAGAAATGTCTGGATTTTTAGTGTCAAAATTCTGTTATGTTCACTGGCTAGTCACTAACTTCCTCTGTCTGTTGTTTGGTGCTGGGCAAGTAGTTTAATGTGAGTTTATGAAAGCGTTTTTTCGAAAAACAATTGTCTGCTGCTGCTGCTGGAAACATCACAGATGAGAGTGGTAAAATGGAACTAAAATGGTAGCATTGTTGGCTGCAAAAACAAATCATTGAGCTAAAAGATGCTAAAATGCCACATAGAGCTGAGGGGAACCACAGAGTTGGGTGGTAATCCCCTGTGGTTTCATCGCTATGAGAGACCCTGAATTTACATGTAATCATTTGATCCATTGTTTATGGTATTTATTAATGCAGCTTTAAGTACATCTCTCATATGACACACAACTGATCCTATGGGTTTTATTCTTCTGGGGAGTTCTTGCTTTAATTTTTATAAACATGTATTAAAATTCAACTCCTTTCCAGATGCACTTATGCCTTGATATTTGCTGGTCTTGGTGTATGATTTATGAAGGATATTTTACCTTTTTTTTCTGTGATGTTTCTGGTCCTCTGACAATGTGTTACAGTTAGACAGAGGCGGTGTGCCAAAATCTACTCACTAACCTAATGGAAACTATTCACTAACCTACTGCACCTTATGCTAAATTAGAAACATGATGAGATGACTGCATAGCAACTAATCTCTGGAGAAGGGAAAGGTTATGTGGGCTATAAATCTACTGCCACTGGAACTTGAGATATGTTCCTTTCTATTGTTTTGCAGTCTTTAATATTTTTTTCTCCCTCTCTCTCCAACTCTCTCCCTCTCTTTCACTCTCGCAGGCGTAAATAGTGAATCACAGCTCGGATTCTGACCAAGCTGATGATTTTAATTTTCTGTTTTCCGAGTAATAAACACCGACATGAGAATGAGCCTGAGGCAGAGACTTCTAATGAGAAAATGAAATTAGTTTTTCAGCTGACTGATCAGAAACATTTCATACATTATAATCAAGCATTTATTTGAAGTGATTTGTTTTGTATGTATGTGCACAAGTGTGTGCACTTGGAGTGGGGGGCCGGATACATGTGCACATGTAAATACATTATTCATTATTCATGCTTCTGTTTTTGCCATGCTACTGCCTGTTAATACTACATCAAGCTTAGGACATTTCCCAACCTTTTGTAACAAAACTAGTAGCCTGGTCTCAGAATATGTAATTTTACACCTTATCTTTCACTGTTCCCTCCATCCCAGTCCAACACAACCATAACTAAACTGGTCAAATAAGCAATTACACCTGGCTCTTCTGTTACAGGTGCTGGGGAACGAGGTAGGGATGGTCAGTTTAATGATAAATAATACTGCAATAATAATGGACAAAAATCTGAAACTTGACATCATGTGAGGAAAACAAGAATGATGAATAAATAGCAGTCCTCCTCTGTGCTATGCACTGATTAAAGGATATTCTCTTTCGCATCCGTAATTGATATGATAATGCTAGAAATGAGTCTTTTCTATTTTTTTTTTCAAGACTACAGATAAAAGACTGTTCTGTGATCATTTGAAACCTCTAGATTGTCCTTGATGAAAATTCACTGGTCACTGACACAGTGCTCAACATCTGAAGACACCTCCTAAAAGTGATCACAGACAAAATTTTTGCTTTAACTTGTCATTATGAAGTATTTGTTGATTGGACAGTGTAATGGCTATAGAATAATGACACAATTGTTGTTTAGAAAAAAAATCTGCCTGCTTATTAATAAAATAGGCTGTTTCACTCTGCCTTTATCAAAGCCCTGCTGTACACAAAGAAATACCCAAGCTGTTATAACTCTAAATAAAATCATTAGAATTACACTTTACCTTTTCAGTGAACTTGCCTCTTTCTTCTCTCTTATTTTCAAAGTGGTGTTGATTATTTCTGTGCTCTGTTGCTGGTAGTTGCTAGGCTCTGAGGAAAATAAGTAATCCGGTCTTTGCAACAGTGGCGCCAATAGTAAAGCCACTTGTTAACACTAGGAGGGGTAAAGTTGTCTATTGCCACTTTAATTTTCATTTAGTCTGTATTCACTCATTGACCTCAAAAGAATAATTGCTTGTGGCAAACCTATACCATATTAACTGCAATTCAAATTCAACGAAAAATAACATTTGAATTGGATCATTGTGTTATTAAAATGGCTCCACTGCTCATGAAAACAGTTAATAAGGAAAATCATTTTGTTGGTAATTCTAACTAGGCCAGGCGAGTATAAACCCTAATCAGCACAGTATTTTCAGTGTTCATCCCTGCTCATGTGGATATCCTCTCTTCCTTACTTCTCTTTTAATTGTTTTAATTCTGTTGCCAGAGGCCTGTACCAGAACATCATTTTCATTAGCATCTGTTTGCTGTTCTTACAGAGTTCAAAGTGTTTTCTTTTCCCCCCTCCTTACATGTGGATAAGAGCTTGAATTACTGCAATGCTAACTCAAATCTCCCTCGGTACTATTTGACAAAAGTAGGGCAGCAAGAAAAGCAAAGGGTGGGCAATGTCTTCATTGTCATGTTACATCACTCATTTGATCCTCTGCAAGAATTTTCTGCTGTGATCCCGTTAGTTTGATGAAAGCTTAGCTTAGCTCTGCAGACCTGTAGAGAGGCATTCAATTAAGAGAGAGGAACAAGAAGCCAGTTTACACACACACAGTACTGTGTGTAAAACATGTCAGTATCCTGGCAAGTTGAGAAAATGCTCCTTTTGTGACATCTTTAGTCTTGTTGATTAGTTTAGTTCCTTGCACACCGTCAGATGCAAATGCTCAGAAGTGCTTCAAACATTTTCATTTTGATATTTGATTAAATTTTAAGTTATAGAAGATTTTCATAATGAGATTTAAATAATTAAATCAAACCCTATTCTTAGTACTACTTATGATCTGCATATCTTTTTGTGCTTTAATAATAATAGTTTTTATAGTCAGTATCGGAGTCAGCCATTCTTTTGCTGGATTCAAATAGTCTATCTACTGTATGCAAAAGGAATTCTGGGGAAATAATGCATGTAGTGTATCCAGTATAAAACTGTTGAAATCAGACTCACTGTTTACATCTTACTCTCCTAACACAATATTATAGCATCATGAAGGTCCTATTAATGCAAATCCAACATTTCTTGCTGGTGCTACTTTACTTTAAAAGCATTCAAATGGCTAAAAAAAACTGGTTGGCTTTTGTACTGAAGCAGTCACAGGAAACACAATGTATTTGTCCCAGAGAGCAGTGCTATCATTGATTTTTCAGCAAAAATACATCTACAACACTAGAGATCTTCGCCAACTCCTGAGGAACGTGTTTGGCTCTTTAGCTGCTAAATGCTGCACTGTTTACCAGCTAGTTACTAACTTTTTCTGTCTGTTGCTGGGTGGGTTTATCAAAGCTTTTTTTTTCTCAAAATAGCTGCCAGCCTCTGCTGGTAATAATACTCAAGAAAGCCATGAAACCGAACCAAAATAGTAAATTTGCAGGCTCCAAGACCAAGACAGAGCTGAGGGGAAATATAGATAGATTTTATTACACTCTCAATATTGTACTCACAATAGGCAATTTTTAAAAAGGGATGCTAATCCTTGCAGCAGAGCCAGAGATTTAAATTTATTTATTCCACACATTCCTCTTTATGTCAAAACTATACATTAACCACAATGCAATGTGGCCGCCAACAGTTCTGTGGGAGATCTGGCTGTGATATGCTAGTAGCTACTAATGTAGCCTCAAGCTGAGATGAGGAGTGGTCTGCAGTGGTCTGGTAAGCTCACTTCTTCTTAACTACACACCTGCAAACTTGTAGTCCTAGACATCACTTTGTCATTCAATTTTCATATTTTGTGCAGCTCCTTCTGAAGCCACAAAAATCTCTTGGCGACTTCTTTCATATATAGTAGTACTTCTCAAGAACTGTAGACAGACATTAAGCTTTGAAACGGAAGACTATTCCCTTTAGCTTTATCATTATTACCAGTAACTTTGGACGTTGACAAAACCAAAAAAACCAAGGACTAAAATTAAGGTTATTAATTATGCTTGGGGGAATATAATTATAAATCAATATGAAGATAGAAGGAATTATAGAAGGACTGGTTGTACTGCACATCGTAACCTCCTCACTTGATCACTCTCAGCTCATTTTGTCATGCAGTCTAATCTCATTTTATTTCATGCAAACTCAGCCCATGTATCTTTATATCATGAAATCACGATACTAAGAAAAGCTAAAGGTCACAAAGGTAGTCCTTCATAGTGCAATCCACACTGAAGAATTACATGGAATACAAGCTTAGCTTAACAAAAAAGAAAATGTCAGCAGTCATAAATACATTAATACAGTAAATGCCTGAATAGTTGCCTTGTGTGATGAGATTCTACAGAATTATGAGCAGAACTGTGGTGATAAACAGCCATGTTTTGTGCTGAGAATTGATGCAAAGCCTGTTTTTCTTAATGCTGAAAAAGCAAGACTGCACATCTGGAGCAGAGAATAGCAGAACAGTGCTGAACCTGAGCCCCCTCTGCTTGCTCTCTGCTCCTCT
Source organism: Istiophorus platypterus (assembly GCA_016859345.1). Lineage (NCBI taxonomy): Eukaryota > Metazoa > Chordata > Actinopteri > Istiophoriformes > Istiophoridae > Istiophorus > Istiophorus platypterus. The sequence continues at coordinate 24,413,708 of CM029118.1, forward strand.
TTCACTCTGCTGCATGTCTTACTGTATGGTGAGGCCTGCCTCCTGCATGCCTCACTGGCTCTCTGTGGGCTCACTGTCCATCTGCTGCAGGGAAATGGTGGAACTTAGGAGAAAGGACAGGTTACTGTAGCTTTCAGTAAACTGCAGAGCGCTAGCTGAGTATTCTTTGATATTAAAGAACACTTATATAATAACACACAAAAGTAGAGCTTTTAAGGGATTACAGTATAATAACTACCAGATAAGGCAGTTGTAGCTGAGAAAACTGTGACTTTTGACAAAGTGTCCTTCTGGGACTAACATATAATAAAAACCTGATGTGAGCATGTCCTTACACAATTTCTTTCTTCAGTCCTCATATAAAATGGCCATTATTAGCAGTTTCATGACAGCATTATATCTCATCTTTTCCTGGACAGATGAAAGTATATGAAGGACTCTGGGCTCATAGTGTACAGTATACCTCTAAACACTGTTCTCCTCAGCTAGTCCTACAAAGCAAACGTTAATATACCAACCAATACTATACCTGTAATACCAGTAATACTATACTACGCACATGCAGCCCTTGCTTAAGCTTACAAAAAAACATGATCTTGGTTAACTACCAACAAAATCAATTGTTATTTGAAGCAAGACACAGGCTGTGTTTTATAGATAGTTAACAAAAATGAAAAATCTTACCCTCACCTTAGCCAAAGTGCTTTGGTTTCCCAAAGCCACTCTCACATGTAGGACTCAGGATGCTAACTCCAGTCTGTGGTGTAAGTCCTGCACTTGGAACACCCCCTATCCACCACCGCCACCACCTCCCTACAAGCTGCATGCTGTTGAAAATTTTAACTTTTACTGAAATTGAAAAAGAAAATGTTGTGAGTGAAAGTAATTCAGAATTTACATCTCATCTCTAGCAGAACACAATTGACATGAATTAATTTATTGGTGCCAAGATTGAGTTTTCTACCCTAAGTGGCGCCACCCTTTGGAAATCATATTTTCAACATTACTTATCTGTACAGGTGAAAATCTTCAATACTGTTTACTTATTTATTACAATTAGCTTATTAACTAACATAAGTTCATAGACAGATAACAGTGCCTGCTTATATGCTGTATTATGGCTGGTGCAGGTCTAGTATATACTGTACAGTATATTCTATTGTATTGGCATGACAAGGTACTTTTTCACACCTGTTCCAGGTAGCGGTCGAAATGGGTTTTCATTTTCATTTTTTATGTGTATTCATCCACATAGTAATTATTTAGCTTTGTGCTTGAGTTTGATATTTGGCAACCTTACTTTATAGTTACAAGATACAGTAGATTATAACTCAGGATTTTTTCCAAATTTCTCCTTGTGTGGTGGGAGGTGAATAAATTGCACAGCTTAACAGGATGTTTCTCCTGGCTGGGGTTATTTTCAGTTGCAGTTTCCATGCAATTATGTAAAATTCTGGCAAATTATAACTTGATCCAATCTGACAATAGAAGCCCAAAATATAGCAGTATTATTATGTTACTAATTTATTGAATGTGTGTATATTAATGATTCAAGTTAAAATTCTAGTGGAATATAAGGCAATTCAATGTTAGATTCCTATCATATGTGACAGAAAACTAAACACTAGGCATTATTTTTGTATGATAAATGTCTTTTTGATCCAGAAAGTAACTCATTCATTCATGCAGTCTCTTTGCCCTTACTGGCTTTACTGGCAGTACTATTAACTGCATAGGTTGCCTATTGTCACAATAAGTTTGAAGCCTCTTGTGCAGACTTATACTTTTTAATGAGACTGAAGGAGGTTGAACTCAAACCTGTATTTTTTGCATGGGATGCATCAGTGAGTTATTTAGATGTTACATTATGTCTTGAGCAAATGCCAGTACAAATCGTTTTCATTAGGTCCTGACCCTGTCTCTGAATTTTTCACAAGTCTCTGTAACAATCGCAGCTGGTCAAATGAGATTTGCTGGGACAAGAGCGGAAAGGCACAGAAGCACTTAATGAAAGCATACATGCAGCACATAGTGTCAGAGGACAAAGGCACTTCTTCCAAATAGGTCCCAGGATTGCTAGACCTGCTTTTACCACATTCAAATTGTTTTAATTCACATTGCATTTGTACTTATGTTACATTTGACATCTATTTAAATGTGCTGGATTGCAAAACTTGAGGGAGTGAACATTTTCACTGCAGTTGCACAATGAAAGCAAATGTTGTGTTGCCTCAGGTGTAAACAGAGAAATGAACACATTTCATAACACCATATTTGCAAAACATTTTGCACTCTGGTTAAGGAAAGAACTGAAGGATATAGTGATGGAAGTCCCTCCATTTACGACAGCCTGTCGAGGAATGCTTAAATCCATTGATACGTTTGTCTGTTGCCTGGCAACAGATACCGTGTTTATTTGGTCTTTTAGGGCTAAAGTTAATGCTCTTAAACAGTTAGAAAAGCTTAAAGCCACAGCGACCCCAGCATTAAATAACAGTAATAAAACAACAGCTCCAAAATAATTACTGGAGTTCAAATCCCTTCTATGTGAGGGGTTTATGTACATCATTAACATATCTTGTAGCATAAGGTGAACTATATGCTCTGCAAGCATTAAAACTGGCCAACTAACAAAAATTTTCAAAGTTTTCATCCTCTGGAGAATGACTGGATTCAGTAATTATTGTTTACAAGTGGGAACTTTGGCCTGATGGAAAAATCTCAGGGTCACTTAAGTCATTAAGATTCAGTCTCTAAATCATGCATATCCACAACACATTTTTATGGAAATCCTTTAGCTTTCATAGTGTTAAACAAAGGGAAAATTGACCTGACAGTGGTTCTACAGGTTGAGAGGGTCACAGAAAGGTCTCACAGTTATTCTGTGAAGAACATGATTCTTTTTCAAACTCAGATAGAGATATTTTGAGGAAAAAATGCTTTAGTCATAAAATCTTAACCTCAGCTGCCTCGGTTTACTTTTTTCCACTTTTTTTATATATCGTTTATATTGCTTCTAAATTTTCCTCCTAGTTGCAGCTTAACATACCTTTACAGCGGCTCATACAGCATATCACTCCTGCCAAGCAAACCCTGCTCTAACAGACACACAAAAATGGTGTGATCCAGACAGAATAAAGAAGAGAATGTTGATTGTCATCCCAGTGATAATGTCGTAAACATGTGAATAAGTTCAATCGATGCAAAAGATAAAGGGAAAATGAATAAGTCTCAATGGTAACAGCACTGCCATAGAGGCTTATCAATCTGCCCTTTATCTTTGGTTTCAACCAGTACAATAAGTGTGTGTTGTGTGCTTCATCTTTAGCCCGCACAATACAAAAAAAAAAAAAAAAAAGCCATTTCATGATGTGTTGCGGCAAGTACAGAGACCACATAGTATATGTCAACAGGGACTGAAACCTAAGTATTACAGTGAGAAACAGGAGGCCCCTGAAGCCTCTGGTCTGTCCTGGCTGAATTAGTATACACGCACAGAGATATGTTGTATTTGTTCTCTGTGTGTTACAGTGTTTCAACCAACTAGCCCATTCTTTGCACCTGTTCAAGACAGAGCCATGAAACAAAATCCCCTATGGTGTTCTGGGAGGGGGACAAAAGTGAAACTGTGACCCTGGTCAGGACTAAATAGGCTTCAACATGCCCATTCAGTATTGTGTTTGGGTTGCCTTGCAAAAAGAAAAGAACTCATTTCATCCATGAAGCAAGTCAGTCTCCAACAGATGACATTTCTATGCAACTATATTGCATCAGTAATTACGTTACACCGAGACATTTCCTAAACATGATTGCTAATGGAAATATTTGCAAATTAATGTACAAGAATTAGGAGGAGAAGTGCTTGTGTGAAGATGTAAGTGTAGCAATTAGTAATTGTTCTTATTTATAGAAGCACCGTTATTGTATAGGAAAAACGCAAGTTATTTTTCTATTATTTATTGTTTAGAAGGAGGTGTAGTGCATGTTGATTCAAGGAAACTGTGCACCACCAGAGTCTAAGGAGAGAGTATGATTCATTTAATCTATTACCACAAAAATACAATAAGATCCTACAAAGCAAGCATTGCTTCAATTTTGACATCTTTCAATAATTCAAAAACAAATTAGCACAAATACTCATTATGAATTCTCATTACAAATTTGATAACTGATAAATCAAGGAATGCTTCAGAATAGAGCATTTTATTTTCATCTACTGCTTTCATGCCATTTTTGAACAAACAGAATTCCCCTTTGCTGCTCTACTTACCCTCCTTTCAAAAAAATGCTGCGTTCCAGCCTGTCGCCTTCACTACTGGTGAGAAAGTGATTGAATTTTGTCTTCTTTACAAACGCAGCTTGGACTGAAAAAAGAGCTGCGGTGCTTGAGGTTATAGCAGTGGTGAATGATGCCCCATAATGGCACTTAAAAGAGAAACTTGCATCATTAATCATCCCTTCCTTTCATACCCTTGACACGTGAGACAAGGAAATCCATGTCTATCTGAGCAAAGACAATAAATATGAATGTTTCCCAGATTAGCCCCCAAAGAAACAGAATGGATACGCTTTAAGGGCACATTTGCCAGTCATCATTCAACTGACTGAAATGAGCCAATTATTTCTTCTACAACAGCATGGCAATTAGAGATATGTCTGCTTTGCTCCATTCATGATATTGCATTGTAGCTTGTTTAAGATGCTGCCAAACAGCATCTTTTCCTGTCCAAAGCCATTTACCCAACATTTGGAGAATGGAAGCATGGTCTGCCGTTGTTTGACACCAGTGGCTTGAAAGGGACAGTTTAAGACCTTTAGCAAAAATCTTTTGTATTTGAACTGAGGTGCAGCACACTGAGTAAAGGTGTACAGTATATATTTTTTTTTAACAATACAGTATATGTATATACAGTAATGATGTTGAGGATCATTCAGCCTGAAATAGTAAAACATTACATTTTTAAAATTATTTCTGAATTAATCATAAAAGGCACTGATATCATTATGAGTTGTTTTATACCTAAACTGTGATATATATTTTTTTTGAGTGTATATTATTATCATTTTTAAGGGTTTTTACAATAACATACTGCGAACACTGCTAATTTCAAAAGATTATTTACTATCAAAATTATTTTCTGATCTTATTTCTTTTTTGGCTACAAACTGAACCCTGCTCAACATGGATCCGGTTAGTTGCTACAGCTAAAGTCAAGCTTCTTACTTTAAGAACTGTCTTACATCTTGATGATAATGTGGTATTTTTTTTTGACCATTCAATGTTTTAAAAGTTTAACAACTAACTGTTAAAAGGTAAATGTCTGCTTAGCCTACTTATATTGCCATATAATGAAATGAAATGCTGAGACATTTTATGCAGCCGGTGATAGTTTAAACTTAACAACAGTTAACCAGCATCAGCTAACGGTCCTTCTTTTTTTGCTTTGGAATGGTAGCTAAGGTCAGCAAGCGAACGGGTGGACATTTGACATGGCAGACATGACTTATGATGATATATGATGTTGTCAGTATTTTTAAAGTTATGCTTCGGCTTAATGGTCACTTTTGTAGAAAACTCTTCCTCACTGATCCAATGTTTAGTTTAATCATGGGAATTTTCGGTGGATTCCCAAGCAGATCTGTGACTCCTCATCCACATATCGTAGCCTACTGGTTTCAAAACCATGTTGTAAGAGCTTACCCATTCAAATCAGTCAGAAGAAAATAAAGATAGAGTGAATTTTGTTTCTAAATGAAAAACTCAGCATCTCTGGGCAGCTAAAGGGCCCTTGGATAAATACAGTAAATATTTCAAAAGCCGACATCATTTCAATTTACAAATGAGGCAATGAAAACTATGATTAGGCTATTCACTGGAAAGATTTTCAGTATCATATTGGGTGAATTAAAGTACCTGTAGATATTACAGAAATGTCTAGCAGTGTATTTTCAGTTAACAGTGCCTCTTCATTTTGCTCATAAAGCAGCAGCTCTACTTGGTCCTATTTCTGCTCTGAACTGAGCAGGGTAGTAAAAAGAAATTTGGCTGGATTGGGAAGAGCAGCTCTAGTTCATTTCTAGAAAACATGGTCTTTAATTACCTGTGGGTTAACAAAGTATTATGTAAATATATAGTCTATGTTCTGATTTAAAGTTGCATTTTAAATTGCAGCTCACTATACTTTTATTTAGAAACCTGATCAGATGTAACTATAGGAGAAAACATGTGTTTGAGGACTACTGTGTATGGCCCAGAGCCTAACACATTTCTGTGGAGCTTTTTTTTTTACCACACAGTGCTCATTTTTAAGTTTCTGCCAGACAATGTGTTTCTCATTTCCATGCATTTTTATGAAATATGGAGAGGACAGCAAGAGAGTGAGACAGAGTGAACTGTATCACTGATGCCCGTGGCTAGAGAAGATGCACCTAAAAAATTTTATTTGAACTGAATTTATTTTGTAGATTTCTATTTTTTACAATCGTTTCACTCATGCAATGCACCAGCTGGCCGCTAGGTTGTACACAGTGTATCTGAGAATTTTTAAGGTTTTGTTTTGTTGTTTTTGTTGCTTTAAAAAAAATATGAAGCATTGAAAAACACTGTTTCCCCTTTGAATGATAATCTTGTATTGACATGTTTCTCAGCAAGTGTAGAGTGAACAGAAGTAGCAGATTTATTCTTACCCTGATGGAGAGCCGACTGAGCTCGAGGCTGCAGCTGCACTCTTGGGGTATTTTCAACAGCATTTAGCCAGCTGCTTGTGAACCAGTGGCACAGTTCAGAGTGATAAACAGGTTTTCTCTCTGTTTTGTCTCAATGCTTTTAAAAACAAACTGCGATTTTTACCTTTTCTTAGACCAAACATTATAGACTCTGTATTTATCATTATGAGACCCCCTTGAAACATTAATCCAAAGATCTGAGAACGTGATTGACAGCTCAAAAATTAAAGGAAAACACATGGGTTTTCTTCAGTCAAAGTAAAAACATCTGGATTTTAAAGATATAGATTGATAAACAGAAAAAGATGATTTGTTTTCCAAACAGTGAGCACTAGTATTAACTACTTGACCTTTATGTGAGGAAAAGGTCCATTAACCAGAGTACCACAAAGCAAACCATCAAAGGGAGAGACAACCAGAGCCAGTTTGACAATGCTGTTGACTAATGGCGTCTGAGAAAAATGGGATCCTAATGAAGTGATCTCTGCAAGCATCGAGCAGAGGGCAAACAAAAGGATGAAAGGTTTTCCCTGCAAGACCTGTAACTGATGCCGTGTTAGGAACCATCTGCCTCATACTTGTCTAGGCTGTCATTTCTGATTCTAATCCAGAGTAACACAACACAACTGGAGCCAGCTCTGGGACACACTGCTGCAGGCTTTCCAACTCTGACTGGTCAGAGCTACAAACTACTTCAGAGAGACTGGAAAAAAGAGGGACACCTGCTGAATTTCAGAACCTGAATGGTGATACCATTTGCTGTCCCTGTTTGTTGGGAGATGTTATTTTGTTGGTGTTTTTACTTTGTATCCTCCTATTATTTTTGTTGATATTATCATGACTATAAGATAGTATTGCTATTTTGTCCATTGCTTGCACAGTAAGCACCATCTGAAAATCTCTTAAAATAATCAGGAAAATTAAAAAGATTAAAGCTGATTTAACCAATATTTTCTATATTAACAATGGATCAAATGATGTGTATTGGTGGACTCACAGAGGGTTATAATCTGACTCTACAGTTCCTTTCAGCTCTAAGTAGCTTTTTTGCATCTTTAAGCTCATTGTTTTGGTTTTACAGCCCACAGTTTTACTGTTCTCCCTCACCCTCACTATTCTCATAAATATCTTTTCCAGACAAGAAATGCTGGCAGTCTTGATCATCCCACTGTACACCAACAGACCAGTAACAGATCCCTAACAGAGACAGTTGGCGGCTAGCTGGTGGAGCATTTAGTAGCTAAAGAGCCAGATTTCCCTCAGGAGTTTACGAAAACCAAACCAGAACCCAAAGGAGAGTGAATATTAGATGTACCATCAGGTGACTCCAAGTGAATGCCATTTCATGTCTGGTGCAAAAAAAGAATTGTTTGTGAACAAGTTTGCCACAACATTGTTAACTCTCAGTGTTGTGGTTACAACTTGTTTCAAGCTGCCCCTTATGTAGGTGTCAGTTAATGCAGATTTAAGGCATTGACAGTTTGTAAGATTCACTGAGGGTGTAATATTAGCAGAGTAGATTTCATTAAGTGCTGAGCAGAGTGGAAAAACAAGTTCATATGAGCTGTTTATAGCTTCAAAAGAGCAAAGACCTTATATGTAACTTTTATAAAAATAGCCCTTAGCTCATTTGTGTTAATAAACATTTGCCTTGAGTAAAACCCAACTATGCATGATCTGCTCACCCACTGAAAACCCACTGTGCTCTAATTCAGGCAAGGTAAGCTGGGTAATTAGGTTATAATTGGCTTGCTTACAATCAAATTAGTTCTTTGGCACATGGCTGTTCCTTGCAGCTTCTATTAGACAGTAATTAGTCCTACACTTATACATGGAAAGACAAATTGGCCCTTTTTTTTAATAAGTTTTGTTTTGCTCAGCCATCCCTTACAGTTGCCCTGGAGTAGTGTTAAAGACGTTATGCATTATGTATGCATAAAATGATAAGGAATGAGAATTCAACAGACGTTAATCTGCCACAATCAGTTTTCCTTGCTGTCATGATGGCAGTTGTTAGTGAAGCCAAAAAAAGACAAGGTCGCTTACATGACTGAGCTCCATACCCTTGAGCAAAGAGGCAGGGTGATTCAGAACTTTTTTTTCCCTACTTTGTATGAGTCAATTCATATAAGCACAGAGGACTACAACAACTACAGTAAACTAAACTAAGATTTAGGAAAAAAATAAATGAGGATCTTTGAATTTGAATGTCCACATAGAATATAGGTCATGATAAGACATTTCCAGAAATTAGGACACCAAAGAAATTGTTTGTGAACAATTAATTAAAGATAAAACATAACTGCTACACTCTATGCAGTAATCAAATTAGAGAATCACAGTAAATCTTCATAATAAGGTTTAAAAAAAAAATTATCTACTGAAGAGACAAATTAACAGATTTTAATCATCAGATTCAGATAAATGCTGAGAGGGAGTTTCACAAGTTTTTAAATGTTAATTCTTGGTGCACGAGTAAACATGTTTATACAAGCAATTAATTATTTTTCTCACACTGCACCATCTGCATACTTAGAAATAACTTCAGAGCTGATGATCTGCAAAATCATTCTACAACTTCATCTGCTATTTTTATTATGTCATTGACAACCTGCATTTTTGAAGCTGTAAAAACAGGTTTAAAAAGACATTCAAGGGTCTAAGGAGCACAAAACTACCCTTAACACTCACAAACTCTAATATTTGTGCTGCAGCTCTGGTTGATCACTGAGCCACAGCCACATGCAAAACCTCAGCAGACTAATAGTAACAATAAAGCATTGTCTCCATGCCAAATTTCTCATTAGCAGTAAAAACACAAATATTTTGCAGAGAAGAAACAATATTTGATGATATTTAAAGTGCAGGATTACTTTCCATGTGCATTAATGTCCTCTACAAAAGTACACAACTGCTTATTTTTATGGAGGCGAAGTTTAGATGCAATGCCCTGAAGCCACAGTGAGGAAATTTAACATGAGCCCTGCAGTGTGTGATTTACTTGAAAAGAAAACAACTATTCTGAACAAGAAATGTTACCAAGTTACAGCAGCTGAGCTTTGTCTGTTAGATTTGGTTGGATGGCCCCTGGTCTGATAACATTTGCTTTGAAAACAGGTGTGACTGTATGTTGAGGGGGAGGGGGAGGGGGAGATAAGAGACTGAGATATCTATTAAATAAAAGATTCTGAAAAGTGAAGGTGTGCCCTTTGTAACTTCACTACATTTTACACGATCCACCATGAATATCTCCATCCTTGTCTCTTATCACAAGCCTAAAACAGTTTCTATTCTCCAGGTACAGCAAACACATACCTGGAGCTCACTAAAAACACATTTCCCTCCCTGTGTGTCTCCTCTGACTGTATTGGCCTCAAGGATAGTGCTGCTGCAAAATTATGATATAAAAACATTCTCTTCTGTGCATGAAACTTCAAAAACTCATTGCTCATATGACAGAGATTAGTAAATACTAAAATGATATGTATTTTTTTACATGATCAGGCTGTGCTCATGGTCGTAGTGGAAGTCTGTGAGCAGTTTGCAATTCATCTCAAATGCTTTCAATCACTGACTGCAGCTGAAAACAATCCCCTCTGTGAAGAGTCTTGGGTAAGTGGTTGCATTGTTGATTACCTGTAACCACTCATAATACAAAGGCACAGCTGTTTACTCTTGGTTTTGCCCACAGAGTCATTTTTTTCTATCCCAGGAAAGAGAGACGGGTGATCAAAATGAATAGAAAATATGCAGGTTTAGAAATGCTGCGTGCGGCATATCAAAACTGTATTTTAGACATTTGCAGAGAAATTGCTTACTGAAACGCTTTCTATTAGCAAAAGCAGGTTTCATTGAAAAATTAATCACTTTTTTTTCATCTGCATTGTCATTTCTCTTAATTTTTATCCTCCATGGCGTTTTTTTTTTCATGTGTGTTAAACTACGACTGGCTGAGGATGAGCCAAACATAGTTACTGTGTAGCTTAAAGCTGCAGGTTAAAAATTAACTTTCCCAAAAGAGCTTATGAAAGTGTTCTTCATGGTTGTTTTGCTTGTAGAGAGATTCATTTTCCCTGTGCAATATTCAAACATGGGTAAATGTCTTCTCTGGGGAGCTGATGTTTATCCTTGGATCTCAAATTCCAACCTTCCCAAACAGGGCATGACTGACCTGGAAGAGTACAGATGCCTTCTTTATTCTGCAGCTTCAATCTCTCAGGATGGGGTCGAAGCAACTGAAGTGATGGGAAGGAGGTTTTTGTTTTTGTTTTTTCTTTCAGGGGAGGTGTTTGAGATGCTGCTTGAATTTTAAAATGTCTGCTTCATCTGTTATACTGTATCCAGTTCACTTTAATTGATTTCATTTTCTGTGTTTTGCCCTTTAAATCAGTAGATGGCTTTGTAAAAAAAAACGATAATAGGCTTGGCAGAATGCCTAATTTATTTCTTTTATATTTGTGTGTGAGTACAGAGGTGCATGTTTCTATTGAAAAGGTATAACAAAGAAAAGCTGGAGGGGAGATTTTTTTCTGTTAAAATACTTTTTGATAACTCGGCCTGCTGCTTAATTCCACTCATTTAACATACATATAAGTCTAACGGTAAATAGCAGGTGGAAAAAACTCCTCCTTCATTGTCACTGGCAGTTTGTGCAGTTTATAGAGTGAAATTTGTCACTGTACTACACAGTGCTTTGGGACACACACAAAGATCCCCCTCAGGGAAGAGAACAAAGGGGCAGGTGCAACTTCCTCAGCTCATTCACTTGTATGTAAAACTGACACTGTGCCAGCCACAAATATATGTGCTGTAATACACGCACCAGGGTGCCAGCTTGTGTTTCATCAGTTTGTACAGCAAGATAAGATTTTGCAAACAAAGCTGTCCCGAATGCAGCCAACTTATAGTGTACAGTATAACCTCTAGTATAGTATACTTGAGGTTAACAAGTTTGAACATTGACCCATCGAGATTATTTTCACCCGCTTGATGTCTCTAACTCTGACAAAATTAAAAGTCTTTTATGACACTCCTGTTAACCAACCTGTCCACTCTGAGATGCTTTAGAGTTATAAAATGAAGCAAGAGATTAAAAGATTTAATGCCGATCAGACCTTCAAAGATTTCTCTATGATGTTTAGTTTTAAGTTTTTGATTTGTTGCCGAGGTTGTAGTTAGTAAGGTGTCAGACCTCAGGGTTGCTTCCCACACCTCAGATTTGCTCAGAAATCCAAAGATGTCTGGTGTTGTGCCCACTGACAGACAGTTTTTAAAAAATTTTAGTCATGCAATCAGACTCTCTGGGCAGGACTGGGGGCTGAAAACAGCTAAAAAAAAAAAAAAAGCAACATAAAAATGACCACAACCTATGAGAGGGAATAGTGGGCTATTACTTGTGTGAAGAAACACATTCTTTTAAGACACCTTGTCATTCACACACACATACTAGTTGTCAGATGTTTTTTTTCCTGCCCTGGTGATGGATGATTTCTGCCTTTCCTAAGCTGATTCTAAATCTGTGCAACTTCATCAAGTGGAGTTCTGAGCAGCTGAAGACTGTACAGTGAATGGGGCATTGATATTTAGGATCATGTTTCCCATCTGTGCAGCCTGAAATAGCACACATTATGTAAAGCTCTGTTATGGCAGCAGCAGAGAGCACATCTAAGGTGGGGTATGGTTGGCAATACCCAACTCTGTTGCAACTGGGAGCTGTAGTGATTTTCAAATTATCCACCCAAATGATGCACAGTTATTTTACTGCAGTTCTGCTTCACATATAGACAAAAATGTGTCATTTTGAACATATTTGAAGCATGTGTTTGGTTTCAAAAAAGCTTTTTTAAAAATACCATGATACCTAAATATTTGTTGCCATATTATGATCTCTTGGAAAGTAAGTCTTTGCATTCAAGACAAATTGTATATATCGGCATTTACCCCTTTTTTGCCTCTATGTTAAAATAAGTTATAAAGAGCACTTAGGTCGATCAAGTAAAGCCACAGTTTGACTTTCTCCTACAACACAGCTGGTCACCCCTGAAAAGACCAATGACCACCAAGTCATTTAATAAAAACCTTGTGATTATTATGACACTCCATCAAATATTGATGGAGACTGTGGCTGGCTTTGTCTAGATCTCTGCTAAAGTTGTGTTGGCTGGTCAATAGTGCTTCTGAGGAGTAGTTGTTTGACCTGCAGTGTCTGGGCTGTTGTTTTGTTTGAGCAGCAGCAGGTGGCTTGCGTCCTTGGGTTTTTGTTTCTTGTGAACTTGAGCCTTTTTGGCACATCAGCATTCCCAGGAGACTTGAATGATCAGGTTCAGCTTTCCGTGTTTAGATCTAGTTGGATCATGAAGTGGCGTTTGTGTATCTGTGACCACTTCATGGCACACATCTCTCCAGTGTGCACAAGACAATCATACCTAGTAATCATTCATACTGTTACAAAGTATATTACAAAAAGTGTAATAGTTTTTTTTAAGCAAAGAATTTTTTGTCAATGAAAGAATAAATGTATCACAAAGTATTAGGATTTAAGTGTTAAAATTTTATAAGAAATAGCTAATAACCTACATAGTATTAAAGTCCTTCATACCAACAATCATTGTGTATGATGAAGTTACATATTCATAAATACTGCATTTTTGTCTGTAAAATACCACATTTTAATGAAGTAGAATATTTTCTATTAGCATCTACAAATGCATAAAACATTCACTGATTCACCTGTATGCCTTCTTAAAGTATTTTTTTTCCTCCACCTTTCTCTTCCCTTTTCCTCCAGCTGCACTGGGTGCCTGAGTGAAGCCATGACAGAAGAGTCCAGATACGGTGTGATGAAGGATGGCTAGCCTGCCCAATAGCACAGTACAGCTCAAGGCTCCGTGACAAAGTTCAAATTATTTCCAGGTTGCCAAGAAGTTCTACAACCCTTATCAATAAATCCTACCAGTTGCAGGGGCAGTTTGTTATGACAGATGTATTTTTTCACTTGACAAGCAGAACTACCTCTCAATTACAGCAAGTATGCATGTTATGAGACTGCCAGCACCCGGTCACGACAGCTGTGCTCAAAATGCAAACATCTGCTCATTCAGAAGTTATTTTTTAACTTTTAAAACCAGGGCAGGTAGATTAATTATAGGTTTTGAGAGGAAATTTAAACTAAATATACTGCACCAAAGCCAAGCACAACACCTCCCCTTCTCTCTATATATACTTTATTTCTCTATAATTGAGAATTCTGTGCAGAGGACAGACCTTGCTGCATCTAAAGCTGTCAATGTATACTCATTATAAAGACACTGCCACTGCATTATTATCTCTGCTAGGAGGATGTGGGTGGGTGGTTTAATGTAGCTCAGAGGAGTAAATGTTGCTTCACCCCCATTCTCAATAATTTGCGTAGTTCACTGTGAGGAACATTTTTTATTCATGAAAGACTTGTCTGTACTTGGCACATGAAAACAGTATAATATCAAATAGTATTTCAAATAAACAAAAATGTCAGTCCTTTAATGCTGCACTGATTAGAATTTTTGTATTGACAAATGATCACATGTTGCTTGCAGTGCTCAACCTACTCAGAATTATCACCTGGCTCTGTGGTGCGTTTTAGCATCTTTCAACATATTGTTTTGGTTTTGTGACTTGCACACAGGCAACATTTTCAACAAAAAAGCTCTGATTAGACTTCATGCTCAGTGCCAAACAATAAAACATATGCAGTTTGGGATTAGCTGGTGAACATAGTGGAGGAGCTGGTTAGCCAGATATTTCCCTCCAGGCATGGTGGAGAGTAATAAAGAGATAAAAGTTGAGGGATGATTGGACATATATTCATCAAGTTGCCACACATGACTTGAAATAAATGCTAGTATTGATCTGTTTGTTAGTACATTTGCCACTTCAACTTCATACAGTGAGAATATGCTTGTGTTGTGGTTCCTGTTTGTTGTGAATCCTCCAAGTGACTTAAAAATCAATTCAGGTGAAGTATTTAAGTATTTGCCTCTGGTATTTGTATCATTTTTACACCAGGCCAGAGACACCTGTAATGTTGACATGCTGGCCTGGTCAGTCCATCTCTCAGGTCAAGACTAAAATATCTCAACAATATTGGATGGATTGGCCAGAAATTTATCACAGACAGTCATGTCCCCAAGATGATTTTCAATTAGTTTGGTGATCCCCTGCCTCCATTGCTGTTGTCAGGTCAAATCATTATTTGTCTAGTACATTGGTTTATGAGCAAATGCCTTCAAAAATAATGACATCAAGCTCAGCAATAGTACACGAGTGGTGCTAATTTGCAAATCTTTGCATGTTAACAACCTATATTAAACATTACCTGCTATGTATCAGCATGTTCGCAATGTCAATATGAACATGTTAACATATAGCTCAACACATTGCAGTGCCTATGTGCAGCCTCACAGAGCTGATAGTGTGGCTATAGACTCTAGTCCTGTTTACAATGAACAACTTTATTTCCATTGTTTAATTTATTTTGTTATTGTTCGTCTCTTGCAACACCAGACGCAGCATGAAGTCCAATAATAGCCCACTTTATGCGGTAGCTAGTTGTGTTTTACTGACAAATAAGTAATTGCAAAATGTCATCCTCAAAAAATATTGCTCCCTGTTAACTCTAATCCTGTCTGTTCATCCCGGCGACTGTACATTACCATTAGTGTACTCTCACAGCTGGATCCTTAAAGGGGGATTTAGTACCTTCATACACACTCATTTGTTTGTTCATAAAGAAAAGAATCCATTCATTTCACTGGTGGAAATGTATCTTTGAACTGTCTCCTTAAACTATGATAACGTTCCTTTCTCCAGTAGCGGCAGTTCTGCGGCTGCTCCCAGAGCTCAAAAGGATTTTTCATCCTCAATTGGGAATGGGGGGCGGGAGAGGG
Organism: Istiophorus platypterus; assembly: GCA_016859345.1. Lineage (NCBI taxonomy): Eukaryota > Metazoa > Chordata > Actinopteri > Istiophoriformes > Istiophoridae > Istiophorus > Istiophorus platypterus. The sequence continues at coordinate 24,429,358 of CM029118.1, forward strand.
AGGGGAAGTAGGTCACAACAAACACTGTCCTTGTTAACAGAACATGTAAATAAATAGACACATACTGTACCCGCAATGAACTAATCAGGAAAACAATTACACCCCCATCTAAAATGTTCCAGCGCACTGCTGTGAGGATGACAAGTAATTTCCCACTCTTTCATTTCATGTCCCATGGCATCCAGATGAGAAGATTAATGATGCCTTTCAATGGGATCTACAAACGCTACCTATCAAATACATTGCCTCAACTTGTCAGCTTTGACAGCAACACTTTATTAAGGCAACCAGTTATTAATTCAATTCCTATTCCAAATCATTGCAATACATAATCTTTGGCTCCTCCCAAATGAATGTAAATTTTATGGACTGGAGACTTTGCAGAGAATATAGGCCTTGTAGCGCCTGTATAAAGGCATTGGCAAAGACATGACATACATTTATTGTAACATTATAAAGCGGAAATAGAGATCTGTAGTCACTTTGTAGGCTGCATCATACTTCTGTGTTCCATTGTTTAGTGTCATATATTGGACCGGCTGCTTGGGTTCTTTGAGCACCATCAAATCTGGCCTCACAACATCAAATGAAATTGAACAGCGAAAAATTCAGCACATCATATTCTCGCTGCCATCAAAAATAAAAATCAGAATAAGCTTCAGAAGCGAACGGAAATCACAGCATGCTAAATCAATTTCTACATTGTGATGAGGTCGTGAATTTTAGCGTATAAGAAATTGTCAGGCGGTGAAGACGCGGTACATTGTGGTGATAAAGAGAGAAGGAATGATGATCATGCATTTTGACTGGAGGCTGCTGAGACAAGAGAGACCCTGGTGAGAATTGAGTCAATGTTACCTCTTTGCTCTCCTCCATACAGGGCAATGAAAAATCCATCTGCATTGCAGCACATTACGGTTTGGTGGCTTTGGACTTTTGCAGTTTACACTGGAGGAGATGAGCAGGGAAACTATAGGGAACAGACTAAAACTGATTACAGTGTTTGTAAAGCACAGTTTGTACTAATTGCTTTTGACATGATACATTATAAGATAGAAGTGATATGCATTAGTAAAATCCTTGCCACTCAAGCTCTATAGATCCAAATCTTCCTCACTTTATTTTTTTTCCTGTTGGGTTTTTTTTTTCTATTTTTTACCAACAATTGGTGTTGCTTCATATGCACATTTGATTATTGTATATTATCAAGATGCAATAATTAATAATAAAAAGGGCCACCAAAGTCAAACTATCATGAAAACAATGCTTGTTACTTGAAACAACCTTATCTTTTTCCCAACATCAGTGTGGCTCTACTCCATAAGCTACTATTCAATCAAAATTATAACTTTTGTGTGTACTGTATATCTAATAATTTTACAAAATATATTGAAGTGAAATCTAACCAGTGGCAGAATGCACTTAAGGACATTTATTCAAGTAGTTGCTCCTTATCTGGACTGTATTCAACTAAGAGGGAATCATTGAACATTTTATTTCACTTCATTTATTAGAAGAACTGCTGTTGCAATCGGCTTTGCAGATGATCTCATAAATTGTAAATCTGATGATGTCCTTATATATTACAATACATTTCTTCACAGTAGGTTAATCTGCCCAACAGTTTATACATTTAAATGAGCTCCAACTCAACCAGTGACAACAGAAAATACAGCTTATTGAAATCCAATAATATAATATGTAGATAATAATATAACAATGACAGACACTGTTTTTCAGTGTTGGTGCTTTCACTTTTAATACTTTAAGTATATTTTACCACTACTATTCATGCACTTTTATGTCAGTATAACTTTGAATTCTGCATCTTTGTAATCTTTGAATCTAAGGTGAGTGCCAGACCAGATGCAGGTCAAGACAAACTCTTGATCACATGCCTCATGTCTATCAAGTTTCCTTCTCCAACATAACTTCCGAGTATCTGGCCAAACAGCTGCACATATATAATTACTACTCCACTTAATTAACAGCAAAGACAAGTCTTAGAAATGATGTGTGCACTTTCAGGCAGCTGAGGGTCTTACTGTCCCCATGTTAGGCTGTGGTAATGGATCCTGTCTACCGTTTCTCTACTTGGACATCTCCCTGCAGACAAAATGATTGATATGTCAATACAAACAAAAATCAGGCAAGAACTGTAGAATACTCAGATTTATCTGTCCAGGGAGGTGCTTTTTTTCTGAAGATTTGTTCTCTGTTTACATACAGCTCTGATCGCTCTCAGAATGAGAGTCCCATTGGTGCAGTTTCTGAGCAACCTGTCTTGCTCAAGGGCTCCTCAGTTGTAGCTGTTTTTCTTGCCCACATTTCTATGTAAGCTCAGGGACTGTACCTGTCAGCATTTTACGTTACTTTGCCAGGCTACATCCATCACCAGTAGAGCACAGCAATTTAAATGGCTAGAAAATATGTAAAAAAAAGAAGAACTAAAATGCCCCGATAGCCTGAGTTTTTAAAGTATCCCTTATCTATTGTTCATGCAAGCAACCATAAAATGGCTTCAGTTGTCATATAGTGAACTGCCATTTGTTAGTGTCCCATTTTTCAGTAACATAGTTTTGTGGCAATTTTTCACGCAGCACAAGACAAGTGCTTCACTCACTAATAAATATTGAGCACATGTTACAAATCTCTGTTCACACAAATGAGACACCTTAACTGTTTTTGTAAAATTTCACCAGTAATACTTTAGATTTACGAGTGTCTATCTAGCTTATCAATCTAAACTCCAAACCATCAATTTAACCATTATTGATTTTATTAATGGATGATGCCATCATGAGAACAGATTGTTATGAATATTGTCATGTTAGTGGATTTATGGTTGCATTTACGGATTTAAAATGTGTCTACAGATTGTAATATCAGGTAGGAGAAAATGTCCACATACTAATGGGAATATACTTTTTTGGTTTGAAAGCCAACATGACTTTTAGCATCCTTGGTGACAGTTACTACAAAAAAACAACCAATTATATTTCAAATACAATAAGCAGCCTTGCAAAACAACACCAAGGTTTATAATAAGAAGAAATCATCCTCCAAGGCATATGAGAAAGCTGTCGACACTATCAGTTGCATGTACATTATTAGTGGTTTTTAATTAGTATTCTGATCAACACAGAAAAGAGAAGTCAGACACTGTATTTAATTAACCTATGCAAATGAAATGATTTTTCATGTTCACAGTCTGTATTATTTAAAGGAGCCAAAGAGACACAGACTACAGATCATTTTACTCTATTGTAAATGTTGTATGTGTATTTTTCCACAGACCTTTTAGATTTAGATTGGTTTAAATTTTATCACCAAATGTTACAAACACAAATTTTACTTTAAATTGCATTCACTAGTCTGCATCTCAACTGTCATTATCATTATACCCATTTAAATCATCGTGGTTGGGTTTTAATTATCTACTCAGGGATTTATCCTCACCAATCAATAGATATCAAATGACCACACTATCTACCCATGTTGTCTTCCTTATTATCCCATAAAGTCTATTGTATAAGGAGTCTCCATTCCACATTAATCTTAGCTGACATCTCAAAAATTAAAGAACTTCACTAATTTCTCCAGCAGGGACTATTCTGTCACCTTGGAATATTTAGAGGTTGTTTTGGAGGAGACTGTGATCTCTGTAATCTTAAAATATCTGCTGATGGTGCAAGAAAAATGATCATCTATATTCTTTTGATTATCAAACATACAATCTCACTATATGCTCACCAGAAAGAAAAGCATTACATGACTGCCCATTAGTCCTTTTTTCCCACTGCTGCTTTTACACAAATGAATATCTTGGGCCTGAACAGCCGGAGGAAACTGCAGGTTTTGTGGTGCAAATCTCTCGTGTTGTTTGGCCTCCTGCATAGACCTCAATAATAGGCTTGCATTGTGCATGTAGTGCGGGGGTTTTATGCACTTTTACACTTTCAAGAACAGTACTCAGGTTGATGCTACACTTCGTTGAACAGAGGTAGTCTGTGTACTGTGGCAGATCTTGATGTAGATTTTTTTTTCTTAAGATCCACCAGATTTAAACAGAGGTCACCTTCCTGAGACACAATCTAGAGCCCTTGTGGATGGATTTCTGTGTCAGAAACAGCAGTATTGTTATGATGTCTTTCTTTACTGCTGCTTTGGAGGGAGGTCAGATCCAAAGCAAAGGTATGCACCATTTTTCTTCCCTGATGCAAATGGTAGTGACAATCTGCTCATTTGAAGGAAATTAAACAACACATTTTAATGCTGTTGCTCTGAGCTTTGCATAAAGAGGAGGGCCATCATTTCCTTCTAGAGTTATCAAGCGGAGGATTATATTCATCTTAAATCTTTGTTCTCCAAGCATGGACAGGAGAGTGTTTTGTGTGTGTTTTGTGCTGGTATTGTGGTTGCACCATTTCTCTCATCTTCATTTTGTCTTATCTCACCTTAACGCTCTGTACCTTCTCAAACACACAGACACACAAACACACGTTAATGTGATGTTTAAAAAGATTCCTGCGTCATTTGCAATAATGGCAACAGCGACAGTTTGTCAGGACCTAATTCCATTCATCAGATCAGCAGCCAAGTTGGAGCAAATGTTGAACTTTTGTTAATTGTTTAGAGTGTAGGAATAAAAATCCTGGAAAACACTGCATTCAAAACAGCATATGAGCAAAATAAGAAGTAAACAAGGGACAAACGTTTGTGTCCCTTTTATACATGGTGTAGTTTGGGCACTGAAGGATTTAGTGTAATAGCAGAATTCTAAATTCATATTCAATAAATGGATGAGTGAATCAATCTGGGGAGGGTGGCCGCTGAAGATCATCAATAAATCAAGATTCATCTGCTAAATAGCTTTTATAGAGCAAGATGACACCCTGACATCACTGTTTAATGTGGCAATACGATTCACTTAAAACCTTCAACCATAGGAGAGCACTAAAACCACTTTTCAGCTTAGTGGTAAGGTAGTCCTGTGGCTGCGTGTGAAAGAACTGAAAACCCTTTTCTTCCTCTGTGTCATTTTTACCCGACTTACCACTGTTCTCCAGCAGGGCTGCCACCACATTGAGGAGGAAACAAAAGCATTACTTCTCCCCATGCCTATGTGCCTGATACGAGTAGCAACGCTATGTCCTTTCCTGCCCTGGCATTGTTGATAAAGGAGTCAATATTGAACTGTATTTGGGACAAAAATACTTTATTTCAACAGAAAGATTAACTCAGCAGTGTTAAAGATGTCTAAAAGAAACTTCACATCAAAAAGATTCCTTGAAAATGTAGTGCCGGAAATGGCATGAAATGGCCTTGAAACAGACATAAATCAATATAAATGCTGGCATTTACATCACCATGCTCTTTAAACCTGGTGAGATGTGTAGAAATGCGTGGCCTCCTATTGATAGATGTGTAATGAAGTGTCATAATTCATAATTCAAATTATGATACACATTATGTTACATGGATTAAAACCTCTAACATATTGTTTCTTAAACCAAAACCCAATAGTATACTTAAGTACTACTACAACATTTCCTTCTCTCTCAATACTGTATAAAACAAGAAATATACATTTTAAAAAAATTCCAAATAAATCAAATGGGATCTGTAATGTTGAGTCATGGTTCTTGGATGAATGAATGCAATGCAATGTATGTACAGTATTTATGTCTTTTCTCTATTTTTTGGAGGTTCATCCATATCAAAGGTTTTCAAACTGTGCGCTGTGGCACTGTGTTCACCAGTGTGCCATGAGGCAAGGTCAAATGTCCGAGTGGGTCTGATTTATATTCTGTGATCAGTGGGGATGAATAATTAGTGTCCATCTCATTTACAGTCTGTCTAGTGACAGCTAGCACTAGCTGAGAAAAAGAGTATAGTAAACCTTTCTGGATCACCTTCTCGTGTTCAACAGAAAATAAAAAGATTGTCTCGCACCTTGACTAAACTACAAAACCAGTTAGTAAGTGTAGTGAAAAATGATAAATGAGCAACTTCAGTCCCCGTTGCTAGGTTTGTTTTCGTGTTAGTGGCCTGACTATTTCAGCTGCCTCACAAGTAAAAAACTTAAGTTAGCAAATATGCTTGTTACGTTGGTGATGTTAATTATACTCTTTCATGCTTTCTTTATAACCTAACTTTATATGTTGGCACGCATCAGTGGTATTTGTCTGTTATAGAATTTGCACTTTTTAAAAATAGTTTGTAGAACACATAAAGAAATATGACCAGACTTCTAAACTGAGAAAGAGAGAGAGATGGAGAGAAAGATGGAGAGAAAAATGGAGAGAAAGATGGAGAGAGATCTTAAGACAACATCACTATAAACATGATGTCGATTTTGGCTGGTAGCTAATGTTGTCTGTCTGACAGACTACTCACTCAATAACATCTCAGAGGAGTGGAGTTAATATTCCACAGCAGTGCCAGTTTTAATAGCTCCAAAACACAATACCAGGTTGATATAGATATCAGAAAGGGAAATGCAGTTTTGATTATACTGTATCTTCGAGCATCGCAACACTGTTAATTGGTCTCTGACCAATTAATATGGTATTTAAGACAATTTAAAGACTGTCTACAATGCATTTTCTCTGTATTTTCTTAAAAGTAAAAAAAAAAACAGTTATCAAGTTACCAAGTAAATATAAGCGTGAGTCGTTTTTGTAATCTTTAAAGAGCATAGAGGATGCTCAAAAACACATACTGTATAATGGCATATTTTATGCCTACTCTGATTATTTTTGGATTATAAATAGAACAAACAAATAGAGGTAAATGTCCTGTGCCCCTGCATATTACATGAATCAATGTGCAGTAATGTACTAAGTCCAAGGTTGATGACCTGCTCTAAAACTTAGCAATCAAGGTGCATCGGCCATTTATGTGTCAAATTTTGTAGAGGCAACACCTCTGTGGTGCAGGGACTGTGCCAAGAAAATTTGTGTGGAGGTTCATCCATAATTTCAGCATTTCTATTAAACACAGCTACACTACACAGTTAGTGTAACAACCCTTCCATATTACACCAGGTCTGTCCATTAGTCTGTCTTGTCACTGCCTAAAGGCTGTGTTCATTGCAGGGCTACTGTACCGTTTGCATTACATTGCATAAGGGGTTCTGGTCACTGTTCTGTTTTGAGCCAAAAGCAACAATAGAACACAAAAGTGTTAGCCACAAGGCAAGGCAGTATGCTGAGCATACATTTTATTTCCATTCCAAGTCAGTGAAGGTAAATACTTTTACTTTCAGTTTTTTCTAACACATTTCAACCTCAAATATTTGCACATAACCTCAGTGAACAAATCTGAAAGCCAAAGGCTGAATACAGGAGGAACAACACAAATTTAGTTAGGACCAGTGCTACTTGCATGAAGTTCGAGTGTAACCCTTAGCATTTGAGCATTGGCAGAAGCACACAAAATAATCAGATGACACGGAAAGTACATGGCAGTAAGTACAGCCGTGCAATGCTAACCTGCATAGTTAAGCTGGGCTTGATGTCTCACTAGACTTTTTTGGTTTACCGGTGTAAAGAATGTAAAGATTGACTGATCCCAGCGACCAGCTGTGGGGCTCGTGTTTCTGAGAGGATGTATTTCAGATTAGTGCCATATAAGATAATGTACAAATAAGATTCACGCTGGTTTGCATGAGGTTAAATATCTTTAGTACAATGACTTCTCTTTGCAGTGTTGGATTCATACTTGTTTCTTTACTATTATTGAGCAATTTAATATCCCGAATGTATTTTACATTTGGCTTTTCAATAATATGATAAACCATTTAACAGGTTGATTTTTAAAATTATGCAAAATAGATGGCAGTGCTACTTACTGCTCTGGCATTTTGCTTAACAAATTAGTGGCGAAAACTAGACCCAAATTTCAGTATTACCAAGTTGGGATTTTGTTTTGTTTTGTTTGTTTTTCTATTGTTTTGTTTTTTCACAATGACCCAATTTTACTTTCTCCAACTGAACGGAAGGAGTGAGCCTCAGCAACAATTAATTAACAGGAATTAGTAGCATTAATTAGAAATGAAATGTCTAGGAACTCATTAGGTTGTTATGCATAACAACCAACTGCACTTTTAATGATGAACAGCGGTTTACTATGGGAGAATAAAGAAAACATTCTCACTTCTCTTAACTGAAAAAGCAGAAGACACTGAAATAATCCATAATCAGTTCCTTTTATTAATTATTGTTATTTTTTTTAGTTTTGCACTGTATATTTTGTATAAATTTAAGCTGATGGCATCAGCCCTGTTAATGCAAACTCATTATACCACGAGTAGTACTTTATCACTGCAGGCAACAGTGAGTCATGCAATTTAAAATTTAAAATGTATGACTACAAAGGGATGACTTTTACAATATAATCGCTGTTTGCATTTCACCCCTGAATATCAGCAGAGAGTTAGGAGCAAACATATGGAAATACCAATGAATGCAGTGTGTATCAGGAGGCAAATACCCGGAGATGTTCGATGTCGCCAGAACTAGGCAGTGAAGGCGTGGCTGTTTTGGAAGCTGGGCTGTGTTAAGAGGTATCACGTTGTTCTTCTGCTGTTTCCCTGATTTTGGATACTAGATGTGAACCTGAGGAGATTTAGATGGATGTTGATTCGGTGTCATGTCCAACTGTCATTGCTGAAAAGCTGCAGTGTCTGTTGTGGATGAAGAATGATATCAAGTAATTTTTAGCCTTGCTAGTGTTGGTGGGTCTGCGGGTCGGTTGTTTAAAAACTTTGGTCCAAATAGAGGAGAGGGATCGGCTCAAGTCGTGTGCGGACTAGATGAAGAGGGGATCACCCAAGTCAGTAAGACTTCTCAGCCAAAAGACAATAATGTCCTCTGAATGTCCATCTAGGACTGAATTTTCAGTCTGTCTTTTCCTCCAGTCTCTTTCCTTCGTCTTCTCCTCTGTACCTCGATGAAGCAGCGTCACGAAGCCTGTCTGAACACACTTTCAGTCGGTTTGACTTGTGAACTTACCTTGCACGCCACTGTGACTTAAACGGTCCGGCTCGGGTCTGGGATAGGTTGCAGAGGAGTACCCCCCGTGACCCCCCGCGACCCCCTGTGACTTCTCTTTCCACTTTTCCTTTTTCTTTTTTTTTTTTTTTAAATGTTTGACAAGATCTGTCTCTCCCTGTTAGCATCTTCCGTCAAGCGTGGCAGCCCTTCCAGTATAGTATCAGGTCAAACCACGATGTCTGGAGGACGGTGGCCTCCTACATCACATGTGGTGTCAAGTCGCTCTATCATGTCATATTTCATATGTCATATTTCTGCAGAAAATCAGCCTACAAATGAGATGAGCTTGCATGAAAAGAGAAGGGAAAACATGAGCACAGAAAAATGAAACCCCCAATTCTCAAATGTGATGTCTATTTGATCATTTTGGTTGCTAGGAATTCCTTTCAGGCATTTAATATAAAATAAGCAAAGTGTGATATGTTAATAGAGACAGTGAGTAGTAGGAGTGATAGCTAGTCCACTAAATTCAGCTCCGAGTAGCACAAGTTTTTACATACTTATTCTGCTTCCATTGTTATCTGACTGACAGGTGGACTAAAGATTTCCAAGATGGTAATTTGATTTTTTTTTTTTTTTTTAATTTTGTCTCTTCCAGCAATCCCTTTGCTTTACAGTATGTCAGATTATTCTGACAATGTAAGTTACGTAAGATGAGTTATATATTATTTAAGCAGACTAGACGAAGCAAATCTAATCTCTGTAATAGAAACGTTTAGTCCATGAACAACTGGACATGGTTGGCTTGTGCTGTGATTTCTGTCTCAGCAGCTGATCACTAGTGGGCTTTAGAGTGAGGAATAGCACAAGATAAATAACAGTCCAGCCAACCACAGTGTTCTGTCACTGAGTGCTGCGTTGGTGCTGATTTCTTTTGTACTCTTTGAAATGGGGCCGGTGATAAATAAACTGAATTCAAAAGACAAATCTGCATCATGACAAGCATGAGCCTATTTTGTTTAGGGCTGAGATATTACTGTATGTAGGACTAAATATAAAACAACCTTCATATTGGAAGGCGAATGCTAATAATTGGATGAAAATGTATAAATTCGGTGTCAGTCTATTGAATTCCATTAAAATGTATGGTGACAAATAACCCAAGAGACAATTTTCTTCTGAAGAAATAGGTCACAGATTCAATTACAGTCACTGAAGCATGGACTCAATCTATCATGCCAAATTAAGTGCATTTTAGCAACCTACTTTTCTCTGAGAATTCTATAGACACATTCAGTCAAGTAGAGAGATTCTGATGGAGCAAAATTATATCAGCTTTTCCGTCTTTTTCTAATTTATAGTGGTTTTTAACTGGTATAAACATTGGAAAATCGTTTTCTCTCCCCAGAAAGCTATAAACTCCGGGAGCTGAGTTTATCTGTCCGAAAAGACGCAGGCTTGGTCTTTCTCTAATGCTTATTCCTATTACAATTTAAAGAGTTGCAGAGATTACCACTCGCTTATATTCTGCCGAGTTTCAACTGCAGTGAAACATAAAGGGAGTTTAATGACTTCATATATTCACTCATATTTAGGGTACTGCAATATATCCACTACATAGAGTGTTGGGCCTACACTGATCAGTGAAACCATTGAAACCAGTTGGCGGTTTTAACGTTTTTTGTGCCATCTACTCCACCTCAGCCGCCCTGATGTTTTTTTTTTTCTTTCTTTGTTTTTAGGTATTTTTTGTCTAATAGACATACATCTGTGAGTACATATACTTATTGTAATGTCTGAATGTGTCAGACCCATGCAGCAGTATGAATCTATTACCTGTCTTGACAGGTTTTGGATGACAGTTACAGGCATTACCTGTTGATAGGATCACTTTATCTTTTGTTTTAGTTTATTTACTGGATTTTTTTTCAAGGGATTCCATGGGTTTTGTTCATAGGAACAAAAAGATATAATATTTCCCAACATATTAGATAAATGAGAGAAAACTAAGCCATGTACACTTAGCTAACAAATTTTTTTTTTGGCTCTCACAAAGCTTGCTTTTAAGTGTGAATGAATTTTTTGTTCTAGTAGCATTACATTAAGAGCAATAAATCACAAATTAGCTTTAATTATCATGAAAAAACACCCTAAGCTGCACTCTTAAGCTTTTCATACTTGATGATGTTGTATGTATATATGCTAAGTCACAAAGGCCCAACTAATCAGTGACCTAATATTAAACAGAGTAGATCTTTTCAGGGAAAAATAAGAGACAATGCTGAATATTCACAATTGTGGTCCAAATGATTGATGAACATATATTTTCCATTTTTAGAATTTTTAGATTTAAGGCTGTGTGCCATGTCCTAAATCTACACAGCTACCATAATGCTGTGAGAAATTAAAGATGCCTTTTGATGTTGTGTGTGCTCTGAAACAAGCGTGCGACCTCAACACTCCACAGTCCATATCAAATGGATGAAAAGCCTATAAAAGTCTTTTGTATATAACTTCCCTGCAGGAACTCAAGTAAAATTCCATTTAGAAACACTTTTAGGGAGAAGATAAAATGTTTAGTAAATGCAGCTCAGACTCTAAAAGCTATTTCACAAAGGCATGCAGAGTTTGATGACAGCGAGAGGAGTGATTCATCCACAATTGACATTCAGCTCCATACCCAAAGCTATTTATTGTCTAGTGATATTCAGCAGAGGTAAATCGGCGCTCTTGTCATCATGTTGTCATCTAGTAAGATATGCCAAGTTTTCTCATTTCCTCTGTGTATGCAGTGAAACGATGGGGGCCATGGAAGAGACCAGCACTGACCATCTAAATAGAGACCAGTCACTCTTTGTCTCTGTTTTCACTCAGAATCACGGAGATTTCTCCCGTATTTCATCTGACTGAAGTTGCCGTTTTATGTTCATGTGCAGAACAACGCTGAACACTTCTGGTAGAAATACTTTTGGCATTACACTTGGCTCTTTCTCTGTGCTGTGTTTGATCTCAAGTGTGTACTATACTGTACTGGATATTCTCCTCTGAAGAAAGCTCCATAAAGGGGGCTTTAATAATTCATGATGCCAGATTTAGATTTGTGCCTCACTGCTCACAATCTGAAAATTCTCCACTATGTTACTTTGCAGAAGAGCTGTGAATCAGCTTTTTTTTTTTTTTTTTTAATGTACAGTTCAACAACTTTTACCAAGCATCATATATTGGTGGTCACATATCACTACAACAGATCAAGCACTGACATAAAAATTACATCCAGTGTATGTATTTTGCCTCTTTCCATTATTAGGCTTATCCCTCAGAAAAGCCTCCTAGTTTTGGAAATAGCTGCCCATGGGGAGCCCAATAGTGTCTACATAGTGTTTGTGTGGGCTAGATTATGTCAATTCTCAAGGCACCAAAAAATTAGTCTCTGTCTTTACATCCCCTGAATATAAACTACATTGTAGTCAAACAATAGGAATTTTATCTTAAGCATGTATGGTACAATATTTCATGCCGAAGTGTCGGTGCTAAACTGCCATGTGAAAAAGAACCATATCAGCAGAAATGAGTACCATCTTCCATCATTCAGGAGTCACCTAAATACTTTATACAGTATTATCTGTAGCTTTTTCCCAGATACATAGTTGTTACTAATGGTTTGTCCACTCACTGTAATAACATTAATCAAGTTACAGTGTTGGGAATAATGAATGCTCTCACTAGTCGTTAGGTAGGTATGGTTTATGACTCTGGCCTTGTTTCATTTTAATGTAATGAACATGACTGAGGAATCTACAACAGTCAGTTTACTGTTTCTAGTGCTAATGCAATGTAAATGGAGCAAAAATAATCTGCAGTGAGTAATGTCTGTTTACGTATGCATCATGCATTTACTGTTTGGTTTCCCTTGCATGCAAAGTATTACCCAGGTAATTGATTTTGCAAGGTTCATTAGGCTCAATTTGTATATCAGATGGGCTGGAAAAGAGAGTTGTTGATTAGTTAGATCTTGCTTTCAGAAATTGCTTTTTTCACATTCTTATCTCTGTTGTAACCCTAATGGCACCATACTTTAGTAGTTTTGCTGTGTTAATGAAGTAACTCTGGTGAATCTCAACAGCTTGTTTTGTATTCATGCATGGTTTATGTGTGTGGGGTTTTTTTTTGTTTGTTTGTTTGTTTTTAGTTATGTCTGAGGGATCGTAAAAGGAGAAGATAATGCTCTGGTTTATCAAAGGTAAAAACATGCTCTGGCTTATATAAAGACACACATGTAAACAATTTATAGACGTTCATTTCCATTTGGTTACAGAGTAAACAACTAGCTTTTTTTTCAACTTTTGTTGTTTTTCATAATCCAAATCATATAAAATTACCTTTTGCCCCACAGTACCACCCTGGTCATTCTATTTCTATTTAAACATTCAGCCTCTGTGTTTCCATTATTTTCATGGTAATGAAAAACCAAAATGCTTCAGGTGTAAAGACAGAAAATGCAATAACAAATGCTTTATAGTCCCAGTTATTTTGCTTTGGAAATCAGGGGTGACCACTCAGGTCCTGGTCACCGGGTCAGTGTACCTGTTCCCTAATGGATCTTGGGGGGTTTTTGAGAGAGGAGTATACAGATTCCTCCTTATGGGGTTTTGTGAGATAGATGATGCAGTGTTTATTGTACACATCCTCATCATGAATGCTATTTTAAACAGCCAAAGAAGTACAGCGTGTCCTCAATGTACAGACAGATTGATAATATATGCCATCTTTGACAAGGAGGTACTTGCCAGTAATTACATTTCTGTTCAGCCCTTAATGACTGTGCTGAGAGTGGAACCTTATCATAGATCTAAAAAGGTAGGGATGCTTTCACTGTGCTGGCCATGATCCATTCACCCGAACGGTATGATGTTATTAGATGGAATTTGGGGGCTCTACCATCAATGACTTTGATATATTTTAGTCAGTAGTTGATGAGCTCTGGCTTTACTTGCAACAAATTTAGCTGTAGAAATTTTACCATGAAGGGCCCCTTCAACCTCTCAGTGGTCATTTGCTGATGTTTGCAAAACCATTACTGCTTCTACACCGCACCTGGCAGTTCAGTTGTTCTGTCAAAAATAAATCTCACCCATTGCAAGTGAAATGGTTTAAGCGTTTGCTTCTGGATGGAGTTAGCAGCTGAAGATCCTGGTTTGAAGCATAATACTGTACATTTTCTAAATATTTCTGAACACCATAATTGTTCTGCATTTAGCAAGTACCTGTGTGAACCTGTCTAAATGTGTCTGTATAGCACTGAGAGGGTTTTGCTGTTTTGCAAACAGAGAAAACCTATTTTCAGAATCTCACAGGATACCTTTTGTGAGAATTGTGTTTCTTAGTTTCACTCTGGGAATCTTAATGGCCTATCTGCTTTGTATTTGCGAGCTCAATTTGCTGGCTCATGAGCCAGCTTGCCAGCATAATGTTCTTTCTCCTCCACTTATTAATAATAACCCTGACTTTCTGTCCCTCTGAGCCACTCACGACTTATGATGCTTTATTTTGTACAACATGACAGGCTCCTCATATGAGCCTAGCCTGTTTTTTAATGTGGAGTGAGGCTGAAAATAAGTGCATGTGTTGAAAATACTTCAATGTGTCACAATTATAGTTTTCACCAATCACAAATTCTTCTGCAGATTTATTTGGTGCTGTTTTGTGTTATAAATACAATGACAGCAGAGTTTATTCATGGCACTACAGGGTAATGTTTTGATGAGTTGGTCCCCATTTTGTTTGTATCGCTTGCTCTACTAGTATGTACAAGAGGATATACCCGCTGAGTACATAGTGCAAATGTGTCATGTGCACCCTGAACATTTATCCATTTAGTATTATGCCCATAATTATTATTGTTTTACTTTTTATCATTATTTTTGGTTCCAGAATATTATTTCTTGGTCATTATTATGTAAATGCTTTGTGACACTTGTAAGACAGCTCTACAACAAGTGATCGTGTTTGTGTAGAAACAAGTTAACCAGGTAGAAGAGTGCGAGAGGCACCATACATACAGAATTTATGTTGGGTTTCATTTTTAGTTACTGTTCTTTGGCTTTAATTTCCATATTATAGACAAGTTGACATCCACTGCAGTTATTGTGATAAGAAATTGAAAACATGATTATTATCACAAAGTTAAACAACATTTACTTTGTGAGCACATAACTACAGCCCCCATCAAAAAAAACTCAAAGTAGTTTTTCAACTCCCTAGTTGTATTTTCTACTGACTAAAACATTTTACAGTGTTTAGGTCTCTCTGCCCTGCTATTATTAGACATGTCTGAGAAATACGCAACCCCTTGACACGTTCGTGGACTCATTTCTTCTCTGTAGCCCACCAACGTCTTGGGTTTATGGGAAATTGTGTTCATTAAAGGCCACTAAGAACATAAATATTAAATAAACAACAATATTAGATTGTTTTTTGTTTTTTTTTAAATGACTATCCTTATCTAAACAATCAAAGTGAACTCCACAACATACTGTTGAGAAAGGGCTCTACTCCGGTGCTGGATTTTTAGTTATTTGCATAGTTACAAATTTCAGTATGATTTAGAATGAGGATTTTTTACTTCTTAAACAAAACCCAGTGTTCTGGTTTCACTTTGGGTCTTTACATATTATTATAGTCAACTCAACAAAGCTAACTTCCACAGCTAATCTTTTGGGCACATCTTGTATGCTAGCTTACAACTTTACTGCAATGTGTACTTTTGTTAAAATAATAACATAAAAAAAAAACAACAAAAAACAAAAAACATAATTCCCCTTTTATGATATCCATGGTTGTGCTATGCTTTGAATAATTTTGTTTGTTTTTTTTTCATTTATTAGTGTTTATATTCATGCTTAAGAGCAAATTACCCAAGTCTAAATGTAGAACACTCTAAATAGCACGCAGATACGCAGACTTTATTCATCTCAGACTTTTCTTTTGCTGTTTGTACTTATTAAGAATAACTGGTGCCTAAGTCAACATCTTCCTCATCCAGCATGTGTAACACAAGCCATAAAACTTGAAGAAGAAGAAGACGAATGGTGGAAACGAGAGGCAGAAGAAAACAATTCTACCTCGGCTGGAAACAAGTTGTCAGTTGCTTGGCAAGTTAAAACTAGCAATATGACTGTAAATGAAAGTGGAATTTATTTCAGAAAATTGGCCTTGTCTGTCATGTAAAGGGTGGTTGTATAACATGCTTTGGTCTGAATCCATTCCACTGATTGACAGCCAGTGGCGGTAATAGACCACGTGGCTTTGCAAATGGTTGGTGAGGAAAGAAATGCACTGAGCATGTTTGTTGGGCTTGTTAGGCTTTTGGGATACACATAATGCCTTGTGGTGAGCAAGTTTGGATGTGAACAATAAAATAACAACATCTGACTCTTATCTATTTTCCATTAATCAGGTTCAGAATACCTTATGTAGTCAGTTTTGTTTGTTCTGCTGTAGTATATTGCTTCTTTTCCTGCATTATCTTATGTGTTCAGCACAGGAGGTGACATTAAAGTATACATCCTATTTTGGTGATTTTCATGCTTTCAAATAAGTTAAAGGATTACATTCTTCTCTGGGGTTGAGACAATTTTTCAAAACCCTTGGCTCATATATTCATCTGAAGAGACTCTGGATAATGGCAGAACACAATGTCATCCAGCTAAAATAAACCTGATTCACTTAGTTTTTGGTAAATACACACATCTGAGAAGATTTTTTCAGCTACGTGTGGTATACAGCTGTATGTGACCTTTTTATTGCAGGTTCAGTCTCCATGGCACAGTTTCATTTACTTTCATATACATAAAGAGGAACTTGTACAAATGGTTATTATACACACATCCACACACATCCACACATAGTCATATATATATATATATATATATATATATATATATATATATATATACAGAGAAAGAGACAAAGAGAAACATATGCCAAATGTCAAGTGTGAGGTATGTTACGTTGTATTGAGAGACATGCATTACAGCAGTGTATTGAAATCATATCATATTACAACCCATCT
Source organism: Istiophorus platypterus (assembly GCA_016859345.1). Taxonomy (NCBI): domain Eukaryota; kingdom Metazoa; phylum Chordata; class Actinopteri; order Istiophoriformes; family Istiophoridae; genus Istiophorus; species Istiophorus platypterus. Next base: position 24,446,428 of record CM029118.1, read on the forward strand.
TGCTGACACTGGATAATGAAGTCTTTACCCATGGCCAACCCGATTAGAACAACACATGAAATATGTAACTTGACTTCATTTTCCTCCGAGCTATTTTTGTCAGATCCTCTTGTCCACTTAGCTGTGCAGGTTAATTGTCTCCTCATTTTAGTCTCTGCATGTGATGCAACTTAAAAGGGACATGATTACAAATTCAAATGGTAATTCACTTTGAAACTCAAGAGGTGAAAATGCATGAAACAGGCATGCTGGTGGTAACTATTTTTATGCAAGGTTATTAGAATAGGGAAACAAATTAACCAGGCATCACTCTGGATTATGCTAACATGACAAACTGCTGCGGTGGGGCCTCTTGCTAGTTCCACATGCTTATGTGAGAGCAAACACGGCAGAGTGGAAGTGTTTTAACACTGTGGGAGTGTACAGTACACTGAGGTCATACCCCAGAGCTACAAGAGCTGACCCTTGAATCCATGGACACTGTGGTAATCCATTAGAGAGATCAGGGGCACATACTACACAGCAGACTGCACATAGTTAGATGCAGTGCAATGAAAATAATTGTCTTTATTCTGCTCGCAACATGTGTAAAGATTCCCATTCCCCCTGTGGCATCATCCACTCAATGTCTGTTAGCTAATATAAGCTTAACATTGCACAGCTGATCTCTGCAGTGCCATGGCATTGCAGTAACTAGTAGTATATACTGTAGTGTTAGGGCGCGATTTCCTTTCAATTCGTACTTTATGCTAACTTTAATTGTTAGCAACATTTATTTACAATGTACTAGAGACCATCCCAGTTTTCTTTTGCAGATATACTAAATGAATATATTGTCTGTGAGAAAGTGATCCATTGATTTGAAATGGCAAATTGGAACAATTTTCAAGGAAATTCAAATCATTTCTCAAGCGATAAGCTACATTGATGATTTTCATGTACTTCTGGTGACCTTGCATTACTTTCATTCTCCTCATTTTGCAATCTGCCACAATGCAGATCCCTCAGCTACCCTGTGAGCACCATTATTGTTTCAGAGCAGGAATCAGATATTAAGATTAGAAAATATTGCTTTTTAAAAAATATCTTAAATTTCCTCCAATTCTTGATTTAATCTTCACTTGATGGCAAATGTAAGTGCTTCAGCTTCAATTTGTGGGGACGGCATTTGCCTAAAAAAACATCCTGCTATCTTCGTTCCCCGAAGCGCAACTATAAACTCTTCTGGATCTTCAAACTGAGGTAACAAATAACTATTCTTCTCTTAGCTTAACGTTTCCTTTGACATTATACAGTATACTACCAGCTGAACAGTTTTAGATGTATCTCTCAAACCATCACTGCCTATAAAATGTATTTGAAAACTGTGTTACTAGATGCCTGTTTTGTAGCTTTTACTCACTGTCCTTTTAAACTTTTTGAAAACCTAGTATGTGTCAACACTTTAATTTCATTAAACAATATAATCATATCGTATGTATATATCTAAAATATTCTCTGTTTAGCATGCAGTAAAAGATTAAAAAAAAAAACTCTGACACTGACAAGAGCTTCACACACACCTACATGTTGAGTGTTTTTAATTATAACCTAGTAGCAGTGATTTATCTCAGTTTCGATTTTAGATACTCAGCAATACAAATGCAGCAAAATAGGCCCCTATTGAGTTCAAACTGTTGCCTAATAAAGCAGTGCAATAATGAATCAATCAAGTCTGTGTGAATCTTTTGTGCTTTTTTGTGTTTTCTTTGCTTTTTGTGTTAAGCACCACAAAACTATTTTTGTTACGCTTAATAACCCCTATATACATGGGTGTTTTTTTTTTTTCATCTTTTACATTTTTATTTCAGAAAAATCACCTTGTTTTGCTTCCCTACTTAGCTAAGTAGCTAAGTAGCATAGTTTTGAGAGATATGCTCTTGGCTGCAATAATATTATTTACTAGTTTTCTAATTTGATGCTAGGTGTACCAATTTATTGACTTATAAAAACTTAACTGTTTGTAATTTAAAGTCATATATATTGATGTGATATTTAAAACTTTTCTTTGATTTAATCGATTTGATATATTCTTATCTGTACTGTTGACATGGCTGTTAGATATACACCTAAATCGGTATTAGAGATACTGGATGAGGAATTGCTAATGGGTTTAGTGTAAGAATCAACCATGTCAGATGACGACGACCCAGACTAACCACTAAATTAGCAAAGCACCACCTCTAGGAGCTCATTAAGAAGCATGTGAGAGGAGTTTACCTGAGGGTTGCCTGTAACTATCAACCCAGTTCACTAAACCAGTGGGAAGATGTGGTGTTGCAAACTCCACAACCCAGCCACAGGAGAGAAGCAAACAGAGTCAAGTGGAAAAAATGTCAGATCTGCCCAAGTGAAAGAGACCATAAAGTAAACAATAACCTCAGCTGCAACATACCAGTATGTAATGATCACAGCCAGAAACAGGCTGTCTGTCAAATACAAAAATGCAAATGTTTCTCCCTCTTTTTTATGTTTTAAAAATGATATTCAAATATTAAGAATCTTTGGGAATTCTTGTGTACATTTGAATTCTTTTTTTGGAACGATTTTGAATATTGCATAATTTAATTTAAAGATTTCAATCTAATAAGTGTAATTTTTGATGCACTTTGTGGAAGTGTGATGAAGGTTCCAATGACCACTGTATCTAAAGGTTTATCTAACTTGTAACTGAATGCATATTTTAGTACAAGAAAGGATGAAGCAACTCGGATAACTAACAAATGAAGAGTTTGTTTTTACAAAAATTATACACATTCTGTTAAGTCTAAAGTCTGTTAAAAGCAAGTAAGAAATTAAGCTGATGACTGGTGTTTTGTATCAGTATATGGGTCCAATGCTCTCTGCCACTCTCTTTGTTTCATTTTCTTTTTCTGCTCCCCCTCTCCTTTTCTCATTGTATTTCTCTCTCTGTCTCCCTTGCTCTCACACTCACACAGGCAGAGAGACACAGACCAGTGCACACACACATACAAATGCATGTAAACAACACAGAACCCTGCTGCACCCTCTTTGCACGAAATTTAATGGTCTCATGAACATCAGCCAGGGTCATGCTTGGGTCACAGCCAATTTATCTTGGCAATGTGCAGTGAGGGGGCTGTGTATGAAAAGAATCTTTACATTAGCTGGGGGTTGTAATTGATTAGCTAGTTTGTGTATATATAATAGATTGCAGTGGCACTCTGAAAAGGAGAGGATGTGATCAAATTGAGTCATATTTTCCTGACAGGGCATAATCATTTGCTCTGTACTGTGCATTGTTCCTGCACTGTAGTCTTCATTATTCACTCTCCCGTTAGTAAGGTTTTTTTTTATTATTCTGGCTGCTGCACCTACAAGCACGACACATTCTTTGAACATATGACAAATGAAGACAGACAGACAGATACAACATTCGGTAGCTTGTTGGCAGACATATGGATGGGCATATCAGACTTGCGCCATAAAAAGCAAACCAAACAGCCCTTGAATGAGGCAATCCTTTTTACCAATGTGTGTCACTTGGCTGCTTATTGAATTAAAAAACATACAAGAGTCCATTTACAATCCGACTCGGGGCGTGAGGGATCCGTTTCCGAGGTTGCTATTTGCACTCTCTAAATTATGGTACACTTGGCTGCTGCTGTATTGAGACCCACAGTATCACTCAACAGTCCCTTTTGCTGTGGTTTATCAGCTGCTTGTTAGACTGAAGCTCACGCTGCACCTTTATTTGATTTGCTCTTCTCTGATTTGCTGTGTGCTGTTTTAATCAAATAATGCAAATTCTGTAGTCTGAAAAAAGAAAAACATTAGACTGGCATTTTCAATCTGCATTTACCTATTTTCTCAGCTGACAAGCAGCTTCATTGTTTATTCCTCTGGTATCTTTTTAGTTGGCATGCTTAGTCTGCTGGCCATTCTTATCAGGGCTTGGACAAAAGCCAGTTAGTAGATAGTTACAAGGAATGGAATTGCATTAATTAAGTTCCGGTAACCTAATACGGTGAAACGCAATATGGTAAAATCAACCATTGGCATTTCCAATATGTGGTTTAGGCTCAGGCTTCTGCATATTCCATAAAAGCATTCTGGGAATCATCCCTACTGGAAAGAGCAGAGGCCTTTGGGGCTCTGTGGTGACACAGACTCACCACAAGGCAAGCTTGCGTCTATGTCCTGGTTTTGTAATGACTTCTCATGTCTACTCACAATTCTAAATACATTCCCATCTGTGAAATACCAAACAAATTAAATCTAACACACGCCGATTGGATTCAGTCATACTCCTCATTATGGCCATTAGAAGCCAATGAGGTATTGCAAATATTTTATTGCCAAATTTAATGAAGCTGCAGTTCTCCATTTGGATTTCTGGGATATTTTCATATGCCAACTCTACAAGGCTGATTGTAATGAAGCTATTCGGCAGACCCTGATCCACTTTTTATAGCGAGGGCCAGGTGTATGCAAGCCACCTTAATCCTGTGGTGCACACAGATCAAAAGTGTATATTAGATTACAGCCTCCATACGCAGGTCAGCCAGGATGATTATCAGTAATAGTAAAAGCTGTACAGCTAAAGGCCTATGGAGAAGTGGTTAGAGCAAATCTATGCAGGTTCACAGGTTTCTACCCCAAAGGCCAGATTTCACTGTGCCTAATTGAGTTGCAGATGTAATACATATTTATGTGCTGAGAAGCTTTGTGGGATGCTTTTCCAAATGGCCTTAAAGCTCCTGATTCATTTTGTTTTTGTGCACTGTTTTGGTCTCACAGCACCGTTTGTGTGTCTCTTTTTGAATGTGTACTAATGCTGAATTGGTAATTAATCACTGATGCATTTTTTAGCCAGTCCTTTAGTTGAGGGAATGGCTTTGACTTAAACAATAGCAAAAGCAAAGAGGCTCGTTCCCCACTTGTGGTGCTATGCTAGTGCCATCTAGTGGAGCATGTAAAAGATGTTTTTGTTGCCAGGATAGATAAACAGGCATCATTCCTCACTGATATTATTAAACATGAAACTTGTCAGGCTCTCCAAGGTAGTTGGGAAAATCTTGATGTGAAACAGCACTAATACAAGAAATACCCAGAGGCCAGACTAGTTTTTCTGGGCATTTTGCAGATGTGAAACTGATGTATTAGTAGGAAACTGGTGGGTGCTTACAATATGCACATTAAGATTATACTAAAAACATAAACTTATCAGAAAACATGTCTAAATATCAGCAGAAAATGTGTATACTACTATGATATGTAGTCTTAAATATAATAATTTTGTATAAAGCCAGTACAGTATGTCTTCTGTCCCTTTTTTGTGAATGGAAATCTTTTATCTTACTTAATACAAGAGCGCCATCATGTGGTCATATAAGGGATTAACAACAAAGCCAGTTTAAAGATAAGTTAGGATTTATTATATAAAGTGAGAATAATGGAGTGTCTGTTTATTGTGCAGACGCATGCTGATTCATTTTCATTCATGAACAATAATAATTGGCCCATCTGAAATTTATACTGCATATATTTTGCACAAGTAGAGTCATCAAATAATTAGAAAGATAAACAAAGCCAGATGTGGTTGTAGCATTTTACTATATGATGTTGTAAATTGTTTTTCATTTCATTCTCTGGCACTGTGAGGTCAGAAGGATTTAGTGGAAGAATTCAGTTGTGTAATTTACTTTAAGTTATATGGAAGACACAGACCATCTGGATTATTTTTCCTAAAATAATTCAGCTCATCATTTATTCATTATGTCCAAACACAGTACTTCTTTATCTGGTGCTATGTATTTCACTCTTTACTACTTTATTCACTGTTATATGATATTGACATACTTTGCAGGTATTACACTTTTTCATCATACGAAGGTAACATAAATGTGAGTTGTTCAGAATGAAACCAATGTTGTAAATCAAATCTGGTGCACTGTCTTCCCCTAAGCACAGCAATGTAACAAAAGGGGAACGATATTTGAGTCTCTTGGCTCTGCTGCTGTTTTGGCATCATCCAGCAGAGGAAGGCTATGCTGGGGAGGCTTCCCTGTCCCCAGGTAAGCTGTACATCATCTTGTGTGTCCTGGAAAAAGCCTCCATTACTCTGAATATGGTCCAATGTTGCTGCAACAGTTAACAGCAGTAAGTACAATATATTGGTTTCTCTTCACAGAGGACTGTGAAAGTCAACTAGTATTGCTCTCCTCTTTCCCAACAATCACTGTCTAAGTGCCCCTGAGCAGGGCACTCAGAAAGGCTGCTCTGTGCTTAATGGTAGAATACAGTAGCCATACTGAGCTACCTCTCTCGTCTAAATATAAAGAAGAAATACAAAAGTGTGATGTTGAAAAAAAACAAAAAACAAGTAATGTAGCAAGCTCTCCTTGGATTAAAAAAGCTTCAAGAAAGTGATGCAGGCAGACCAGAGCACAAAGCAGGAGAACTGGAGCCCTGCTGCCATGCTGAATCAACACCTTTACTTTGTCAACCGTCTCAAAAACTGGCGACATAAGGAGGGACACAACACTTACAACATTTCTATAAGAAAAGAGGAGAAAAATGAGAAAACAAACAGAAATAAAGGGTCTTGTGCCAGGGAGCAAGAAAGACAGTGGGGGCAGAGTAAGGAGCTACTTATATAAACCCAGCCCACACCTTCACACAGATGCCCTCAGTCATCAGTATACTGCAGCGGCAACACAAAGACATAGAAAACACACGCACACGCACACGCACACGCACACGCACACGCACACACACACACACACACACACACACACACACACACACACACACACACACACACACACTCACATACACACACACACAAGCAAAACAATAACAGTACACAGAATATTTTAAGACTGGTAGAAACAGTATACCTATCAGTGTTCTTAAATTAAAATAGGCCATTAAAGAATATATCTTAAAAAGTACAACAAAGTAGAACATAAGCTGTAGTACATCATGCATTTTATAATCAAAAAATTACCAACCTAAAAACCTTTAGCAACTATATTTTCTTTAAAAGCATTATGGTGACAAATTTACATTAAGGTAAGTAACCAAGATGACCTTTGAATGTAAAAGTGCGCATACAGTATTTTCAGCCTTAGAGAGAGTAGAGTATGACTGAGAGCATTTCATCTCAAAATACTTGAATCTACTTTTACTCCATAGGAAGAGTGCACTCCAAAAAAATTTTACTTCTGTGTCATGATCCTATTTTTAAAAAGTGCTGTAGTTGCACATACACTTCCCAGTCATATATTTTACCAAATGAAACATTGATGTTCCCTCTAAAGCCTCCATCCTTCTTACTACATGTTTCACAGACAATCGCACTTTGCCAGCAATTTGTTTCAGCCAAGATGTATGGTGTAATAAATATTTAAAATCAAATTTGGCAAAAAGACATAGATGGATGTGCCACCCCAGGCTGTCGTGGGAAGTACAGGGACGTCCCTGCCGAACTCTCTACACATATATCTACACATAAACACAGACACAGACGCACAAAGACACACACATATATATGCTACAGTACCTGTAGATGTACACGTCTGCCATATGTATCACTATTACCTCTCTGTTGCACCAACATCTTCCTCGTTGCAGCTTTTTCCTATGTCCTGCATGTAGGTGGCATACATATGCTTGTCTGTGGATGTGTATTCGTGTTAGAAAGAGAGAGAGTAAAAAGGAAGAGACTGGTAAAGTGTGTAACAGAATAAATTCAGAGCATATATGTGTGTATATGAGTAAGAGAGAGTTGCTGGCATGATTGTGTGTGTTGTTGGTGTGTTTACAGTCAAAAACACTCCTGCTGTGTCTGCTGAGAGAGGTGTCTGTTGATTTGATCAACAATGTTGATTTGTTTGAGTAAGGGGCGAAAGAAACTAGCCCACAAGCAAATGCAAACGACTGACCACATGCTGACTTCATGCACACATTGACTGAGGCAAGTTGAGATACTACAAGCATTAGTTAAACTTGTACTTTTTCCTTGCAATAATTTCATTTCCATAAAATGTTTTTCTCTTTTCAGAAGACACAACGAATGATTGCAGTGGACGATAAGAATCCAAAAATGCTTTTTACACATCTACTGTGCTACTGCAATGACAGCAACCACTTTAGGCTGACACAAATCTTCAACAGATGAATTTATATACACTTTTAAACTGCTGCAGCAATATAAGGCTTTGACAGATTTTAAAGCTTTCTGAAATACTATTCTGAAAATTCAGATCTTTGTTTAGATCACTGGTAGTTTGCCCTGACATATGCCCATGCAGTAACTGGAATAATTTCTTTGTCTTGTAACTCCCAGCCTTGGTTTAAGAGCTCACTCTCAATAGATGCTGGAGCAGTACTTATCTTAAGGCTTTTTAGTTAAGATTTTTCGTGTCACAGGTTTTATACAACCATGATTTTCCACTTAATACCCAAATGATGTGTATAGTAATATTTACCCTGTCAGTGTGTGGGTGAAGCCCTGTTGATGTAAATGGTCACTTTCCAAGCCTTTCCCTCTGCTCTGTGATGACTAATAGCCTCAGTTTAGATGGCTGAAAAAGGCACAGTGTAAATACTCTGCTCAGGAACGGATGCTCCTCCCTGTACTGTATCTGCATGGCCCCTGGAGCACCTTTTGTGAAAGATTAGAAAAAGTATGTGGAACTCTCCACTTTGGGATTAGTTTGAAAAATATCGCTCTATGCCAGGCATTAATCAACTAACCTGTCCTGAACAAGCTTTGCTTTTATTAAAGTTGACTGTTGGATTGTGAGGAGTGTAGCATCTTTTTAGTTTGGTGAAAATTTCAAATAGTTTTTTTGATGAATGTAATGAAGTCCATAAAAGGAAAAGGCTGCAATTTAAAATGTACTAATTCAATGCCTACTGCCCACTAATGTCTTCTTTAATGCATATGCAAATAAATGATAATTAAAAATAAAATAATAATAATTTATTTTAGGGACCTCAAACTTTTTCTTGTGTTTTTCGGTGCAGGATCTATTCCTTGGACAATGTTCTCCACGGCAGATACATGGACCTCCAAGGCCCAAACCTTATTTTGAATTTTCCTGGCAACAGGGTGTTCCTGTGTAATTACAACAATGCTATGCCAAGCTGCTGCTATCAGAGCGACCCCCCCCCCCATAATGCATTGCCTCTTTAGTAACACTATCTCAGCTGAAAATATCAAAGACAGTGCTCTGTCTTAGGTGAGATGATCCAAGGACGTTGAGGTGTGACTGTGTTTCCAGCCTGAATGACTCCATAAAAAAATACTCACAGTAGCTTGGGAGCAAAGAGCTGGTATGTTTCTGAAAGTGTTGCATTGTGATGTGGGCATAAGGTTTCCATTTTCTTTTAATTCAGTGGAGACTCATGCCAGACACATGCTGGATACATTACGGGTGTGTAAGTAATCAAATTGCATATGGGCTAGTGATTAAAAGTGGAATGAGGTTCCTTTTATGTTACCCTCCTGGTTTTTAAGATTCTTCCCACTGGTTGTTTTCAAGTAACTGATTCCCTCTGTCAAACAAATATATGTATAAGAACTTCGAGCGAAGAAAAAAAACTATAAAAGTACTTTTTTTTTTCATTTTGCGATTTAATGTTGTGAATGTTTGAATGACCTATTTATCCTGATGCACTTCTTTTATCATAGGTAAATGATACAGTGGTGTGGCACAATGTTTGGTTACCTTGTAACTGCATCCACCACTATTGGTGCATTTTTTTCATATATAGGCCACTCTATATGAACTTGTCATATTTCCTATGACATAGCCAATTTGTGGTCTTCGAAAGCACGTAATATAAAACCTAATAAATGTAAATCTGCCATTTGTTGATGCACAACTGTTAAATATGCCAGCAGATTAATCAGGGTTGTTGTTTTTATTCAATGCTTTGAGGCAGCAAGGATGACAGGAAAAGAGGCAGAGGTCAATATCTGAAGCAGAAAAAAAGCAAAAGAAAATTAAAGTCACTTTTTACAGTAGTATTTTTAAGGAAAAGAACACAACCAGCAGAGAGGGTCTGTAAATCTGATCCAGGATAAACTGCTATCAATGCAGTAAGCCTTGTAATAGATTCACCTGCTGTCTAGAAAGGCAGAAGATGGTGATGGGCACGTAGCACTGCACCACCTGCAGTTTGCACTCTCATATTGCTTGATAAATTATTTTTCATAATAATATACACACACAGGCGCATTTTGCTATTTCGCTTGATAAAATAGGTCAGTGCTACAGTAGGTAATCTGTTTACCTCGTCCAACTTAACGTTAGAAAACAGGTGTAGCCTGACTTGATGTTAATGATTTGTTGCAATTAACACCATAAATACTACCGCTACTACTACTACTCCTAATAATAATAATAATGATAATAATGATAATCTTAATAAAACAACATGGCTGTGCTCCAGCATACATAGGCCTTTTTCTACTAAGCACACATTTTGACATACCATAGTAGGAAAAAAGATGCATTTAACCACATTATTGGTGGCTAAATTTCATTCAGGTCTTCTAGATCCATGGTCATGCTATCACACTTGCTAGCTGATTAGCGTGACATGGGACACTTGAATGGAGCAAAGCCATAATTAGAGTTATTACCTGTACCTGTGCTTTTTCTGCCATGGCAAGTCAAACTGTCTTCTGGCATTAATAAAGGCATGCATTCAGTGTACTGTATATGCAGCTATCTGACTAATTATTGTCACTGGTTTCACTCACATGGTGAATGACAAGCTTGACAAACAGAACGGGCCCTAAAGTATTAGATGTACTGTAGACAGGAGGGCTCTTCAGTCATTTCCATTCCTTTACCCATAGAGCATGTGCCTGTATTCAATATGTGTATCATATTTTGTCATACCGACCTTCTACGGAGACTGAGGCAGATTTAGTGTCACTGTAGGAAATGAATGCCAAACACAGTTTCCTTCCAACCCAGTGTTGAACGCCTAGAGATTGAATTTCATAGTTTCACCAGTGAAATTTACACTGTTTTTCCCGGTTTACATTTATTAAGTTCTTTTTGTTATCAGTTATGGAGCTTAAGCCAACATGTTTTTTACCAATTTGGCCTGGAAGATTGTGTAGTTTTCCAAAAATGAAAATGTATTATGTATTACACAGCATCAATATAATTGATTAGAAAACACTGTCAAAACAAAGTTCCTCTTCTGCCAAGAGGTTTCGTGGGACTTATCATAAAACACTGCAAATGTTACAATGCTTTGCCATCAGGCTGAATGAGTGACAGAAAAGCAAGATTATAAAGTTGGATAATAGCACTCTCACAATGTCCTCTCTGATCTTTTCTGTCTTTTGTAGTAGAATGTGAGCAACCTTAATAGCAATTAAAAATTTTCTATGTTTTGTCAGAGAGCATGAGGCAATAACTCTGCAATATCTCTTTTTGTCTTTCATTCCCCTGGTATGGCAGTGTATTATTCCTGATCCTACTTTCCAGATATTCCTGATATGCCTGAAGGGACATTACTGGCATGGTTTTGGCCCAAACATTACCTTGTCAGTGGACAATATGAATGTGATTCATTATCACATTTTTTTCTGACACGTTACACATGTTCCTCCAGTTATGACAGAATCATCATTATTAGTATGTAACTAGGCTACCTTCCCTCTTGATATAAAACCAATATTGTAATGAAAAATTTCCATAAAATGTAATAACCCAAACTGTAATAATAGTGTGACATATTTTTGGAAAACATTTTTATGACATATTGTATTGTAGGCATCTGACATTGTTGTGGTTTGTTGTGGCAGAAGTGAAAACTATCAATGAGGATCTCCTTTTGGTCATTTCACTACACTGGCCTTGGTTTTTAAGAGTTGATCTTACTATTACACACTTTTCCCCATGAGTTATGGACCTGCGTCTTGGCCATCATTTAGTATACTATAGTGTACATAATGAAAAGCTGTCAAATTAGATGCAGTACAAACTTGCTCTGAAGTATTTCATCCTAATCTTTTTATGTTACAGATGTAAAGTTGAACTGGGTGCTTTATAAATACTTACTGTGATGACTAAGCAGTTATTTTAGTACACTTTCCCCACATCATGTTAGGCATGTATTCCCTCTTTTCCTTAACTAAACTAACATCACGCTTACTTTTAGCCAAGTAACTTCCTTAAGGTTCTCTGACAGTGTCAGCACACCAATGAGTACATAGGAAGAGAAGAAGGAGGTAGAGAAGGAGGCAGGCACAGAAGGTGGAAACAGTAGAAGGGAGCTTTTAAAGCAAGCTGAGCCACCAACTGCTCCTGCACATCTTTTCTCTTATCTTAATAAGTAATGAGGCTGCCACAGGCTGACAATGAAGTATTTTGAAAATAGTTCTAATGTATGGCTTTGAAAGGAGTTGCTGGGCATTGATGTATGGCAAAAACAGGCTTGGAAACAAGTGAAATATTAATGGGCTGTTTCCCAGGAGCTAATGTGGGATTTACCTGATTGCTTTGGTGAGAGACGGGGGCTGGGATGTAGGTGGTGGGATAGCAGAACCAGGACTGAGAGAAAAGCATTGGTGATGTGTGTCATTGGCTTTCAGGGAACAGATTGCTAAAATAGAGCCATCAACCGCATAAAATAACATGTCCCATTAAGCCAACTCATTGTTGCTGGTCTATTTGGCCACTGTAGAACAATTACAAGAGGCAAATATCAAATCAAACAGACTAAAGCACTTCAGTAAAACTGTACACAAAGTACACTTTTTGTGTTAATATTAACACAAAAAGTGGTTTGGCTTCTCTTTATTAACTCTACAACAGCAATGAACATAACAATCCATTTCATTTCCTGTTGCTAATTAATAACCTGAGAGTAGTAGATTTACACTCTGTCAAACCAGCCTATCATATCTGGATACACCAGAAGGGAGCAGCAGTGTAAAAGGAAGGAGCTCAGTCGGTTGTTCAGATGTATCATAGACCAGTTGAGGACAACTCTTGACTTCTGTTTCTGTTTAGAAATTTAAGTGGCAATTTTCTGATGTGAAAAACTTGTTATGAAATATTTGTAGAAAATGGTCATAACTAAAAGTCCTTTGAATATTTTTTATAATGTTGCACAGACTGTCCAGGCAGTCCTGGAATAGCAGAAAGGCCTACTGTTCAAATAGTGGGGTAAAAGTGTGAGCATACAGTAATAGTTTAACTGCTTTACCCAGGAGACGAGGCCTAAAACAACACTGACGCAATGAATTAAAAAGTTCCGTTTGAGAGCAGCAGTGGCATCCCAGAATGCTTGGAAATGCCATTCAAGCCCTGGAAAAGGTCAATAGTTATAATAACTTTCGTTAGAGGAAAAAGAAAACTTGGCTGTACTATCACAAATTGCTTCCAGATTCTTTCTTTCTCTCAGAGCAAGTTATTACCAAATTGAGTGCAGACACTGACACCATTTCAGCAGAATCATACATTTCTCTTTGAAGTGTAGAATGAGTGGGTACTAAATCAGAAACATGGCCCTCTTTCTTGTCAACTTATCCACTTCCTATTTGTTTCATGTGTGAAATCAGGGCTCCTCTGGGATTTTATTGAGCATGAGGTTAAGAAATGATTTTTGATTGACGGAAAATTGCCCAATATTTCAAACAAATGACCTAGTTTTTTTTTTTTCTGCACTTGTCTGTGGTTCTTGCATGTGTTGCAGAGAAGAATCATGTTTTCGGTAGAATGTAGGAGTCTGTTCAGTGCCTCAGATTACCATTGCAGTGATATATCAACACCAGCTGTGACAGTTGTTCATTGTATTAAAACCATATCAGTTTTACAGCGATCGCAATGGTGGATTGCACATATGTTATGAGTCATAATAATCCTGGGCGTTCCTGGAAATTTGCAGATTTTTTGCTTCTTTTCAATGATTTTTTGAATATGGTTCATAATCTTATTATGTTCCCTGAAGTTGTTGTTAGAAGTTATTGTACTCTTTTTGAAATATTTTACATAATCCAGTATAGAGAGTTAAATTTGGACAAGGAAATAAAAAAACCTGAAACCTGTTTTATTTGGCAACAAACAACATTTTCTCCTCTCCATTTCATAAGAAAGTGGCTACGTAAAGAAAAAAGGTAATCGTACTGATAATTTGCATGCTTATCTCAAAAAAGCTTCCTTTGAGAGTTCAGTTTCACTCATTGTAACCCAACTCAAATCATTTAAATTGTATCAAAGCCATCTGAGCTTCATATTTGCTTGGGACATTGGGCTTGATTGTAAAGCTGCTCCCACTGAGCTCTCATGTTTACTGTCTCTACACTGATAGTGATTATTGTTGTGATAAACTGCAGGTACACATTGGATAAAACTATGACAATGGGAACCGGGTTGCAAAAAAAAAAACAACAAAACAAAAAAAAACAAAAAAACAAAACAAAACCTAAACTAAAAAAACCCAGAACTTCTTAAAAAGGGTGGTGGAGCCCCCACTGCTGTAAATCACTCACTGATTAGCTTCCCTGTGATGTTTCACAGTGTTTGGTACTCTGGATATCAGCTCTCAAAACAGGGTCTATTACTCAGGCTTAACTTCTCCATTTAGAACCCATAGTGCTTCCACTACGTGATAGCTCTTTTACGTTGTGATTGTTCTCTTTGTGACTGGAAGTGCAATGTCGGGTGTTAAGTAAGGCCCCCTCCCTCGTCCCCATGCTCCCCATGCTAGTGTTCCTGCTTTCAGCTAGTCTCAGAGAGACACATGGTGGCAGTTGCCGTGACCGGGCGATTTTCTCACCTTCTGTCAATCATTGTTACACGCGTAAAGTCTTACCTCACAGTCAGCAAAAGTTAGACCTCATAGTGTGAGTCTTTTCATGCATATTTATTTTAATTTTATCGCTCGGAAAAATAACCTCAGTTACAGTAAACTTCTTTTTCATTGGCCGAATCAAGCCCCTTACTATAATATCCTGTCTGAAGGTCACATTTACCAAACTCAGCCCCCCCCCCTTTTTTCACTCCCCCTGAACAGAGTACCACTGCTGCTTGAAATGAAAAGCAAATATTAATATTCACTGGTGTTACTCTGGAATGTAAAATATGGGAGGCCCAGGGAGGTGTTGTGAATTCCCCATTTAATGACACATACACATTCTGTCGGCAGTTTTGTTTCTCATATAACTCTTTATCTTCTTCGTACCTACGTTAGTGCTCAGACTACTTGTTTTGGTTTGCTTCAAGAATTTTTATCAATTTGCTTCAAGAATTTTTCATGAGTGATGTAAAAAAAATACAAATTCACTTTATGTAATCTGTAGTCAGCAGATTTATACAGTAATGTTGTTGCTATCATTCAGAGAACCAGTCCACATTAACTCAAGTGCTGACCCTATGTATAAGCCTTGTATCACCAGTCTTTTGATGAACACAGAGGTACCATCATTTATCCAAGGTCTCAGCAATGAGTTTCCAGGGATGTTTTTGTTCTATTAATACAATTTTTTTTAAACCAAGGATGGACAACTTTATACAAATGATTTAGAAAACTTGCTCAAAGGTACAATCCCTAACAGGGAAAAGCTGGTTAGTATTGAAGTCTCTTTATGAGAAGAAGAGAGAGAATGCCGTGTAATTTCAGTGGAATGGATGGCCGTCACGTCAGTGCTCTCACATTAGGAGGCCAATTACTGCATGGGGAAATGAAAGAGTCTCAGCAAATATGAAATAGGTGGTCCAGGGTGACATTAATAGAGTTAACCCGGGGACAGGGTGGGCTCAAAGGGGCCTCAGCCATATTAACCAATCTGTCTGTGTCTGCGCACACAACAGCTGATCAAAGATAATGACAGTGTGTGTCATGAGAGCACACTGACCACTAACACAGGTGTGTGTGTGTGTGTGTGTGTGTGTGTGTGTGTGCATATGTGAGGATGGATGCTTGTGTTCACTTTTTTTACTTTGACTCCTCCTAATCTAATGTGCTGCTGAATAAAAAGCACATGTATGCATTGGCGCTCCATGGGAAAGATGTCTGCTGCTACTGTCAGCTCCTTAACTGGTAAATCTGTTAACACACCAGCATTCAGTACAGATGGAGTGCTTGGGAGCTTTGCACTAGGCAAACCACTGCTTTCAGTCTTTGTGGTGGTAAGACAGTGGAGGTTGTTAGTGGAGGCTCTTTTAATTAGATTCATTGTACCATAGGTTGTTTACCGTAACACCCCCCCCCCATACTCCTGACAGCATCTTTAAAATATGGCACTTTTGCTTGTTGGCTGTACTCAGCGTTGCCATCCAGATTTAAAAGCATATTGGTGTTTATGCACAGAGAGCTATAATGATCCATCATACCATGTGGTCCAGGGGGCTGAGTCTTCTGCTACACATAAATAAGCGGCAGTTTGGCCATCTGCTTGGATTCTTTCGGTCTCCCTGGAGACCTTGAGACCCACATCTGCCTTTACATTATCAATTACAGTTCAGCCATGCCAGTACGACCCACCTGACCATCACAGACTTTGTCTTTCTTCACCCTAAAACACCTAAAACAGGCTATTGTCGCCTAGAGATATTCAAACACAACAGGGAAAGCTGAAAGAATGCGCTTAAATACTGATTTACCAGCAGAGGATTCTTGGTAAAGTGCAGAGGCTGTTTATTTGTTGAACATAGGAACTGCAAAATGTGTAGACACCATTTTTGCTGGATGCGTGGCCGACTCACATCACCCTATGCACTGTTGTAGCGTGTAGCGAATGTCTCCAAATATATATATATAACTACACTACTTTTTTTCATGATCATGATTTCTACTTCTTTCTACTTTCTACTTTCAGTCTGTGCCTCAGATGATCTGGTGATTCTGCTCTGAAGTGTGAGTGCAAGGAGGCACCAGCTTTGGAAGTAGAAGCACCTTTGTTCTGCGGTTTCCAGGAAAAGTGGTGAGGTTCTCAGGGGGACAGGTATGTGTGGGAAGAGGACCCTTGTCAAATGCATGGTGCCTCATTAATATGGAGACAGGTGCTCTTTTGATGAGTTCATAAGCAGTTCACCAGCAGCCTGGAAGTAGTGCACTTTACAAGGCTGTTCAAAGATCTTTGACATCTGAGGAGAGCCAGTGAAGCCAATAATCCTACTTTCAGAATGCGAGTCTTTCCTCTGAGATCAATCCCAGATCGAAACATCAAATAGAACTGCTGCTTTTCTCTTTTTAAACCCCACTCCTCCCCTTACAAAAATCACTTACTAGATGGTATTAGACAAGCTAGC
Organism: Istiophorus platypterus; assembly: GCA_016859345.1. NCBI lineage: Eukaryota > Metazoa > Chordata > Actinopteri > Istiophoriformes > Istiophoridae > Istiophorus > Istiophorus platypterus. The sequence continues at coordinate 24,463,722 of CM029118.1, forward strand.
AAAAGTGTCATTACCGCTGGGAAGAGGGGATGGATAGATTTCCGTCAAATTGTGGAATATTTTCCACCAATTTAAGCCTATAGTTAAGAGCGTAGCATTATTGATAAGACTGTGCTCTGGGTCCAGCGCTGTGCCCAAGGGCCCAGAGAGAAGCAATCCACAGAAGTGGGCTTTCATGTTCATCTATGTACAAGAACAAAGCGAGGATTAAGTTTGGGCCTTTCATCCACAAAGCGGGAGGAGCATTTTTATTTATTTTTTATTTTTTTACTTGTCCCTAGGGAAAGCCCTGCACTCGGCTAGTGCCATTTCAGGAGTGCCATAGCACTGTCGCCTCTGGCAGGGCTGAAGATCCCCCACACTGTCCTTTGCCTGTTAGAGGGGATTGTGGGAAAAATTCTGCCACGAATAAGCATGATGGCAGTTAGTTGTAAAACTGCAGTATATACATACAGTCTTGTTGTTGGTTTGCAATATGTTTTATGTAGCTGGTTATGCTAGAGATCATTCTCACAGGTTATGGTGTACAGAGTAAGTTGTCTTGCCCAGTCTGAATAAAGAGCCGTCTTTAGGCACTGACTTGGAATCAGGTTAATTATTTATAGCCTTTCCCTTAATTTGGACAGATGTTTTATTTTGACGACAGACCGGTCAATCTGTTTGTATTGATGCTGTCATTTCTGGAGGCAAGAGTGGGTCCAAGTTAAATTGTAGATATGTTGAGAATCATGTTTCATTCGTCTCTAAGGTTTATAAGTAGATTACCTTTTGTAATTCGTTTTGTTACACCAGTCAATAAGCGTCCAATGCAAATGTGGTTCATTTGTATTTGAATTGATGTCCTGTCCCCATTAACTTATGCCTCTAATGCATTCTGGTACATTAGTAAATAGACCTGCCGGATTAATCATTAGTTCATTGGGATCATTTGCTTTCCTCGTGCTTAATCGAATCTCTGACATTGGTAATAAGGGCAGACTTCACCTGCCTCCCTGGACATTCAAAAACAAGGAAGAGTAATTTCAAGACAATTTCAAGACAGGACAATGTCGTTGTTTTGTATTTTATTCAGGTGTGTAGAATATATTTTCATTTCAGAAATTGGCATCTGTGGGACAGCCATAAGCACAAAAACTGATCAGTAGTTTTGCGTTGGTTCTCATACGCTGCTCATATGTGATTTATGTGGTGATAAAGTTTGCTACTTTAATTGAAATTCAGAATTCTACCTGTTATTTCGATGCACCCTTGCTCTCTGTTATCTCCCTCTCACACTGACCCTGATAATTAATGGCTTTTATGTCCTGAGAATAAAACCTCTAAATAGGCTCCTGCACATTATTTATTTAGTCCTAATTAATTGAAGTATACCTGAATTGAATTCAACAAGGCTAAAGTTGCTGTGTCTCCTCATAGGGAGGCTCTGGTCCCTGTGTTAAGACTGTGCTTTTACAGCCTGGCAGATTTGAATAAAAAAAATCATTAATGGATAAAAGCACAACTTGATTATACTTAGAGTTCTGGCTGCTTTGACCTCTGTTGGTTGTTTGGATATGGTCTCTCAAGGGTTCCACAACAAGAGTATTGCCCTTTTCTCCATACAACTTTCAAGCTTTGGACTTGTATTGCTACAATTGTCGAGTGACAATGCATCATTGGCCCGTGGTTTAGGGCTTCTGGCCTGGCAGCAGAGACGTGTCATCGCCTCTTGATTCAGCACCACCAGAGATGATACATGGGCTGATTGCACATCTAGAAGTCGGAGCTGTGAATTAGTAAGGGCAATATATGTCGTGGCTTGTACTGCAATTGCAAAGAATCACCTCTGTGAGTTTTTATGAATACACTTAGAGTAAAACAATTGCAGATTATGTTTTTTAAGCAGTTTACAATGTTAGCATTAGCAATTCATTTTCCATGTGGGGTATCTATATTTAATGGATTGTAATACATGCTTAGTGGCTGTTCTGAGTTTTGAGATGTGTCTTGAATAAATAGGAGGCCCATTCTGTTTGAGGGACATGACTGGGAATACCAATACCGTACAATAGCCAGCCTGCCAGTTCCCAAGTGTGAACGCAGGTAACTTTTTTTTTTTTTTTTTTTTTTTCTAGACTTCCTGTAAAGAGAGTCACATTTAAAATATAGACCCTTCTAGTTACTACTATATCAGAAAAACATCTCACAACAGATTTCTGTTGGCATCTTTTGCTGGGCAGGGACTCACTCATCAGCTGGTGAGATGTTTTGATTTAGGGCAGTAACAGTAGCATTGTGCCCTGTGTTATATGTTGTAGCCCATCCAAACAAAGAAGCCCATTGTGCCCTTAACCCATAACCCACCCAATCAGCACTCGTGTGTTCCTTTTGTCTTCCAACCGTCCCGAAAATACATCCATCTCCTTAATGGATATTTTTTTCTTGTGGATAACATGGCTCAAAATATAGCAACACCAGGCCAGGAGGATCAGAGATGGAGTCAGGCCACACAGGCCCTTAAAAAGCAAGATTGATAACCCCGTGCAGATGATCTCATAGTTAAGTGTTTTCTGTTGTATTTACACATCCACTCAGGCTGACAGGCTTCTGCTTGTCTCTGAGAAATGGAGCCGACACATCCTGACACTAATGCATCACTGAAAATTTTTTGAAATGAATAAAGGCCATGGTTTCCAGCAACAGGGAGAGAGACATTACAAACAGTCCATTTGACATTGACACAATGGCGCCTCTGCTAAATGCAAATACTGTTATTCTCCCCCGACCAACCAACCCCTCCTCATCCTTTTTGATAGACGAGTCACAGAGGGTAAAATCTCCTTCGCTCAATGCAAACTAATGAGACATATTAATGACATTAGACACTTAATTCAATGCATGTATAATTCATAATAATTGATTATCCTTGTTTGAAGGAGTACCTTTTGTGAGAAAAATGATCCTATTAAGCTGGGTTTTAATCCAAATATAAGCTGTCAAAACACCCAGCTCTTATTGCATCTCACATTGTTAATTGTCATAAGCATTCGAGATTGATTATTCGCACATTTGGGAATGAGCTTTCAGTCATGATTTTCACTGTTGTGAAATAGGTATGTCATTGGATCACCTTCCCTCAAATGATTCTTTATTTTCACATAGCTAAAGGGGTACATTAGCAAAATTAATTTTCAAGATAAATATTTCCATACTAAGAAATTCAACTGAAACGTCAGCTTAATCTCTTTTTCCTCCTCACATTTTTCTCTTACTGTCAGACCAGAATTATGTGATAGTGAGTTTCTGGTGTTCTGAATTTCATTCTCTTTGTGAGAATCCTTTGTAACACATCCATAGAATATCATAATACATCATATTACATAATACATTTCATATAATGCATATAAATATATATATATGAAATAGATATAGTTCACAACACAATATAACAGGGTGTTATAATTGGCCACTGAGCAGCTCTATTGAATCCGATCAAATTTAAGTGACTTCCTTAAGGCTTTTTATTACAGTATTATTCCGTTTAACATTTTTAAAGCTTAGCTTGATTTTGAATTTTGGAAAGGGGGATAATTTTACACAACTTCTTTACTGCAGAGAGGGTAAGTTTACACTTATTCAAATTTTAGATGCCTCTCCAGACCACCCCTTAACAAAACCTGTTTTGCCTCTTAGCCCTGGTATTCTGCTTGCATATTATTAATGAACCGTGGGAGAATTTGCTCACCAGAGGACATTAATCTTGCAGATGTATGATACTTTAGTGTTATTTGAAAATGACTTTATCATCAAACTTAAAACTGAATCGGAAAAGGAAATGGATGTTGAATCCTCAAAGGGACAGAGGGATGAGATAATCGACTGTATAGATTGTAGTGTTACCATAGCTGCCTCATATAGTTCACTCTGTTACAGCTCAGTAGAAGACAGTGCAACGTATGACTAACATTAACATATGATTCATATTAATTCTTTGTGATGTTCTGCAGTTATTAGCCAGTTATTTTTTCCTCTGTAAAGAAATGAATACTTTTAAATACTGTATAAATCATAAATTGTTATCATAAAGTTACCCAGGATGAAAAAGGTTTGAATTTGGCAATTCAGGAGTTAACCACCTATTTACAAGCATTGTCTTTATATTATACTTGATACAACTCATGAGTTTGTGAGGGAAGATATTATCCATAAGAATCCACAGCAGTAACCTGCTATTACAATCAGAAGAGCATTTGCTTTAATTTGCCTTTATTCCAATGTGTTTGATGTGTTATGTGTTTGATATGCATAATTATATGCAAATAATAATGCTTTCATTTTCATTTCAAAGGCCAAGTCATGAATTATAATCTTTGACATGATGGATCAGTGGCTAGGAGAAGGTCCTGGGTTTTAATCTCAGTCTTTCTCCTCTCTCTGTACAGCTTGCATGTTGCTCTCCAGTTGTTCCTGTTTCCTCTGGCAGTCCAAAGAAATGTACATTAGGTTATCAGGTAGGTTAAATTTGTTCACAGGTGTGTTTGTCTGTTCTAACCTTGTGAGAGATAGTTGACCTGTCAACGGAGGTTCTATTTCTTCCCTGACCTGCAACTTGCACCCCACAAAATGTTATAGTGCCAGTGTCAACAACAGTAGCATTGGTTGAGTTGAGGTATACTAAGGGTTTGTTGTGGAGCAAAGGAGGGTGAATGGCTGGATTTTTTGAACAGCTATAAAAATGTGACCTAGACACTAGGCTTGTCATATCATACATTATGTTTAAGGATAGTGGTTAGTGTTGAAACCCAATGCTTGTTGCAATTATTTATGATTTCAATTAAAGTGAAAATCAAGCGGCAACAAGATGTTGTTTTAAAATCAAAGATTCACAACCTTGTCAGCAGTGAAAGAGCTACGTCTCTGAATGAAGGCGCTCTGGGGGTTCACTGATCATCAGACTGTATTGTTGTGAAATCACGAGTTGGATCCTGACCTCTGGTCACTGATTTAAAACACACATTGTCTTAAATTACAGGGTTTGGGGCAGATGCATGGGGATGAAAAGTAATAGCTACTCATCTGCGGACATTAATGCAATCATATCCTCAACCTACACAGGGACAACTATGTAGTTTACTCCATAGCACATTATTTCCGTCAGTAGTGGTTTGTACATCCCCTGACATTGGCAGTATTCTGTATGAATACCAAATGGGATGATGCAATTTAAATTAATTTATTGTCTTTGCGATAAAGATTTCAGTGCAAAGTATTTCCGTCATGAAATCTATGCTGATGACAGTAATGGTTGTGGCTCAAAGGACTGTTAAGGGGCTCTGCAAAGCATCATTGCATAGCATTCTAACCAAGCAGGGGATTTTGATAAATAAGAATTGAATTTGGTTCCAGCTGTGACATGTTGATTGATCAAAAAGCTCATGGCTAAGGCCTCCCTCCTCTCTCGTCTTATTTATCCTTTGTCAAATGGTTTCAAAATCAATACTAGCCTTGTACACAACCTTTTCTGCTGCGGGCACTCAGGGAGAAGGGTAGAGGCATGGGGGAGGATAAAAACACCTGCGCTCTTGGTGATTGTTACTAATTTTTCCTGTCAAACATTTGAACACAGAATAATTATTTGCTGTGTGGTTTCAGGGCATAACAGATTATTGTACAATCCATTTAGATAACTTCTGAGAGGGTTTGGAAAATGAAATCGCCTCAAACCACACAGGTCAAGCTGAGAAGGTGATCTATCAGATGCTGCAACGAATAACTCAACTTAAAGATCCCATAGTCTTGGTTGAGCTGGATTCCTCATGTTCGAGTAAAGGAAACAAGTCCCCTGTGACACTGCAGATGAGACTTCCCATGGCGTTCACATGGGATATTTTGAATTTGTGACATTCACTGATGTTGTGTTGTTGTTTATGTGTCTCAAAAGCTTTTGACATCTATGTAATTTAATTGGCTGTTGAAGTTCAACAGTGGTTGATGTCTAACTTACTTTTTGAAGGAGTGAACTGCAATAATTTCTGTCAATCAATGGCTTTGTCCATATCAGTGAGTAATCATAGAAAATGAAACCAAGAAATAGTACATACCACAAAAATCTGTCTTGCATTTAAATGTTTGTAACCATTTAATGACCCTCAACAGGAAGTGTGGTCTGCAACAATCTTGGGTTGGTTCGTCTCTTAAAACCAATGGAAATCAGGGAATATGCAGTGAAAATTAAGTCAACACAATGGATATGGACAAAAAGAACTCATCTGTCTGTCTGCTTTTTATGCCAGGCTTAGGTTGCAGATGTTTGGGCTGATTTTTTTCCAAATTTCGCCTCTAGGGCAGATCTCACTTGAACACACTAGGTGAGAGAAAGAGAGCGAGCGAGTTTATGTTTATGTATATGTGTGTGTTAGAGTGAGACACGAATTGTGTATATTTTCAGATTTTGCTTCTTCTACCATTATTCTGTTTATTACAACATCTACAACCTTTATTTTGTTTTCTTACTTTTAGAGTGGATATATTTGTTACTGCAGAATAGACAAGAAAAACGGTAATATTTCTTCTTTTGTGTGTGTGTGATGTTAATTCTAAAACTTAGGAATTTTAAATATGGTATGTGTGAGTTTAAGGCTCCCTTAGACTGTGTGAAAGCAACAATTATGAAAGTTTAGTGCATGTCAAACTTTGCAAGATGGGTCGAATAAAATATTAGTTTTAATCTGTCAGACTGTATAACATCAGTTTAAGGTGTGCGATGAATGCCGGGTGAATTGAAGCGCTACGATGCAAGTAGAATAAGGTATAAGAGAACCAGGGTTATCCATCTGCTTTTGTGTCTTATGTCTTATTTTCTAGAGTCCCTTAAACATTTTTTTGTCCTCTCTCCCTCATTATTTCACACATACGAGTTTGTATTTTTTTCCCGATCTTTATTCAAAAAAAGCACAAATGATATGTTGCTGTGGACAGTGTATTGGATCATACTAGCAGCAAAAATGCAAGAACTTGGTCCAAAATTTCTGATTTTTTCACTGTCTGACTTGACCATTGGTGGACGTGTCTCACAGCAAGATCTACGGCCACTGTTTGATTTGATTTGATGCCTTTCTGTGGAAAGAAAATGATATATTCAACTTTAAATGCTGAATGACATCCAAACATGGCAGCCCTTGATGTTGGATTTTCACTCGAGACACAACACTACAGGGCCTTGTTCACTACAGAGTTTATTTGCTTAAAAGGCTGCAGGAGATGAGAGATGATACTGTATATCTGAAACCCATTATGTTGTGTGGGTGTGTACAAGCAAGGTCCTCTCTGACATTGACAGGATGAGGTCTGTTTCTTGTTTTATATTCTTCTTCATTTGTTTATTTCACTGTCATCTGTTCTGTCTCTATGTGAAAACAAAGAGGAGAACCTCTTTTGAGTAAGTGTCCCTGTGCCAGGCCTGATAGGTAACTGACCCAAGTGTTTATAAAAAGAAATGGACATTTATGAGCCATTTACAAGACACTTGAATCAAGTGGAATGACTTGTCTCAAATTTTAATGGGTTTATTGAAATTAAAGTTGAGCCCACTCCATGATATTACCATTAACCTGTCTGTGGCTGGCTCTAGAGTTGTAACCCAAGCACAGATTGTACATTCTCCCGTTCATTCCCCCCAGGCTATGGTTACAGATAGCTAAGGGAGTGTTTATCAGTCAGGGGGTGACTGTGCCCTTGAGCCAGCCCCTGCACTGAGACAGGAGACACATCATAACATAGTCTGTCAAATGATTTGTGAAGTGCTTCGAGTGTAAAGGCTTTTAAAGCCATTTCTCAATTCATTTTTGAGCTAATGGAAACTTGGACAGCTCCATCCTCAAACAAGGGGTTAAAGAAATGTAACAGATGTACATTGTGTAATAGTTTGTTCAGGTGTAGTGGAACCTAGTTACTCAGAGAAATCGATCTAAATTGTAGGTTAGCTGTTGGAGTTTCTGTGTAATACTTAGTAGATGAGTTCTGAGTTTCTTTCTGTAGAAATTTAACATAGAGGAAGAACAGGCTCTAAACCCGGTTATTTAGACAGCTGGGGGACATTTTATTTGCTCTGAAATGTCAGTCGTCTGTAACCATTAGTGAGGAAGCTCCAGGAAGTGGCTCTCTGTACGCCTCACAATTAGTCGGGATGGAGGGCAGGCCGAGCCAAACCTTGTTCCGCCTCGGTCAACTCACGTAATTATTATTGTTTTAGAAATCCATTACAGTCCAGATGATGGAGCTGAAGAGTTTGTTTGAGAGAGGCTGAGTTTTGGTAGAGGTTTATGCAGCTGCTCTGGCAAACTGGTAGACACTGAAGGGTTTGGTACTGTGGGATTTATTATCAGTTATATAACTTGAGCATTGACTGAATATGATAAGGAAATCATTTTTATTTGTAAATACATGAAACTGTTTGAATGGCTTAATTTTCGAGCTGGGAAACAAAAACACTGAACTCTAGCTTTGGTGATGTTTAGGTTGAAAAAATGATACTGTCTTTGTATGACTTCTGAAAATGCCCTGAATTTCAGAACTTACTCTGCAATAGTATTTTTCATTCTCCTACAACTTTTGCAGTTTTTGAAAGCAAAGGTTTCAGCCAGTAGTAGTGACTACTAGGTTCAAGAGATGAGCAGTCATATAAGTATCATGCGTACAGTACCTGAAACGACTTAAAGCGATAAGGCTCTCCAATTTGATGTGCAACATGGCAAGCACGTTGGCCTGTGCCTATAATGACAAACAATAATCATGTCTTTTGGAATCACTGTGCAAAAACATTTCTTGCTCATCAGAATGCCTGACTAAAATTGGCTGCTGAATATTTTCAGACAAAACGCGTCATTGCAGTCAAAGAAATTCTCAGGATCAGGATAGAGTAGGTTTTACCAAGAGACTAAAGCCAAGAAGAAATTCTCTGTTCAATTAGTGGAGTTGATTATTCATTTGAAAGCCATTGATTATAGTGAATGTGCTGTCAGCATCCTCATTATTCGCTTTGGAGGATAACAGTGCTTTGTCAAGATGCACGACGAGTCGATGATGTGTACCTCTTAGCAGTATGACGTTTTCATCCATCATGAAAATTTTGGATCTCTCAATCGCCAAGCCCTCAACTCTCAATCATTGCTTCCTGAGCCACTGACAAGCTGCCACTGTAACATGCAGGTGGAGCCACAGATGAGTTCTCCATTAATGAAAAAATAACAGATCACACAATACAAATGGATGCGAAGAAGTGAGAGCACTTCAGAAATGCCCAGATAATTAGACTGTCCGGCAGCAGATTGATGGATGCACTATAATTACTTTGTGTTATTATTTCAGGGCCAGACAAAAAGAAAAAGCTGGTTTCTCTGCTTTGAGCTGCACTGATTCATTAATCTCATTAATGTGTTGAATTAATATCATTTTATCAGACATTGCGGAGCTGCTGCTGGTGTGTGCGACTAGAGCCATGATTCAGAACTGTCAGACAGTGGGGATGCATCAATCTAACTCAACACGCTGTCCACTCGTCTGCCTTCCAGTCACGATATGGGTGGAAAGTGTACACAACAAATATGAGGCTGTGTTTCCCTTTAGTAGTCTTTTGTTGTGTGACTTTTCTGTTTATTCATTCATACATTTACGATTACATTTCTTGTGCACACGTATGAACATGAACATGCCATTTAACCCTAGATTTAGAGAGCACTGCACTTGTATGCAGATTTTCTGTTTCACTATAGCTTTAGGTTATTCTTTTAGCCCTAACATCAAATAACCACAATTACTGAGTGAAAAGTTGTACAAGGGAGAATAACTGTTTATGAATGAAGCGGTGGCTTTTACAGTACAGTTTGGACAGATTGTGAGGAACAAAACTTATTTTGAGGGTAGAGGTAGTAAAGGAGAAATCCTTTGAGTGTTGATTCAGACTATTAAAAAAAGCAAGACAGTGGCAAGACAAAAATAACAAAAAAAAAGATTGGCCGCTTGGGGGCACCACAAACAAGTTGTGAAACACATTTCAAATTTTTCTTAAAATGATATGGCAAACTTGTCAGCAGACAGTTTCTTACACATCCAATAGATATGGTAGAAACTAAATCATTAATTCAGATTTGAATGCCTAACCACCTAGTTAGTCTGTCATTGTATTTCCTTTTATTGAGTCAGTTATTGTTGAAAACAAATAAAGGACCGTTCTCAGAGATAGGCCTAACTTTATTTTATGTATTTTATATATTTTTTTAATTTACATGTTTTGCAGCTGTATATTTTCAGATAGAGAAGGAGACCCTGTCTTTGCATTTTATTTTATCGCAGTCTGTTATAATAAAAGTGCTTTTGACGTCACACATGCCAATTTCACTTACAACTAAACATTAAACCCACTTTGTAGAATATACCAATATTTATGTTGAGTATCCTTATTCAGCCTATAAATACCTTCTTATCATTTTTGTCTTATATCACCCAGCCCTACATTTAGCTCTTCTTGTAGGTGTCCGGCTCTAAATGCTCCACTATGTCCACTGGCTAGTCGCTAGCCATGTCCATTTGCTGTTTGGAGCTGAGCATGTAGTCTACTGTGAGTATTTAATTGCTTTTTCATTGAAAAAAAGCTGCCTGCTGTAGCTGAAAAGAAAACTGAGAGAATGGTGAGAGTGAACCAAAACAGTAAAAATGTGTGCTGAATGGCTAAACAATGAGTTGAAACTTGACAAAGCTCTGTTATGCCATGGGGAGGAGTCTCTGGTGGTAATTCTCTGAAGGGTCATCATTACAAGTGACCCTTTTCGTTTTGTCGTTGTTTGTTCAGAGCTTTTATACACTTCGAAATAAAGTTGCATCCTCCTTTTTTGACTTTGTAACTATTCGATTCGTTCCTTTTTGCCAGTTTATGGCTAAACTTAAATATTGATATGTATATTGCTGCGGGAGTCAGTGTCTAGAAAATTTAGGAAAAACACTTCAGTTCGAGAGGAGAATTGCTGTGAGTGAGTTCCAGCCACGAGTTTAAAATTCTGTTGCCTGATAATGCAAGTTAAACCTAAAGATTTCATGCGTAGGTTCTTGTTAAAATATTCTGGAGTTTAAGTCAATACCTTTCACATTCTGTGTCAAATAAATAACTTTAGCACAGTATTTTACATCCAGTTACAAGGACAAATTGTTCTAAATGTATGGGTGGCTTTTTCTCAATTTCTACATTACAATAGCTTTTGAGGCATATGGGTACTGAGGTATTTACAGCAAAATGGGCTGGATTGAATTAATGTTCAGTTATTCAGGACGTGGCTGCATTTATGTGTTAAGGAAAGTTGACTTTATCTTTAATAAGTTAAAAAAAAAAAAAACTTTTAATTGGGGAAATGGGAGAAATACCTCCAGTGCTGCTTTATTTGCTACCCAGTTATGGTTTGGTAGCAATCACCATAACTGACCTTCTGACATACTTTGTCAAATATCCTAACAGGTTTTATTGGACTTCACTGAAAAAAAAAACAACAAAAAAACCCAGAACATTTATTTACATCTATATTTAAGTGATTGCCCAATTTTAAAGTTGGACACAAATTACTTTGACTTGATTGCATTGTCACAGAGAAATACTGACAAACAACAAATGCAACATTAATGTTTTCACACATTAGTACTACATACTTGATGTAGACACGTTATAAGATAATTGGCTATTGCATATATAATATTTTTGAGCATTACAAAGTGTAGGTGTAACTAGATAAATTAAATTTAATCAATGTGACTGAGCAAAAGCACCAACCTGTCAGATTTGCTCAAAGGCCCTCCGTATTGTAACAGTATGATAAAATAGCAACGCGGACCGTAGACCTCAACAACATCATATCCTATCACCCTGCAGGTGGTTCAGTTTGTCGATGGGAGGAAATGAGATCTTTACACCCAATTTGAGGTGAAGTGACTCAGAGTTTACATGTAGGATATCCCGTGACCCTGGAGTAATGACTTCCAGACTGCAGGTGGTCCTGCTCTTGTGTGGCAGTGATAGGACTCCATAAACAGACTTAATCACATTCCTCCAGCCGTCTCTGTATCTCTCTCTCTCGGTTTCTCTTTTAGTTCTTACTTGGCTACTCATTTTTGTACATTTTACCTGCTATGTCTTTCTCTTTACGCTCTCTGCAACCGAGACAATATGGAAATTTAAGAACTTTCTTTATCAACATATCCACCCCCACACACACTTATCCATTTGCTCATGCATGAATGTCCAGTTCTTTGCCCCAAATTAGTACAGTACTTTACTCACACAAACATATACGCTTAATTTTTTTATTATTTTTCTTTTGTTATGGCTTAGGTCTCCTCCTAAGATCACTGTCTCTCACACTGAGACATATGTAGCCCTTTCAGTAGACTCAGTCATATGTGCACCATGTGAAGAAAGTTTAGCAGGCTGCCGGGGGGTTGTGGTAATCCCGACCCAGACTTTCAGAGGGAAAGCATGGTAAGCAGTGTGAGCCATCACAGAAAACAGCTGTTCACGCATCCTTTCTCTTTTTAATGACACTTCCGTGGCATCCCATAGGTCCTCTGGGACTGGAATACAACAGCCACTCCTCTCTAAATACAAATGCGGTTTGTGTTTAATTGTTTTCAGATTTTTTTTCCTTTCCACCAACAGTTGGAACCTTTTCCAGGCTTTAATAACAGAGTGGTTTTGGAGGACTTAGTTAGAGTCAAAACTCCATGAACAGAAGTGGCTCTTCAAGGCCTGTTGTGATTCCAGCGGGCAGCATGTTGCCCAAGTGGAAGTTCCTTGTGGAATACAATACCATTAAGACTAGGCTAATATATGCACTTTTTAAAATCTAGAGCAGGCTTCCTGTGCAAACCAGCAAATACCGTGGGTATGTATATACTGGAGTATTGTACAATAGTATACCCAACGTACGCTTAAATCAGTGCACACAGAAAACTATTGTGTTTAAACTGAGAAAGTACACATTCCTATACTTAACTCCAAATTAGAATTAATTTCCCTTTAACTGTAATACAGGGGCAAGGTGAACTGTAATCACAAGAGACCCAAGCCACATTCAGTGAGCAGCCCATTACAAATGATCTGTGTTTAAATCTTGACGGTAAACACTGATTAGGATTTCAAAAGAGATCGGTTATGATGTGTGCTTGACACTGGAGTCAGTAATGTCAATGATCATGAGAAGGAGGTTTGCAGCGGAAAAGGGCTTTCTAGGAAAAAAATAAATAAAATTAAAAAAAATAAAAATAGAAAAAAAATATATATATGTGTGTGTGTGTGTGTGTGTTTTATATATATACATATATACATATATATATATACATATATATATATATACATATATATATATATACATATATATATATATATGTAATATCATCTCTTCCAGTACCTTCAGCAGACCAAGGCTCTGCACCCTGATGCTAAGTATGGATTAGACTTTAGGTGCATACCTATTTTTAAACAGCTAGAATGTTTCTTTCCCACATAAACAAACACAACTAAAGGAGAAAACCTATTTTCCTTGAGAAGTCTAATAAGTCACTCTAAACATCCTTTATGTGAATCTGCGTCTGTAATGAAACAAAATGATATCACCCTACAGATGTTAGGGAGTGAAGAGTTATGCTGTGCCCTGTCCTGTCCAGACAGCAGAGCGTTTTGTCCCAGTTTGGGATGTTGTTGATGTAGGGAAGTTGAGCTGTTAAGGCATGCTCAAGAGAGACCATCATTGGTTGGGGGTGGCGTGGGCAGTAGGAACCCATGAAACCTGCCATCCAGGCCCTAATTGGAGGTCATTAATCATCTGAGGCTGTCCTGCAGTGAACAGCCCTGTGTTTCTCTTTGCTGTTTGGCCGTCATGTAGCAGTCTCCTGTATAGATGTGGGCTCCAAGTCATGCTGGGAACAGTTTGGCGATTCACTGATCATGGAATTGAACTGTATCATTAGCTGTACTGGAGCATTTGTAAGGGCAAAAAAGCAGTTGTAGTTTTACTAGTTGTGCTACTAGTGCTAATACTACTAGTCAACTTCCTATGCATTTAGTGAATTGTTGTAATAGTTGAAACTATACTGTCCATGTTATCATTTGCAGTCTTCAGTTTCTAAAGTTAAGTATGGTTCAGTTTTTGTATTACACCTGAAAAAGTTGAGTGCTTTTGTTTGAATAAAAAAAACAAAGTAAACTCTAGTTGTTGGAAATTGCTAAATGAAAAGATCTGCCTAAGTTGTAATAACACATTTTGTATTACTTTGGATGTGGACTTTAAAGTTCAGTAGGGTCCAGTGTTATATGAGATGCTCGGTCCACTATTTATATATGCAGAATCGTTTAGTAGTATCAAGGCAAATCAGGCAAAGCAATAGTTGTTAATTTTGCAAAAGGCCCTGTCATGGCTGCTGCTGTCTTGCTTAGTTTCTAGGGCTCAGCAGAACATGATGATGCTGTCTGCACACTCCCTGGGAATACTTGAAAATGATGAGCTTTGAAGATTACAATTTAGAGCACTCTGACAACTCAATGATGAGAGCGCGGCAAGTACAGTATGTATACCTCATCAGCTTTTAACAGCACGTTCATTTCACTAGAAGAAAGGATGCAGTCACAGATTCATCTGGGCCAAGTGCATTGCAGTATTTCACATAGTGAAAAGGTTTTACAGCACAGAAGTTGGGTCTTTACAACACTGCCCTACAGCTTTGCTAATCTGTCTTTTGTCTATGACATAAAATTACTCCAACTCAACAATGTGAGTTTTAACTCACTGATATGAAATAGGATTATATCTGAAAGCTGGAAATCATGACCCCCTTCCAGCAGCTATTGATTCCAGTAGCAGAAAATCCATAGTAGCTGATTTGTGAACCATTACGTTTTGAACCCAAAGCTCATAATGTTCATATTCACAGCTTTACTCTGTGCTGATGAGGGTGAGGGTGGGATAAAGAGGCAGGGGGTTAGGGCATTAGATGCTGAGGGGTTAGAGGCAGGCTGTTA
The DNA here is from genome assembly GCA_016859345.1 of Istiophorus platypterus. Classification (NCBI taxonomy): domain Eukaryota; kingdom Metazoa; phylum Chordata; class Actinopteri; order Istiophoriformes; family Istiophoridae; genus Istiophorus; species Istiophorus platypterus. The sequence continues at coordinate 24,478,753 of CM029118.1, forward strand.
GAGAATAAGGGAAAAGCGTTGGAGGGATTGAGGATCATTAAACAAATCAATTCAGCTCTTTCTGGAAGATTGCCCGCATATGCAATAAAACACTGAGGGAAGTGCACAAGGGGAACAATTTGTTATTATCATATTTACAAGTCTGTTCTAATTTATCTTTTAATTTATTGACCGAATGCAAAACATTAAAGGCAGGGGTTCTTGTCATCCCTCAGCTATAGTCCTTAATTTCTACAGGAAATGAAATGGAGGCAATACTGTCAGCATTGTGTATATATTGTAGGGATTATTTTTGAAGAAAAAACCTATAACAATATAAATCACAAACATGATAAATATCTTGTACAGTCTTTCATGACATAAGTTAATTAAGGAATATTCCTGTTTGACAACCAACCTCTAGCATACTGTCAAAAATATCAGGTTAGATATCATGTGTTATGGCTTATCTCATTTTATATTAAATCAGGTAAAGGAGTGTTGTTAACCAAAATCAAGCATTTAACTAAAATAACTCCATAGGTTTTATCCATCTTTGTGTTTTTTCCATTTCACGTCAACCCTTTAGAATCTGGAAACATAGATTGAGCAGTCCTGTTCACACTGTACCTCAGCCCCTACGTTAAGATGTACTCCTTAGCTGCAGAACTCCCGCCTTGTTTCCTCTCCTTCTGGTCAGCCAGAAGTTACTTCACACAGCTGCCTTACTGATAAGTTTTCAATTTCTGCATTCAATTGCCATCAAACTGTCAAAATTAATGGTCACATGGTCACATAAAAGCTTTTAGTTCTCCAGTATCCTCAAGATTTTTCCATATACCAGGTAGCTCTCATGCAAACTGAGCATGACCCTACCAGAGAGGAAAAAATGGCAACGACAAAATTCTTTAGTGAAATGAAATGATAATTGGCTATTTCTAAAATAAGGAGCCCCTATGCCAGAGGTGTCAAAAAACTCATGAGGAGACATTAATCACAGCTCGCATCACACATTCTCAGGTACACATATGCCCCTCTCTCGACCGTCACCCTTAACACCATGTGCATGTACAAACTGTGGCAAGCCTCAAGGGATACACTAATGTGTTTTTCATACACATTTTGATTTCATCTCACTGCGAGCCGCAAATGAAAATTCCGTCTGACTCACAGAAAGCCATTGAGATCTGCTGGATGTCATCCATCTGTCCGCAGTAATAGAGAAAGCCTTTTTTTTTTGGGGGGGGGGCTATTTACTGCACAGGTACCTAGAGAAAGCCACCTCTGTTCTGAAGCCAGGAGTATATTGTTAAATAAGTATGCTTAACTGTGATTCTATATTCTATTAAAACCATTATATAACTTTGAATTATTGTGCAGAGCATTTTCAGTTGGTCACATAGTCAGATGAAAGATGAAAATTGACTTCTATTTTATTGTAAGCCAAGTAAAAATTACTAATAAAAAAGAGAAGTTTGGGATTACATTGGTTTTGAAACTGTTCTGTGCTTTTAGGTGTCCATCAACAAAGACAGAATGTTAAGGTCACATCGACTGTCAGATTCACTATAATAAGAAAGAAGCTGAAAGAAGCCTATAGCGTCTAGCTACTCACATTGATTAAGGCAGTTATTTTGGACAGACACTTTGAAACACGAATATTATATCAACAATCTCATCAGTTTTAAAAACAGCTGTTGAGTTTAGTGTTCTCCAGCTAGCACCCCTAATTTATCTGACAGATAAATACACCATGGTCTATGGCTGGAGGAGTCATGAAATGGGGACAAGATTGTTACCATACTGACAATGGCATGATCTAATTGTAATCATTGCTTGGAGAAAAATTTGGTTAACTTTTGCAAGGAGAAATAATAAGTGTTACACTTGCATGGAAACATTATGTATCAGCAGTGAGTCAGATTAATGCACACTGCTGGAGTCCCCAGACACAATGGGAAACATCCCTTTAGAAATCTTGAGAAGCAGCCTGATCTGCAGGATATATTTTCCCAGCTCTTTCCTAGATGTGTTGAGTGGCGTCCTAATCAAAAATCAATGTGCCCACTTGAGTAGGCCCACAAGGCTTCTGTAGTGGGTTATGTAATCTGATAATATCAATCATAACTCTGTTAGAGGCAATCCATCTGACTTTCACAGGACTGGGGTCAGTGAGTAGGGGGGAGGCAGGGTGAAGGAGACTTGGCCTCCCATGCCATCAATTACCACTTATTATGGTGGGGCTTACTCTGCCAGAGAGCTGTGTGCCCCCCCTACCATAAATAATATTAACAGGACCAGGCTCATCAATCAATACCAGCACAGTTGTATTGCTCCAGTCTAAATGGCGACTTCCATGGCTCTCCAGCCTCAATCAATGACCATGGCTCCTTCTGACTAGCACATAAGGGTAAATCTAGCTCTGTTTGAGCCCTGGGGTCTTCAGCCTGCCTACTCCTGCTTCTCCAATGTTCTTTATCCCTCAGCCCTGTGACTGCCTGTCTCTGTCCTGGTCTCCTATGTTGAATACCGAACCAACACTACCATCTGAAGCTACTACTAACTTCTGGTGCTGCAGCCTCCGGTGGGCTCATGCAGGCTGGCTTGTTGATAGTGTGAAGCACACACAGAGGAAGTGTCACAAAAATGTCTGAGAGAGTGATTATGTAGAATTATTGAGTCACTTAATGATTTCCCTCCACCCTTTACCCCCTTTCACTTTTCTGTGCGATTTCCTGAGATTGCAAGGGATGCGGTGCGAGGAAGAGCATTTTAAGCACTTAATCGTAGCCAATGGTAGCAGGAGGGTGCAGGGTCAGGGTGGTGCAAAGTGATATGTCACTACTTTTGAAACAGCTGTCAAAAATAAAGCTATATGATTCTATTTTTTTGCCACCATGTTCTTTGCTTCATGTTCTTAGATACAAATATAGGGACTATTTCTTAAGCTACAGGCAGGAGGTCGAGATGGGCTACAGTGGTTCAGGAGGGCAGGATGGTGTTAGGGGCATAATTAAGGAAGCAAATAATTAGCAAGTAGAGTGCAAAGCAAGATTAATTAGACTCATCATTTGCCTGTGACCTTAGCTCTGGCGATTCATTCCCTGCTTGACCAGCTCTGCCATGAGCAAATCATTCACCCATGGACTGAGAGCTCCATGCCCAGCAACCAGTAAGAGAGTGAGTGGCTTAGGCGACCCTCGCCTTGTGACTGTGTTCTGGGTGGCTAAAGCACTTGTCAGTGTGAGATATGAAAACACTCCCTTGTGTGTGGGTCACAGCTGTGAATAAAAGTTATAATAAAATGTTTACCTGGCTTAATTCTATAATGCTTTACAAGTATGATTGAAATTTTGCGTGTACTAGGTTTGACTTTTTACATCACTGACCAGTAACTATAACAGCCAGAAACCCTCTAGCAGGCAGGGTTAAGCATCTCATTGAAAGATATTTTGACTGACTGGGTTGACCTGGGACTCGGTAAAAAAAACCTGACAAGTACGTTCTCCTAGTTTAAACAGAATCCAATGGGTGATGTCTGACATACTGCAAAATGCAATTTAGATTAGTAACAACCATATTTTCTTAAAAAATCTTTTTACAAAAGTATTCAGATATTTGTCCGTCATTCCTCCTTACTGTTACAGTTTTCACAGCTCATATTCAGCTAGTGATTACAGCCGCTGAGGAACACTAAAAGGGTCTGACAATACCTTTTATCTATGACCATTGCTCTTTTCTATCAGTACCTGTGAGTTATCATTAAACTGCAACAATTTTGCTAAATTTATACATGCTTCAACTACAGTTAAAGTGAACTATAGAAAATGGAATGCATACCATGTCTGTGTTTTTGCTTACACTGTATTCATTTGCCTTCAACAGAGATTCAGCTCAGTCTAACCTCAGCAGTGACTTCAAATGCTGGCCTTACACTGACCTGCACACTTCAAAGCTTGATCAAGCCTTCCCCAGACAAGGAAGTCTGTGGTTCAGGCAATTTGTTAAACAGGAGAGAGGTTTAGTGTGATTTGGGAGTGAAAGGTTGTTTCAGTAGTCCTGGCCAACCCAGAGCTCAGCCGCTCAGGACCAGAGAGAAGTGTTGGTGATCCGCCACCACTATGAATGAAAAAAACAAAAAAAAGATAGTCACAAATGCTGCTTGGCTCATGAAAAGAAGCTTTTTACCCACGGAAGACAAGTTTTTAAGGCCATACCGTATATCAAATTTAGTTTGTTACATTAGATATATGTTAGTTTTGTTTGTCTGAATACTGACAATGTCCATTTCCTAAAATGGGAAAAAGAACTTTACTAAGGCATTATATTCCATTTTTTTTTCTAATGAGGGAGGGTTGATCAAGTTGAGAAGTACATCCATACATAATGAAACATTTCATAAAATTAAGAACTAACAATTTTTTTCTAAGTTGATGTGAAAGTCCATGAGTTCGTGCTCTCACGGGGCCCCAGCTTGTTATAGTACAGTTTATTAATGCTTACCTCCATGTGTTATGTATACAGAACAAAATACTGACCTTGAATCTGTATAAGATGCTCCTCATGTGGCCCAAATCAATCATGAATTCCTATTTTTCTCAAAGGAGTTTTTTCTTACGTATATACAGTACATGCTGCAAAAAACTCCATAAAAGTTTGTAGGTCTGACATGCAAGGCACACAGTCAAGACAGTTTACCCAGAGGGTGAAGGATGAAGGCTTAAAGACAGAAATGGGGTGATGGTGGGCATGGGGGTATCACAAGGCTCTTTGCCAGCTATAGAATATCCAAAATCCATTGCTGGAGTCACAGAAAGATGCACTCCTTGTTCACAGTATGGTATCAGGTCTCATCTAAATCCCTTCCCTGTCGAATACAAGCTTCAATCGACTCATTGACTCTGGTGTTAGCCAAATATGTCTGAGATGTATCAGACGGACGAGGGGGGGGCATTTTACAAACAGTTGGTCTGTTTTCATAAAGCGAAAAAAAAGTTGACTCAAATAACATTTCTTGCATATGAAACTAAATGAGAATCAGAGTAGGTTTACATATATTTAGTTTTTATGGTAAATTAAATTCTTCCATTTGGAATCATCCTGCAATTTGGAAGTGTTGCTTTCCTAAGATTACGTATTGTAAGCAGTTAAAAACGCATACACTATGCTTTCAAGATGTTTAATTTTAGTCTTTTTAAGAGCAGAAAACTCCAAACCACTCCCTTGATGAGTATGTACAGTTTGACATAAGCACTATATTTACCTCCAGTAATTGTCACAGTTGGCTGCAACCTGTCAAGTTAAGATGTATGAGTGGGTGTATAAAACAGACATAATATCATGGTAAAGATGGGAAATGTTATTGCTGTTTGATTATTGAACCTTTTGGGGCAACTGAAAAAATCTTTACTCCGGATTAGTATTCAGGTTAAACCCAGTTATTTATATATACACCAGAATGATGTTTTGAAATCTGTCCCCCCTTTTAAACACTGTAAACAAAGGCTATCAATCATAACCCTTGACAGCTATAATTGCTACCAGAGGTGGCGAGTCAGCTCACTCAGTGCTACATTAAGACATCATTCAGTTCAATAGTAGTCTTTGCCAGTCTCATCAAAAAACAAAATATCACCTTTTAGTGAATTGTAATTCATGTAAATGTTTAAACTGCTGTGTTTTTTTCTGTTTATTGGAACTGATTTCCTATCTTAGCCTTTTTCTATCATGTGCAACTTGTGCGTCATCTGGGACTTTATAACCAAATGAATTTAACATTCTAAAAAGTAATTCTTTGTCCTGACTGTGGAAACGAACATCGGACAAAATTAGTTGATAATCACTCTCAGCTTTCTCATCCAGCTTCATTTATTTTTTTTTCCTTCTTTGTGCATCACTTTTTCACATTTGCAGTGCATCACCTAAATTCTCTAAAAATTCAGTATCATTGTGTGGTCTCTAATGACCCCCTACTCTTTTTTCCATATCCCTTTGGTCTATCAGAATGCTTCATGTTCTATATTGATCGGGTCATTGACAATATACAATATGTCATCCTGCAAACAGTATTTAATTTTTAAATTTTGTTTTAAATATCTCAGTGATGCTAATAGCACTTGTATACGATAGCATCATTTTCAAGAGAAAATGCTTTGTAAACCAATCTGTTAACACTCTGTATGTCTTGTGTAAAGAAACTAATTTACTGTATTGCATTCTATTTTATATGCACCAAAACTCTCTCTATCATATACTGTAAACAGGAAGTTGACAGGAAAGTGGTGGGGGCATGGGAGGAAGCAGAGATGGTACTCGCTGACTCACTTCACATTAATGAATGGAGAGGCATGGATTTTATGGAGCTAGGTTGTATTGACCTGTGGCTGACATCTCATTTTTAGTTTCATAACATAATCAGCACTTGACACATGATTATAATAACCCAGAGCAATTTACTGCATTCTCTGCAAACACATTGATTTTTTTTTAAGAGCTCCTAGAACCAATTACATTAATATTGCCGCATAATTAGTTTACACATTACTAAATTACTGACAGATTAAAAGTGAAATAGCACAGTTCATACCCTGCCCACATAACTGCCAGAGAGGAAATTAATATGGATTCAAAAGGTCCTCAGAGACATGAGCAGTAAAAGGCAAAAAAGCAACAATCTATATGCTTGCATAGGGATATCCTATCTGCAGGCTTGCCAGGTGTTTCAGCAGGGGAGTATCAGCAGGGGCATTCGAGACTAGGTAATTAATGTGGTCCTTAACGAGATTTGGATATGAATATTGATAGGCCCTGCTCCTATGGGGAGGGTTACAGTACTCCCAGTTTAGAGCTCTGTGGGCAAGACTACTGAGACTGCCCATGATTATTGCCCCATTATCAAAGCTTCCCTTTCAAACCAGGCTCAGATCTGGTCTGCTTTTCTTCCATTACCTCTAAAATCATATTCATATATATATATATATATATATATATATATATATATATATATATATATATATATATATATATATACCACCATATCTACAGTATGGGTGGGAAAGAGTGGCCTTTAGCAGAGTTGAGCATACTTATTATTACATTAGCTGTACTCATTTGGAAACCGGAAACTGAGCATAGTGCATTCTAGAAACCATCACATGTGTAAATCTATCTGTCCATCTTTATTGCCCCTCACTTCCAGTCAAGAGAAGGTAGATGGCAGACAAGCTGCTTGATGGCACACAAACTTTTCAGCAGAAATGTATTGCTCTGACCTTTGATGTCCACATTGATCCAACGTACTGAGTGGCCATTTCCCCAGAAACAAACATATATAATTGGTATTGGGTTCCAATGGTGCTCTTTCAATGTCTTGGGGATGCTTTGCAGCAGTATAAATCAGTTCACACTTATAGACACAATATGGGTGCATTAGTGCTGACTGGTCATTTGAGGATGGCTGAGAGGTAAGAATTCAATAGACCTTGATCAGGCACAACCAATCTATCTTCATCAGTTCTTAACTTCTAATTGTACACAGAAGCTCAAGATGGTAATCATAATGAATTTTCTCAGTGTTTCCTTAGTGTTTTAACTGTATTATTTTGTTTATTTTTGTAATTTCCAATAAAAAGGTAAGAACTTATTACTTGTGAAGAGGTGCTGAGACTCTGCAGGCTCAGATGTTTCTTACATGTTATTGTGTAAAAAAAATGGTTGAGTTATAATTAGCAAAACAGGGACTGTGAACATATCACTGTTAAAAAATAAAACAAAAAAAACAGTGTTTTCTTCTTCCACACAAACGATCAGAGTAGTACACCTTATTTTTTTTTAATCCCTGAAAGCATTTTGAGGTGTTACATGTAAATATTGTGATAAATGCTTGATTGTTAGATTGAAGCTTTGTTTCTGAAAATATTGGATTCTGCTTGTGAGAGGGTGTTAGGATTCAGCGACCTCAGGATTAACATGCATCAATGCCTCTGACGCCTTTGTCTATTTACTACCTCATAAATTACCTCTCTGCAATGAGTCTGTAATACAAACACTTCTTGAGCAACAGATCTTTGCAAATCTTCAAGGTGATGTAGTCTAGTTACTGTTTTGGGGTTACTGCAGGAAAAAATAATTAGATGTCTCCTTAACTTTGTACAATACATTTACATAATTCCCAAATTTCCTCTCAAAGTTATTGATTCTCCTCATTTCCCAAAATCTTCTGAGCTCTTGATGGTTTTCGTATCAGTCTTTGAAGTTAGCTAAATAGACTCCAAGTAAAGATCTTAATTCTCCTTGAAGTTCTTTGTCTATGGCATGTGAGATGTGGGTTTACTGAGGAAGACTTCAGTAGAATATCTTCATTGTTCTGGTTGTGTCTCGGTGCTGAGGGACTTAGCACACTAGTATATAACCCAAGTATTTCCATTTGACCACATCGAAAGTATACGGGCCAGACTTACAGGCATAACAGATGTGCAGTACCTTGCAAAGTCAATTTGTAAGGAGAATGTAAGGTTAAGAACTGGAGCTCAGAGGAATAAGTCATAGATGAGGCCATCTTAAAGAAAACCCAAAATACTTTCATCAAACAAATTATTGTATTATCCTTTTATCAGCCCTGTTTAATAATTCTCTGCAAACATTTTTACTTGATGCCTCTAATGTAGGCATTTCATGAATTACGCTTATTCTAAATTTATACATATTGACGTTTATCAATTGAGGACTAGCCTGTCAAATGCCTTGTGGATTGTCCCAAAATATGGACTGAATTTATGGCAAATTGCAAATTATTATACACAAAAATGAGTTATATGCTAATTAATTGTATGTTTATATTTAATTCAATCTTAATTTTATACTTTATCAATCAAGAGAGTAAAGAGAGAGTGATCTTGAGGAAAATCAAGAAACTGTTTTATTTTTTTACCTATCAACCCTGTGTCGAGGGTTTTAATGGTCAGTGCTGAGGAGAGTGGGTGCCGGTTGTTACCTGTCCATTTGCGGCTCCGCTATTTACTCAGCTGTAGGGCCTCTGTCTCCTGTGTGAGGGCAAAAGGAACAGGTCACTAAATATTTCATTTCCCAAGTAAAACATGCTTCCCCTCATCAGATGAAAAAAAGAGACAGATCACAGTGATGAATGTGCAATCAGGCTGATTAACTCATTATTAGTTGTCCAAGGGATCCACTGAAGGAAATGAGGGCAAGAATGAAAAAGGTTGTTTATATTTCTCGTGGTCAGAGTTATGAATGTGATGTGAGGAAGAGGCCTCTGTGAACTTTTACCTCTGCAAGTCAGTGATTTGTGAATTTAAGTTGAATTATGATGATGATATGCAGTACTCATTCCCTCTGTGTCGGCATTATTCAATCATGTAGGTGTCTTCATCCAAAGCATCAAATAGTACCATTAATACATATGGACTGAATGACCCAGGTGAATACTGAACCTGAAGCACTCACACTGGATCCCTCTTCTGCCAACTTGTCTCAAATTTTCCCCGCCTGCTGTACTTTCATTCATTTCTTTGACTCTTTTGTGCCAGCAGATGGTGCTGCTATCTCTTCACACTGCATCTGCTGTGGAGCTAGTAAACACATGCACTCCTGATCTTCCAGACATGCAATGCACACTTTTAAAAGAAAAAAGTCCGGTTTTGTTCCTGGGTTGAGGCAAATGTTTGTTGAAATAAGTGGAGATTTCCTGGTTTTCTTTTTGCAGAAAAAACAAAACAAAACAAAACAAAGCAAAGTTTCTTTATAGGATGAGCTTGGGGTGTTCTGCAATTACCCTTACTTGTACTCTAGCTCTTTTTTTCCTTTCGCTGAGTAGGAACAGACAATGTTTTCCATTCCAGTTGCCTCTTACAATCGCAGAGAGTGTGCCGGTGGGCTCAGTGTTGGGTCTTTTACTGCTAAGGAACATGGTGGGTAGGATGGCTGGGCCAAATATCACAGCTAGCATGGATGGTGAGAGGCATTGTGGACGTAAGTAAGAGCAGTACTAACATCTTTCTTTATAAATGGACTGAGAGTAGAGGAAGAGGAGAGTGCATACTGGATTTCTTGTAAAGAGGTTAATGATTAAGCTTATGAGCATCTGCTGGGGCCTTATTGTCTTGAAATGAAGAAATAGGTTATGTTAAAGGCATAGCTAGATATATTAAAGAAGGTATTTTGACTATTTTTCTCCCTTTAGGACTTTCTTTGGAGTTCTTTTCATAATTATTGTTATCATCATTATCAGCAAGTCAGTGTTTTTTGTTGAACACTTGCAACCAGTCAAATGTATAACATTTACTTCCCACACCATTAGGGGAGGTGTAGGTGACCAGGAGAAGAGAGGAGTGTGTTCATGTGTGTAGAGGGGTGGGGGTTTGGGGGGGGGGGGGTTGGTAGAGGTGGGGGACCGTAGCGTGTAAGCTTTTGAAAGGAGGAATGTGAGAGAGCATTATTGCCCACACTTCATGTGAATGGAAAAGGGGTTAAAGAAATGACAGCGTACAGTGGGTGGTAGGGCCTCAGTGCAACCTGGGAGGAAATGGAATGAGAAAGTGCAGTCAGGCAGACCACTCATTCACCATGACAAATGGGAGAGGCCTAGGCCAAGGCGATACCTGATACCCCACAGTGGGCTGCGTGCACCTGCCCGGGCTCCATGTGCAAGGAAGTGGAAATAAACGCAAGCCACTTGTAGCAGCACACCTTCACAGATTACAGAATTAGTTATTAATAATTGCAATATTAATAATGAAGTGGTTAGAAAGAGTTCATAAAATTCAAATATTATTTCATTCCTAATGCTTTGTTTTCTCTAGTCAAATGACGTAATAGACTTACCCTCAAGGTACTTTTTCCTTGATCCTAAAAGTTACAGTTCTGGGAAGAAAGACACACATAGCAAGAATGAGTGCATGACATGTTATTATTTATTACTGTTAATGGATACACATTCTCACAGTTAACGAGTATTACCTCTATGTTTCATAAACAAATATTTTCTGTTAATTGTGTTAAAAAAATACTAAACAGAGAAGTATAACAGAATTCAGTCAAGGAGGTTGTTTATGCAATAAACTTTAATTTAGCCATGAGTAACGTTTTGATAATGTTGATTATTCTAAATTCAGCAAAAATTGTCATTTTAAAAAATATATGTCATGATATATATATATATATTTCTAAATGCTGCTCATAGGACGTAAGCATGCATGCATTTGAATCATGTTTAAATAATAATGTAATGCTGTTGTTTTGTTGGTTTGCTAAGGTTTTTCGGCATATTGACACACCGTTACAAAAGTCATTCACTCAGAGATTAAAAAAAACTTGAGGAATCAGTTTTGTCAGTGCATTAAAAGTTATTGGTTGATTACGTTCCACAGTTTGTTTTGTTTTGGGTTTTTTTTTTTTGTTATCATCCTTTAGTTTAGTTTACATCAGATACAGAAAAACAATCTTCCAAGTTATTTACAATTTGTTACTCGGAAATAATTATTTGAGTGTCATTTTCTTTATTGGTATTTTATGATGAACCATTGAATAAAATGTAATAAATCTTAATAAATCTTCGTCCACCTACAAACCCGAAAGCATTATTATGCTCACAAAGAGTTAATGACCATCTCAAAAGGCGGTCACAAGCCGCATGTCATGAGGTTTCCATCTAAATTAAGTCATATATCAAATTCCAGTGGCATGTTAAATCTTTGGGAACTGTTCAGAATTAGAGAGTGCTGCTATAATCCAATTGTGTAAAAGGACAGAAGAAGAGACATACGTAGACAGACGAGAAGCAGTCTTCTGTTCACATATACCCACTCGAGGTTCAAAAAATATACTCTGCCTCGGAGCTGTCACTCTTCCTAGGGCGTCCAGGAAGGATTACTGACCTTCTCTCATGCAGGCAGATGAGCTGTGGTCACTCTAACACTGGGCAGTCTGTGGTGTCAGGCTGCAATGCAGCGTGCCATGAAAATACTCAATCTCCTCTCCCATTTCAGTGTTTGGATTGGGCTGTGGAATGACTGCGGGCTGACAGTAGTAGGGCCTGCTCTCGTCAGAGGAGAAGAATAACATTCTGCTTTCCTCTGGCCAAACATGAGCTCACTCCTCTGGTTTTGTGTCACTTTATTAGATTTACAAGTATTCCTGCATCAAAAAAGAGACAAGATATGACTAAATATCAATTTTATTTAATTACCATGATTTAAACCAACCAGTTACCATTTTTAATGTTGTGAGTGATGGGTGTATATTTACCCAGCGTTATATTACATTTCTTTTTTCCTATATACTGTATAAGCAATAACAGAGACAGGCACAGACAGAGAATGTTGTACAGAGAATATTTGTACATTGCCACACTTAAACCGTAATCAATTAACATAGAAAACAATCAGACACACAAAGAAAAAACAGAATATTTTCATCCATTTTCTCTTGTTTGTCTAATGTCATCACTGGCTAAACTGTGTTTGTTTAATTGTAAGTGAGCTTAACCATTAACCTAGTGTAAAGCATCAGTGTTGTTACTATGGTTACTTGCAGTCAAAATACAGGCTGGTATCTCATGAGCACCGATGATGTAGAATAATGATTAAGCTGTTGACTGACTGAGTTTTTACAACAATTTTAATCTGAAGTATTATAATTATCAGCATTTTCTGTGGCCATCTAAATATTAAGTGTATAAATATTAAAGTAAATTTGTATGGCGGTGGTATCATTCTGCATTAATTGAGTTGAAGTTGAAATAAGTACTTTCTCATTGTGTGTAATGTTTTGTAGTCCTGCTGCAATGGTTGCTCTGTTGGTCACGGATGTGGTAGTTGAGCAGATCAACCAGTCACTGCTGTCATTACATCCTTCTGCCACAGCAGAGAGTAGTAATAGTACAACTCACCTCATCATCTACTATAAATATCGTTCTTATATATGTAACTTGTAGATAGGGAATATAGTGATGTTAATAATTACTTTTCATTACGGTCTTAAATGTCTTAAAATTTTAAGACATTTAAGACCGTCTTTTCCACCAGGATTATAACATGTAACTACAAACAGTGAAAAAAAGTGTTCTTATTTTTTAAAGAAAAATTAGACCTTTAGTACGCTTTTCCTTGTATGTTATTTTTTTTAAAACTCTGTGCACTGTAGATGAAGGATTTATTTCACGTCTCAGCAGCATCAAAATCCTCCCAGCACATGGATAATTACTAGATAACATTCTTCTCCTTTCTGTGTGGAGGTATGAGTATCATCCCCTCGTATATGCTTGATTTTCTTTAGATTCCTCTGTTTCCCCCACGCAAAAGACACGCATCCATGTTTTGTTTTTCTTTGTTTTTTTTTTACTCTTACACCAGCTGTCCACCTTCATTTTTTATTCGTTCTTTAGCCTTGCATTGCAATGTATTTTCTGCACATTTACCATCAAGCTAGCAGGGAGTGTGTTTTTATGCTTACACAAAGCATCTGGGTTAATCTCATATTATTCAGGAAGAATTATTCTCACAAGCAGCCATAGAGTTGTTTCACAAACCGGTTTTCTAAATTAAATTCATCAAGCATCGTCATCTACTATATAATACTTTATTAATTAGAAATAAAAATAGAGGTTAAAATTGAAATTTCATTTTGTTATTCAAAGATTTACATGCTTGAAAACAATTCTGTAAAAATTCAAAACTTGGAGAGCACGTTGAATTTCTTGAATCCAGAGTTGGTATAAGCACATGCATGAATTCCACTAAGCATCATGATACCATTTACATTCTCAGTCATAAAGTTTGTAAAATTAATGAGAAATCTAATTAGGAATCCCCATCTCAGTTTATGTTATTGGGTTTAGGATTTCAATTTTACAGTATTCACTTTGTGTCCTGACAGTTGCCCATCACTGTTCCTTTGTAGAGCATTGCACTGCTCCCTTGTACTGTATTAATGTAATTTGATGTTGCATCTCTCTTGCCTATTACACATGCTGCACTATCTCTCAGTTCTATTGCTTTATTTTCATACTGAAAAGTATTTATCGGGGAGCATGTGAGGCAGAGACATCTGTTGCTCTAATGCCCAACAGAGTAAACAATATGTTTTGAATTAAGATTTGACCTTGGAATAAGCCTTATCTCATTTATAAATCATAGTGATTTAAATATGCTTTGTAAGTAGATTAGGTCATCTGGAGTCCCCCCACCTCCCCATAGGCCCAGTCTCTCAGCAATGAGGACATAGAGATGTAATCCAGATTCATAATCCAATGATTCTTACAAGCTGTTTTGTGTTGTTAAATACTGGGTATTTGTGTTGATTTAATATGATTCTAATCTCCTTTAGACTGCCAGTTGCTGTCTGGTTCATCTTGTTTATTGCTTGCTCTCTACTGTAGGCTCGAAAGGTAAATCTGATGAGCCCAGTGGACCTCATGGATGGTGCTGAACCACTGATATGTTTACTGATGTGTGAAGTAGTATTTGATCATTATATTAAATAAATTTTCTGACATATTTTATGGATTTTTTTAGATTCTAGAAAATCTAGAAAAAGTATTTTGCCAACACCCCTGATCATCTTCTCATTAAATTTCACATAAAGACATTTTGTGACAGTGATTAACTTCAACTTAGAAACTAGAGGCAGCATTTTTTTAGGCACCATTTTTGAAATTCAGCATCTATGATGATAAATGCACTTCACTAAGGAATTTCATGTTCATTTCACCCTAAGTATATTGTAATCTTTAAATATGCAGCTATAGAACACTTAGTAGTAGTATGTATGTTTAAAGGTACCTGTTGTTATTTTACATTTAATTTCTTTGTAATTTATCAAAAAAAGAGGTTTTTCATACTAAGACTCATTGTTTCTCAGGATAATAATTTTGAAGGAACTGATTTAAGGAATGAAATTAAATTAATTTATTGATCTATCCACATTTGCACTGTGAATTCAATTTTCATCTTTAAAAAAACATGAAGATTTATTCTAACTACGCTAGTGTTTGTGTGTGTGTGTGTGTGTGTGTGTGTGTGTGTGTGTGTGTGTGTGTGTCTGAGTGTAGGTGAGGGTGTGTGTGGGGTCTTGTGTGTATATCTGTGGCTAGCTATATATAATAGAAACAAAGCTCAGTAAAAGGTTTAGACCAGCTTGTATTCAGGCCAGTCCAGAAGGTGATTCTGTCTGATTTTGTCCTAATAGGTGTTAACTGTCACTAGTAATTTGAAATAATTGAGTCGTCATAAAACTTAGTCTGATTATAATCCTTGCTATTTTTATTTAGTGATATTCTTAGTGGATTCCACTCCCAGGCGATTTCTTCAGTGTTCTGACATGCATGTTCAGTATTATTAGTTGCTATGAGTTCAGCCTCTGCAAATCTGTTAATGCATAAGACCATAAGAGCTTCTTATGTTTCAAGCCAGGTCAAAGTGAAGACACATCAGATTAATATTTGATCATGCAGAAGGGCCCTTAATCAGATTTGCTTATTCCCTTAGCTGAGTGCTCTGCAGCAATTATCATAATTGTTGTGCTAAACATGCCTGTCTTTACGGCTGGTGGCTGGACGTGAGTGTGTGCCGTGAGAGGGGGATTCTAGCACCAAACCCAATTAATGCAGGATGGATGGCTGGGCCTGCCGAGGGAGAAGAGGGATATAGGCGAGAGGAAGGGGAGGGCGGTGGGCAGGGATGCTGGTCCAGCCCACAGCCAGTGACATAGCCCAGGGCAGATCAACTCCAGCACACTCAACTCCAGCCACCTGGAGCTCTTCATGCCAGCCTCTCCCCATGCTATAATCCTCCCCCTCAGCCATGCCACCAGCTCCGGCTGATAGGGAAATTCAAGCTGCAGCAGCAAAATGACAATTTCAAACAACAAGTGTCTTTTAAGTTTCACAGCTCATAGATTGTCTGCGCTTGTAGACACTAGGGTTCTCACAGTTGATCTTTCTCTGTCTTTCTATCTGTTTCACTCTCTGACAGACCTAAAAAATGGATAATATTGTTTTAAATAATATTGAAGTTTGTAAACTATTCGAGGGGAATATTCTGTAATTTTTAGCCTGATTTTTCAATGTGATAGTGTACTCCTTTTTATATGATTGAGGCTTGATTTGGACTTGAGAAAAAAAATTCTCATTTGTGTCTACTTATTAGGACCCTGGAGAGACTGATTGTATCTAGAAAAAAATTTGCATGGGTTTCGTAGGCATAGGTTTAAATAGAAAAATAAATGATAGGAAAATTCATGGACATTTGGTCCATCGTTGATAGCACATTCTGTATATGTAACAAATTAATACAAAACTATTGATCTAATAAGATTTTAGTAAGCTATTTTGATGAAAACAGTGGCATCAGGGTCTACTGGTTTGGTAATTTGTTTAAACTTGACCTTTTAATGCTAGAAGTGTCCAGTGAGTCAACACACACACACACACATACACACAAAAACACACACACACCCACACCCACATCCATACCCAAACACACACACACACACACACACAAACACACACACACACCCACACCCACATCCATACCCAAACACACACACACACACACACACACACACACACACACACACACACACACACACACAACCACATACACATATACACACATGTTCACATGTTCATATGTTCTGTTGTAAATGGTCCTTAAATCTTGAATACTTCTAATAGTTACCCTATCATCTGAGGCAAGTTGTCAGTACATAATTCTTGATTTATGCTGTAAACAGTTGTTTTATTCCATAATTGGATTTTTGGAAAAAAAAAATACCTTCAGTTACTGGATACACAAAACCAGTTGAAACCAGTTTTTATATTATATAAATAACTGAAGAGAATTTAAATACATGTTTTATAAAATAAGATTTTATAAAATAAAGGAATAAGATATTATAAAACACTCCCTGCACTCTAAATATTGTGAATTTCATTTCAAAGTAAGAGCCTTCGTCATTTTGAAAGTTCTCACAATCTTAACAAAATAGTTTTCATATATTAAAGTAAGATACACTGAATAAATCATATTCAGATAAGTGGATCTTCATGAACACTTTCTCTACAACACATATATTCTTATCAGACTATGGATAGTCTATTTTTTTTCAATAACTAATAAAAGGATACTGAGATGAAATTATTAATGTTATGATGAATGAAAGGAAATAAAAAGGAACATGATTTTCTGTTGCAGTGTTGTACTTTCCTGAGAATATTTTTGATTCAAACATTTGTGTGTCAAATCCTGTAAATATGTCAAACCAATACAATAAAAAAAAACTCTGCTCTGTGTCACTTTGACTGTTCTCTGATGAATATGTTTTCAGCTAATCAGTTTGTCATAAGCGTGTCTATGTAATAAATGAGCCTATGGACCAGTTCTGTCCGTATGAAAGTCATCTATCCTGCTGGAGGCATTGCACTGCGCAAAGAAGCACTAGGAGAGATGGTTCCCCATTAATCTACCACTGACTGGCTGGAAATTGCATCTTTGTAATGAGTATTAGGTGTGCATCTACATGAATTAAAGCTGAATGAGCCTCTGATTGATCACTTCCCCCCAAATGACGCTCCTTTCATGATCATTATTGTTTAAAAGTGACTAAATCATATCGGGATGATTAAAAGTCTCTGCTTGGAGGGAAGGGGAGATAAAGTAAAGACACCATGTCTGAGAAATTGTGCTTCTATTCCCAAATTCTGTTTATACTGTTGCAGTGTATTTCTTGTTGTGGTTGTGGATGTATGGTCAAAAAGGAGTTGAATTATTCACTTTAATAACCAAATACACCACAAGTAGAATTTGATGCAGATATACTTTGACTAGTTCTACATTTGGAACATGCAATGATACCAAGTACAAGGACAATATATGAAGCAAAGAGAGAGACACATGGAAAGAAGATATCGTATACCAACATATCTGATTATAACATGACTTTCTATATGAGCTGCAGTTTGGGTTATTCTTTCCAGTGTTTTTTTTTTTTTTCCAGTCCAACTTTATTGTGTATAAACAACAGTTAAACATTACATCCTCAACCGGACAGTAATAAGGACTGATGTACATATGTCAAACCTCACATAATATACATATAACAAGTTCATACCTATTACAGATGCCACACATTCAGCTGTGATGGGATGAGATTATTTTTTTGAACAACCTGACCACATGAAAGGTCTGTTGGGGTAAATAGAGGGCACACGCCAATGTTTGAAGTAGGGGCCAAAAAGTCCAGGTAATTTTACAGGCATTGTGGCATTTATATGGTCTAAACTATATGTCTGGAGTCGCCTACACAGAAGTGCTAGACATCCCTGCCAGGTATTCGCTTACTTCATAAAGAACATTCAACTGTGGGCAGCTGATTTGTTGCAGTTTGAGTCTCAGCCATAAAATCTTGATTGTTTGGACTCCCACTTGACTCTGGCATTTGAAAAAAAAAGGGAGGGGGCATGCATCCAAGAAATGGACTGACCGCATTGCGATTTTAAATGTTCACATACAGCCATTTTGCACTCCCACGTTTTAGAAATTTTGCAAGTCAAGGATTAAAAACTATTGTAAGGGAACCTGTTAATGTTTCCAGGATGTTCCTGTTGTAACTCTAATTTTCCCAGATACCGTTTGGCACACGTTGGAAAAATAACTGTTTAGACAAAAACAGCTTTGGAAAAAGAGCAGACCTTTTCACCCTATACGTTGACATATCTACTGTACCTGGACACACTAATGTTCCTCTGTAATGTTTTCCAGGTAATTATACTGCCAAGCACCCTCTTGGGGTAATGATACTAAAAACACCCTCATTAGCAGCATCAGGATGTAACCCCTCAGAAACCTTACTATCTTTCCCCTCATTCCCCCTTAGAAGGCAAGTTATTTGGCTAAGTCTGCTTCATAATTCACCTTCTGATTGTTGCAGTACATCGCAGTATCATACCACTGCTTTTCATGGTGCTTGCACTAAATTTGCTGCATTATACTGAAATTGCACACAAGACACAAGTAGTATTGTCCAACAGTGTCACTTAAACTGACTTGAAATTTATGGATGGCCTGATTTTCTCTCAAGCTTGTTAGCTTTTGGCTATGAGGCAATTGGTTTAAGTGAAGAATGCTAACAATGCTAATAGGCTGTTTACCAATTAACTAAAGGATTTAAACAGAAGCAGCCACAACTCACAGTGCACACACGCATACATACACATGCACACGCACACGCACACACACACGCTGGTTGTTGAAGGAAGTATGCATAAAATTAAGAATGACAGAATTATTTCAGTAATGTGACTTTGAAACTGAGCTGCATAGAATTCGGGTGAAGATCTGCTGACGTATCACAGAGCAGATATGAATGTCAGTTAGCCTATTTGTTGCTCAGTCTCACTTTACTGGCAAATGCTTTGCTGGAGTTGGTACAGAGGAATTGCCTAAATGTATCAGCCCAACAATTTACGGAAAGGAGATTAAAGTAACTAAAAATGTAGTGATGCATTTTGCTCTGCTCATGCAAAATGGACATACTACTCACCATGACAAACCAGCATAGAAAATTACAACAATCCCAAGCCCCTGCATCGTCTGGCAATTTGCTCTCTTTAAATTATTCAGAGGCAAGGCTTTTTTATGTCAGCAACTGTGTGTTTTCCAGTAACAAAGCTAGCCTCACCTAATAGTTTCACTGCGTCTGCCGTTTTATGACTGACATAGCAATAAGCAGATTGTCCGGATATTTATGCCATCTGCAGCTTGGAGAGATAATTAAAGTATATAAATTAATCAAGTGCAATTAATTAGAGACTTTATGTTCACAGCAGTACATCTTTGCATGTATAATTTATATTTATTGATTTGTTTGGTTTCATTAGCCTATAAGATAACAGTGCAAATGCATTAGAGGGGAAAATGCACAATTAGCATGCAGTAAGGGCTGCTGGTAATTGATAGATCAGCGAGCACTCCCTGCAGATATAAAGCTGTGTAAACTGTCATAAGCGGTTACAATCGATGACTGATATTTCGCACCATATCTCTCGCTTGATTAATGATGTTTTTGAAAGCGGGCCCCCACTTAATGGGACCCTGATAGGCATGCAGGATTTACTGTTTAATCAGGGGAAAGAATTTATTGCGGTTCAGAACCTATGTTGTTGCTGGTGGAAATGTATGATTGGTCTCTGTAAGTGCTATGCTGATGTTATTTGCTCCCGTCAGCAGCCAATATGGCTGAGCATTAAGAGGTTTGTGCTTCCCAGTTGATTTTTCATTGACTGTGCTGCCATCGTTCATCACTGGCTGGTTTCCCTCCGTTTTGCATTGCTGAGAGGAAAGCATGCTGGGTAGTCAATAATGGCTGGTGTGTTCATAGCATTCCAGTGTTTCCTGCAATGGTGTATAGACTGCGCTCAAAATGAAAGTCAGTGACTTATATCCCAGATGATGAGGCTATATCCTTGCTGAATCAGATGGTAGAAAGTAAATGATTTTGGCATTTTAAATATTTTAAAACAATTTCTTGCATATCCTGCTGATGTGCCTGTATTGTACATGTACTGTATATGGGGGAAATCACAGGTGAATCACGGAGTAGTACAATTTGAGGTGGTAGGAGAACATATCCACTAGGTAACTCTATCAATGTTTTACTTCATCTTTCATATTCCTCAGCCAAAATTTTAGCTCTCACTAAACCTGTAATGGAAACTTTGGTCATCTGAAGTGTTAGTCCCTCTTTGGTGTGGCTGACATATTTTGAAGATGCTGTCATTACATGTTGCGTCACTGATAATTCATGTGGCTGTAGCAATATAATTACTCTAAATAGGATGTGGGGTTTATGGGCACCACATGTTGCTGTCTAGGAACAGCTTCTGTGTCTTTCCACTCCTGTTGAGGTGGACCACTTTCTCTGTTGTGTCTCTGATGTTATGTCTAACCTATATAGAAATGACCAGTGTGATATTCTCGGGAGATGAGAGGGACAGGTGTGTGGTATAAAACCGTGTAAATTCAGCCAGACAATATTGGTGTGTAGTCTGGTGTAAAGTATGGCAGACAGTGTGTTTCAGGAGCTTTGTCCCACAGCTGGGTGCCAGACGTACATACATTTTTGCCCTGTGTCTCAGGCAATTTCCTCTCCTTATGTCACTGTAAATGCTTACAGAGAAACCGCCCCCTGTTTAAGGGTGCAGATATGTGCTGTAGAGTCGGAGGAAGCCATTTGCCTTCTGGTCATGTGCTCAAAACTGGAATCTTACTTTACACCTGCTGGTATATGCTCTCATTTCCCACCCTTCAGGGCAGCTCCTTAGATGGCATTTTGAATATGGATCTTTGACAAATTCACTGAAAAATTCGCCATAAATGACTTTCTTTTCACCAGATTTGGATTCAATTTGCTATGTAAATAGATGACAGATCATGTGGGCTTGTTTCACTCTAAGGAAAGTGGTGGTGAAAATGGCTATATTTGGAGTATAAGGATGGTGGCAAGTGTTAGTGAATAATGCAACGCAAATGTCTGTTGTCCCAGGAGAAACAGTAACAGAAACCCTTTGACCTTCCTCACCTCCCTGTTCTGAAGAAAGTGCTGAGATAACAGCTGGAGATGTTTGGGCCCTGCTTCTCTCTGATCCTCTCATCTTGCTGTGGGAGCTGGTGGAGTGGTGATCTGCCTGATAGCAGGGCCATATTGACACTGCTGGACTGCTGCAGCCCTTAAACCCACAACAGGCTATCTGATTTCCCTCCAAGGGATCCCCAGAGAGTGAGAGCTTCCATTTTTCTTAACTTGTGTATAAGTAAACTGCAGGACCTGGCTGGGAGGTCAAATCAATCTCTGCTATTTATTACATAGAAATGTGACACTCTGTCTTAAATGCTCCAGTCCCAAGTGATTTAGCCTCGTGTCTGCATTATGTCTGCAGTGTGCGGGCGCACGCATGCGCGCATGTGTGTATGTGTGTGTGTGTGTGTGTGTGTGTGTGTGTGTGTGTGTGTGTTTTTGTACACGCGCATGCATGCCAGTGAGGTTGGGAGCGACATTTTACGACCATTGTGCCAAATTGTCTTTTTCTCCGACTTGTCTCTTGTAAACAAAGATGGGTTAATATGCTCTTTGAAGACAGTTTTATGTAAAGCTTTTAGCCCTGGTGTATGTATCATATTTACTGTAAGTACACTTCAAACACAAGGGCAGGCTAATGCAATGAGAATGAGTAAGGATTGTAGTCATGCACAGGTCAGCTCTCGAACATAGCGCCTAAATATGATCAGTATCTCATGCTATTTCAGTAGGCTTTGATGCCCATTCAGGTTATGTCTGTATTAAGTTGTTCAGACAGTGCAGCAAAATAGGACAGTGACACAGTCATTAGCCCCTAAAGAGGGATGCAATCCTGTTTCTGTGGGAAGGAGAGCTCTGTTTACTGCGTGACAATGTGATATTGTGTGGCTCATGCTGTCTTAATTGGAAACAGTCTCACCCCACAAAAGGTGCATAAGACCCCTGATTTTGTGAGCCAGTCTCACCCCTCCCCTTTCCCACCACCAGTACCCCCTTCCTCCTTCCCCTTGAAGAGCAGTAAAACCCCCCGGAGCATTTCCTTAATCCTCCGGAAGATCATGCTCTCCCACTAAATGTGGTACCTGTGGACAAACAATGGATTTTTCCATAATAATAAGTTGAAGATTTCATTATGAGTGTCTAATGGATGGACGGGTCTAGGTCTGAGCAGATACACAGAGAAGCTTCCTTTTGATCAGCAGCATAGGGTTAATCCATGGTAAGAAATAATGGAGGTTTAGATGGGGGGGGGGATGCATTATTGAGCCACGCTGAATTTACAGCTGAGAGGGCTCAGTAAAAGGATGATTTTTAGAGCCTCTCGCTGCGTATTGAAGAGA
The DNA here is from genome assembly GCA_016859345.1 of Istiophorus platypterus. Lineage (NCBI taxonomy): Eukaryota > Metazoa > Chordata > Actinopteri > Istiophoriformes > Istiophoridae > Istiophorus > Istiophorus platypterus. The sequence continues at coordinate 24,501,663 of CM029118.1, forward strand.
AGACTGTCTGACAAGTCATCAATGAGCCCCGGTGCTGTACTAAACTAATGAAAGCTGCATTTGATCTTCTTCGAAGAGGTTCAATACCACTCCTGCTATTATTTAAGTCCTCAGCTTTACCCAAACCTGTTTTCAGATCCACAAAAATCATTAAATTGCACAGTGAAGTAAACTGTGTTTGTAAGTATTGGAGGAGGAGGAAATATCTAAACTCCATATAATGTATCCCTGTTGATTGCATTCAGTAGACACTTCCTGAGTTCTTTTGTGCCTGTCTAAGTCTTTCTGCTGATTTAGGTTCAGTTAACAATAACATCTATGTACTGTAGTGTAGATTCATGCCATTTTCTATTTAATCTGCAAATATTACAGTTGTTTCATGAACTTAGACTTATGTCACCTTGTGTTGCCTGATCTTTGCAACAACACTTTTTAATTTGCTTGAATGTGAACTAGCCTGTAGCCCTTAAAGTCTTTTATATGTTTTTTGACCTTGACTGTATTCTGCCGTTTTGCCCTCGGAGGAGGTCAAGTGATAGTCAAACCCCCACAATCCAATACCAAATCTTAACTCCTGCTCATAGCTTTAACAAAAACTCATAGGTGTGCTGCCAGCTATATCATTTTCTCATTGAACCAAAATAAAAGCAAAGCCTGTTTGTTGAATTTGTACTTGAGCTAAAAGGTTAAGAGCCACCCTAACCACACTTGAGAGGCAAGCAGGATGAAAGATTTGGTCTGAGCTTTTGCCAAGGAACAGGACATGCATCATCTGCTAACATCAATGATGGGTCTGCACCACAAACAAAACAGACCATCCTTGCACTTGAACTGCGGTGATTCAAGGTTATGTTAACTGAAACATGCTGAAGTAATAATATAAACACCGTGATAAACCAGCAGTTTGGAAGATTTCAGTAATAAATCTGGCCAGAGGGGGCCTGAATGAAATTTGTGATGACATCAAGTGGTTGTTAGTGTAAAAGTTTTCCATTCTGCATCTGTTCTGCATCTATCCAGCATTCCTCCGGCAGCAGGTTTAGTGGTGTATTTTACTGAATGTTGTGATAATGTTACTGAATTTTTTAATTAATCCTACAGATTGGTATATGCCACCCTCACCTGTCCCAGATTTAAGTCTAGTGCCCCTGTGAAAAAAACCCATAACAAAAAAAAGCATTTCTTTCCAAAAAACATGTTATAAAAAGGGCCGAAATGAGACTAAACCCAAGCAGAAAAGGATTCTGAAAAAAGTGTTGTGGCGAGGAGCTTGTAATTAACATATGATTGTTAAAGATGCAATTTGAGTTTGCTTTTCCTATTCTTTGATACAATTTTTTGAGAAATCAAGCACAACTTAAAATAATTGTGCCATCACAGAAGGCCTAGAAGTGGTCATAAAATGTCACCTCATAACCACAGGCAAGCTACGAGAGACAGAAAAAGAGAGTCTGAGAGACTGATATATAGGGGAGCCAGGGGAAGAAGAATGCAAGACAAGGGCAGTAGAGCTGAATTCTCACCAGCAGAGAGGGTAATAGAGGAATATAGAGTAGAGGGGGAGAGATGCATGGTAGAAGAGAGAGCCACTGGGCCATGCAGGGGATAGGTCTGCTAATCCTCATATGTATATTCTCCTAATTAATCCTGATTACCACTTTTTAATCGGCCTGCTCTGGCTGCCCCGGAATAAAGTGACACATCCTAATGAATTAAACCTGCAATTTACAAGTGGTGCACTATTCTCTCTGTTGTTTTTTTTTTTTTCTCAGCCTCCCATATTGGCCCCGTGTGGGAGCCTCCAGTCTGTCAGTGGCGTGTGGTCTCACTCTACACTAGTTAACTGTTAAATGCTTGGGTCACACCTGCGCCCTTTTATGGGGTCTGGCAAATCAGTGGGGTTAGTGTTGTGAAGGGAGCGATCAGTCAAGACGCCCCTGTTGCTAAGGATATGCAAGACAAGGACATTTATACGGAGAGTGGCAGCTGTATGTGCCCAAGTTCTTTAGGATATTACAGATGAAAGCTGGCTGTGGAAGGCACATACGTGGTCCCATGTAGTTACCAAATTCTCCTGTCCACTTCTGGGCTCCCACTGAATTTTAGAAAAAGGTCTTTTAGATATATAGATAAATATATCTATCTATCTATATCTAAATATATAGATTTCCATGTCTCTCAGTTTGCTCCTGCCCACCAGAAGTGTGGTCAACCTCAAGACCTTGGTCAGTCTAGTGGCTAATCCAATGAAATGCGTTTAGGTGCAGAAAAGGTAAACAGGTAGATTGCTGACCCTGCCTTTACTTCCAGGTCAGCAGCACCCAATGGCCGAGCGGCTTGAGACCGCAGCAGTAATGAACTCTGTCCCACTGCGGTCGGGCCCTCTGCCTCCCTCATTTGAGTGGGTGCATCCCTGGGAGATGGGATCCTGTGAAGCAGTGATTGTTTCCACGATTAGGTGGGAAGAGTGGTGGAGCCGTGCTTGTGGATCCCTCCCATGGATTCACTCCCTCCACATAGCCCTGGCTGAAAAACAATAGCCAGCTGTCGCCCACCAGCTGATGTGCCTTTGATCAGCCAAATGAAGGCTGCTGGCATTTCTTATGGAGTGGAGATTGCTTATCGATCTATATCAAAATATTCATGCTAATCCCAGGCAGTGGAGACTATTTTCAAGCCGGGTTAGCAATCAGAGCTGCCGTCCTGTCTGGAGCAATTCGCTGAGGTGGGAAGTCTAATCAGCTCAGGGTCCTGCAGTCAAATGCACTTTGCTGTTTAAATTTGGACCCCTGACATTGATGGAGGAGTCCAGAGAAAGGTGTTGACAAACCAAATTGTTTGTTCCAGCACTATTTTGCTAGAGATCAAGTCCAGAGTAATGCGCAGTGAATTTGTTCATTACTAGCTGGGGTTGGAGAGGAGAGGGCTGAGGTTTCACCCACTCTACTTTAGGAAGACTAGTGTTTCAGGGTTGGGGGATTGAAGGGGTTTGGGGGCAGCTTGATGGTGGCAGTGAGTTTATGCATGTTGTTTGTGGTGTATATGTCTGGCGGTGTGTGGAGCTGTGTGGGACTGGATACTCGTGGACCAATATAGTGTGTGTGGCTTTCTGAAATCTGAGGGTTTAATCTGCCGATAAGGTTGTTTTAAACATGCTGCTTTTGTGAGGTATAGACTTGGTTTTTACATCTACTCAACTTGTTATTTATATAAATCAATAAATTTGTATTATAGCTAAACTTACGTGTCCTCTAAAGTAGAAAAAAAGAAAAATGAATCATAATGAACCCAAGCAACCCTATTCTAGTGAGACAAGGGATATAGGATAAAATGCAATTTTTTCCAGGTATTTTCCATTATTACCCTTATTTGCTTAGTGCCTATTAAGGTATAACTTATTGTCTTGGTTTTGATTTCGAAAATATAAATATCACGTCTGTGTTAAAAAGTAAATCAATCATCTAAGTGAATACCATAAGTCTTGCACAGGATGTGTGCATGGCTTCCTTGATGACATATTATGTTTCCTTACTTCCTCTTGCAAAAGCCCCTCCTCTGTCCAGTGACGCAGAGCTTTCTAAATCTGTCCCAGTACGTTAATACTGTCATGCAATTATTGTGCAAAGAAATCTGTGAAGAAAAAGCATTGCCAGAATGGAGAGATTATCCTGCTGCAGGGTTGAAGGGCTAATGTCTTGCCATATGGCCCAGATTGTAATGTGCAGTGTCCTGCCTCGGGGTCAATCATACATCAAGTATTAGTGTCAGGTGGGGATTAATGCTTAATGTGCCCTCACCTCTGACATAGCACACTGTACTGTACCTGGCTCTGGTTACTGCCCTGACATGATGTACATGTATTTCTCTTCTCAGGTAACTGTCAGGGAGAGATGGAGGAGTTTTGTTCCATTATAACATTTTCATACTGTGAAATTGAATTAGCAAGAGAGCACAAAAATAAAGAGAGCTTATGATCATGCATTATAAGAGGTAGCTAAAGATGTAATAATAATAATAAGAAGAAGAAGCAGAACTATTATTATTATTGTTATTATTATTATTATTATTGGAGTACATTGCAGTTATGAAGCTTTTGGAGAAAACAAGAAAATTCTCCTCTTCATTTATTGCCTGTTAGCTGCCTTTCACCTCTATAAAAGTCTTCCTGTTTGTGTTGCTGTTGCTGCAAAAAACACTGATTAGTCAGATTATTGCTATTGTTGACTGATGCAGGGCCATACATTCTAACAAAGGGTGATTTACCCCACACTCGTGGCATAATGCGAGGCTTGTACACACTGCAGCCAGGGATGTTTCTGTGTATATAATCAAGATTTATTTTTCAGTATCCATGCTGATACTTAGTTTATATAGATTATTATTCATCCAATAAAGTGCGCTGATATGTACGCCAAAAAGAAGCCATAATTTGATGCAGAGTAAAGCACATTATGCATAACCGTATATTATTTGATTATTGCTGCTGTTAAAAGCATCCTAGTTTTTCCACAAGGCATTTCTCTGTCACTTTATAAGGAATGTGTATACAGTATTTCTGCAAGATAGTAATTGCTATGGATCTTGTGGTTACCTTAAATGGCCTAGTGTACCCAGCCAGCCTTTGTCACCTGGTAGTGTTGTAAGCCAAGTCCTGTCTAGGGCATTAACCTCAATGACTATATAAGTAATTAACCTCATAATCCCTTTTTGACTGATTAGAAATGATAGGTTCTTGCTCAGTTGACACGAGTGCCTCTCCATATGAATCCGCTCAAAAAAAGTGGCAAACACTAATGTCAAAGGGGCCAGAACAAACCCTTGAGAAACATAGTGATGGAGAGGGTGGGCTATGGGGAGGGTGTGACATGGCAAGGTGAGATGTGAGATGTTTCTCTGTGTATGCGTCTGTATTTGTGTGTGAGGTTCACATATGTCAGACGGCAGGATGTAAGGTGCAGGTGTCGCCAGGCTTTGGTGCTGCCTGTCACCTTGTGAATAAACAGCAGTTGTTCTTTGGGGAAGGCGGGACTGATTCATGCGAGACTGCCGGAACATGGCAGATGGATGTACTTTTTCATATGTGTAAATAGTCGCAGCTAGCTATTAACATACCTCCGTGCAGATGGCAAACTGTAATAAAGTACAGGTGATAAAACAAGCCTCCTTGTCGATGGCTGACGCCCAGCCGATGTTTGTTCATTTTTACATACAGTGCAATATGTTCTGTAGCACAAGGGCACAATAACTAGTGGGGATATTTAGGAGCGCTTGTTGTTCGTGAATAGTAAACAGTTTTAATGCTGCAGTAAAAGCAGTTTGATTTGGTTTGGCTTCATATGCCAGAAGTTGAAAACTTAGATTTGTATTCTAACTACACTTAGTTGTTTTACATAATATATGATCCAAAAATGAACTTATAAATATATACATATCCTGAATGTGTTCTCTTTTATTTGACACACTAACATGAGGTTGGGACTGTGTTTCCCGATGTAAATAAAATGTTAGAGCCAGCAAGTGTAGGAGCTACAGCAGGAGTGGTTACATGTTGGATCACGGGTGCAAGCTGATGTCGGAGCCACTCTGGCCCACAGCTGGTTCCCCTCCAACTAGATGATCTGCTCCTTCCTGACTCCAGAGACCAGAGGCAGAGACTGAAAAACCCAGACAGAGAGTTAGAGCAGCACAGACAGACGAGTAGAAGTGTAGAAGGGGATAGAGAAACAATTGAGGGGAGTATGAGAGAGAGGGAAAAAAAGTGGGGTTGCTTGGCGTCAGAATCCAGATGCATCACAGACACTTGCCACAGCGATGTGTGTGTTTGTGCAGGGCGTGCATGCATTTGTGCAGCCCAAGGACTTGTCGTCTGTCTGCTGCTGGTTGTGGCAGCCAGCTGTCAGGGGAACTCAGGCAGAGAGTGGAGGCCAGGTGAAAGGAGGGCCAGCGGCAGACGAGGACTGGAGCCAGTGCTCGCTCACTCCAAATGAATGGTGACAAGAGCGCGAGAGCCATTGATCCACTGGTCAAAGCACCCCTAAGGCTGCAACCTAATGTGCTGAAAAAAGAAACATCAGACCCAGTTGGGGCTCTGGGAGGGAGACAATCCTCATTGGATGAAACACACCTTCCACACAACATTCAGGAGATCGATAAAAAGAGCCGGTGAATGTAGAATTATAGATGCAGAATTATATTTTTACACGTTGGAGTTAGACATAGTTCATTAAGTTAAATGTGTAAATGAACAATAAAGAATAGAAAACTTTGTGTTTTATCTTACTTTAGGATTATTAGCAGGCATTACTGAACTATCCATTGAAATAGAAAATTAGGTATTTATCAAATACTGTTTATTCGGAATATTCAATACTGATCCTAATGCAAATGCAGCTTTAGTAGATAAAGAAACTTTTAGTTCCTGACTGACATTTGAAAACAAATACATATATAAAGGCTCTGTTGCCAAGCAGTAATGTTTAAAAATTAACTCTGAGAAGTGTTACTCATTAAATATGTAATGTTAATAGTAATTTTGTAGCTAGATGCCGAGAAAGAAAATATTCTTTTAAATCCCTCATTAATCTAATTTTTGGTGGAACTTGCCAGAGTTCATCACACATATTTCAGATTAAAAACCATTTCCTAGGAATTTCCAGTGGCATTCTTTTAATAATGCCTCAAAGCTACAGTACATGTGTTAGGGGTTAACAAACAAATATGCTGTAAAATACATATAACATGCATTTTAGAAAGCCTTAGATGTTTTGCAAACAGCAGGCAAGCATAAAACATTACATTACAACAGCATTGTTGGCAATGCAAGTCCAATTCCGATCACTACACATAAGTATGGACGATTACCCTCGTTGGTCCACCTGGCTCTTCACTATTCATTTGACAAGAAAAAAAAAACATGAATATAAAACATTCCCTAAAATTAGTTTTAGCAAGAGCAAATTAAAATTCATCAGTCACTCTGTGAATATTGAGTTCTGTCCTAAGTGCTCTGTTATGGTTCTTACTTGGTGTGGTGACACCTGATTGGCTGGTGTAACCCGAGCCAGGCAGAAAGGCAGAGAAGGACGCTCTGTGGGTGTAGCGCTGAGCTGATTGATTGGTGATACAGGCTGAGGGAGATGATTGATTGATTGAGGTTGGTTAGGTGACAAACAATGCTACGTCTAGCCCATCAAGGTGCAGCCCTGTCAGCGACAATAATCCCTGATTGCCTCTGCTCCCTGCCCCCCCCCATCCACTTCCCCTGTCCACCTTTCCATCTCCTCCTTTGGGACCACACGTATAGTCGTTTATGTCCATGCACAGAGACGGAGACACATGCATACCATTGGAAACACAAACATGGACTCTACTATGGCTCTTACACATGCAAATATATATGTAGATGTACATGTGTACACACTGATTTCAGTATTTCAGGATTCAAGTGATCAATTCTTTTGCCTCTTTTCCTCCATCACTCACCCTCGACCCCCACTCAGTCACCCTAACTCTGGTAGATATTAGCAATGTAAGTAAATAGCTCTATTTTTCTTAAGCACACACCTGCATGTGTGTTTGTGCATGCATTTGTGTGGGTGTTCCGCCCACTGTTGCTTTGCACACAACGTTCAGAACACAGCCGCCAATGGCCCAGGGCCTCTCACGCATATTATTCATATTAGTGTTGATTCTAAAAAATTAGTCGCCAGGATATCCCTTTGAGATTGCAGAGATTATCAAGCACAACTTCAAATACTTCCCAGATTTGGTTAGATCACCACACAGCATCCATTAGCTGGCGAATTTTGTTTCGGGGCATCAATCAGGTGATGTTTTACACTAGCCAGAGAGAAACATGGGTGTCTTGGTTTTCCTTTGCTTCTGATAGTTCCTCCACTCAGGGCATAGCTAATACCAGTCCAGCTATTATCCATAGATTCATCTGATAATATGAATTTCTATAATAATTTCATTAAGACCTTCATGACATCCTTTCTTTCTGATTTAACTAATTCAAGATTTTAAGTTTGCTTTCTTGCATAATGTTTCCTACATGTCTGACAGCCTGCCCTGGAGCTCTTCCGCTCAATGTGGGCCAGTTGGCAGGTCTGCTCTGCACATTTGGTTCGTGTCCCACACATTTCCTATCTGGTGGGCATCACAGGCATTTTGCTTTAATTGCTAGGCGTTCTCCGACTGAGTGCAGCTTGTTTGTATGTTTGTTTGCCTCCCTGCCTGAGCTATTGGTAATCTATTCTCCCTTCTTAGCGGGAAGAAACTCAGGCAGCCTGTGTCTGGATTCATTGAACTGGCAACAGGGTTAGTGCATTATCATGCTGAGTTAGACGTGGAGACATACTTGGCTGGCTTTCCTTGATTGCAACTAAAGACCAGATAGCTCAACTTTTCTCAGTACTTTGGAGTAGTGGTACATTTCCACAAGATGTAGAGAGTTTGTGAAAGTAAGACGAGAGGAAGCAAATGAAAAAAGGAAAATACATCTCATATTCAGATGTTTTTCCATTATTCTCTGTTGCAGGGCTGTACGTGTCAGTGATCCATACAGTATTCCTTTGCAGCAGTGTTATTGAGAGATTAGGATTTCTTATCCTTTGGAGAAAAATACATGGATAATCTGTTAGGGGATCAAGTGCACAAAAAGCAGATTTTGTCAATAATCCATCTTTGAATAACAGATCCACAAGTCAACAGCACTAATTGTGGTTGTCTAACAGTAATTTCCTTGTTCTCTCCTCTGTATTTTTACTCAAAATAATGAATGAAAACTAGAATTTATCCTATAAAAGTAGATAGGAGGTACTACATGTCCAGCCACTGTGATAACTTTGTTTATTATAAATGATACCATGGAGGGATTTGGATGAAAGCTGTTTTTCTAAGATAAAAAGACCTTGGGAGGAGGGTCAACAACCAAAATGTGAAATTAGCTCAAGGAGCAATAATACAATAAATTTAACATAAACAAAAGTGAAACTTCAATCAATTAAGTTCCAGCATCTTATCTTACAATAAATGTTTATGGGTTAATATTTTGTCCTTGCTGTTCTTTAAAAAGACACTTAATGGAATAGAAAAGCAAGAAAACAAGTCTTCAACCTTAACCTTAATCTTGACTCATCTTTTTCACTCCCATCATTTTTTTATGTTTTACTTGTGGTCATAATTTGAAATAGCTTTATAAAACAGGAATTTTAAGAATATGACATTGTAATAATCTAATACTACAAAGGTTTCCAATTAAAATTAAATGCAAGTCATGGTTCTTGCTGAATACTGACAGAGCTCTGTTAGACAAACTCAGAATTAAAATTGTGGCTGGCAAATAATCTGTAGCAACATTTATGCTATGGATGTTTTTTCCCCAAAACTGCTCAAACACAACTGCACTTTGTGACAGGAACATTTGACCTTGTCTAAACAGACGGGTAAATCCAGCACAAAACCCAGTAATCCTTTCGCACTAAAACTGCCCTGCGTTTCTTTACCGTTTCAGCACACCACATACTGTGACTCTCCTTCCTCTTAAGCTCGGCCAACTTCACAGTCAATCACCAGAAATAAAAAGGGGCCAGAAGAACTTGTATCTGACAAAAAAATTGTATCATGCTTCCAACACAATAACCAGCACAAATCCCCTGCTTAGTAATGGAGGTATGTGCAGAATGACACACCTCCAGGAGGCTGCACAGTGGACATTGAAATGTGTGACTGATTATATTTTTGAGAACCAGACTCACAGGTTAGATTGTAACAGCAGCATTTATAACAGCAGTGATGTACAATGAGTGTGCTGAGTAATCTAGTAATGCTTGAACCTCCTTAACCCAACTCACTCATACTTATTCTGTGTGTCACAATTAAGCAGAGAACTAAGCAGATTGTGGTATTATAGATCACATCTAAAGCATATTGCCATTAGAGTAATACCACTGCATACTAAGGTCTTGACATAATGCCAGCGCAGACAAGTGTGAAATATGTTTAGTAAGTGCATAATCATGACATCTGTTATCCTCTATGGTAGCTCTTAGCACAATATTAACTGAAGAAATAACAGGTTTAAGTACTGTATGTATTAACGCTATGATAGCATGTTTAACTGAAATATGACTGGGGCATAATGAAGATTAAATTAAAGCTAGAGATAATTGTCTGACACAAAGATAATTGAGTTGCAATCCTTGAGCAATGAAGCACAGCTGAGGAAGAAGGAAGACATAATCATGGCCCTTTGCTAGAGAGGAATAATCTTATTTCTCCGTGATGGGGGACATATAAATTCAGCACTCAGATTAAAGAGTGATTAATCAAAGCAGTAATCCACAATTTGAGTAGAATCAGAATGACTGGTCTGTTTTATGTAATTTACTTTTCTGTCCTCTCCTCGGAGAGCGGGACTGATTGTGCTATGAGTGCAAGTGTTCATATTTTTTAATTTGTTTGTCTGTTTTTCTTCATTCGGAGATCTGTTATCAATAATTGCAGGATGACTTGATGACTGATTCGATGACAGGGGGAAGAGTGACTGGCAAAATATTTTCATCTCTCGCTCCCCCTTAAAATAGCACAGGACAGCGTTTGTGCTCTACCAAACATATGGTCCCACGTTAGTGCCTGGGCTGGTTCAAAAGGGATTAGAGCCTGTGGGTCAAAGTGTCTCTGTGTCAGCAGTGGCACCCCGCTGCATTTTCAAGCCTCTGCACTGCCAAGCACCAAACAACGTTCAAAAATTCACAATGAACTCACACATTGACAGAATCATGTTCACCACATTTACCTTTAGGCCGACTTGTTTTGTCTTGGGAGACTTATCTCTTTCTATGGGTGTGACCCTTCATTTATTTAATGATTTTGTGATGTTTTGCACAGTGTGTAAGATGTGTAAATGTTGTGATATTTTTGTTGTTTTTTTTTTGTTGTTATTTTTCTTTATAGCTATACCAGTGTTTCCAACCAGAATTGTTTGACGGATCAGCAAGATTACACTTAATCTAGCACATTATCCAGTTGTTTTTATACATAGAGAAAAAAACAAAACAAAAACATAGATTAAAACGTAGCCCTTATTTTCAAGCCTTCATGGCAAACTGTCCTTGTCTTACAGAAAATAGATAGCTGAAAGGTGTGGTGTATTCAAGCGCAGATTAAAAGTACTCATGCATATCTCCGTGTAGCAGAGTCCTCTAAGTGCTAATTTTGGAAAACAGTTGGATTTGTGTAGCCTGCATTTAAAACCGGAATCTGCATCAAAATATGGATAATGATAATCTTTATTTATAGAGCACTTTTCAAAACTCACAATTCACTCGCTTTTATATCAGTGTTTCCCACAGGTTGAAATTTACTTGTGATGGAGGGTGGTGTGTTACCTGACTGATGTGGTTGCAGAGACTCATGTGGTTTGGAGGAAGAAAGTGTAACCCAGGTTATTCTTTTGAGGTACTATTTATAGATGTCCCCCCTAAAGGCCTAAAATGCAGGTTATAGGTATATGCTACAGTATACAAATGTTGCCTAAATGCTTCACATGCAGGCTGTAGAGGTTAACTAGATGGCTGTGGACAGAGAAGCCTCTAGGCTTCACCCAGTTACTGCATGCATGTGTGGCCAATAATTCATTTGAATAGACTGAAAAAAGAGGTTAGGTTAAAAAAGAGGGATCTTACCTTCCTGGTGGGTGGGCTGCCCAATGTATGTATGGGAAAAACTGCATTTACATATGTTCAGTGCATGAGAAAAAAGTAAAGTACGACTAAGAATCCATGACCGTGTTAGTGTCTCTGTGAGGCTGTACTTGCTAGGGCCAAATGCTAATGTCAGCATGTTAAAATTATGAAATAGGCATAATAGGTATACTTTAATATGTTCACCATCCATGTTTTACCTGTTAGCATACTTACATTTTCTAATTGGCAGTAAACACAAAATACAGTTCAGGCTAATGGTAATATTATTAATTTTGCATGTACTTCTTTATAAACCAACCATAGTATTGGATTAGATCAGGACAGTATTTTAAAATGTTGATGACGTTGACGTTTTGATGAAAAGTCACAGTATCTTGAGATTTCCACAGTTCATCCCAGGGTTGATGGGGCATATGTGTCTACACCAAACTTTATGGTGCACCATTAAATAGTTGCTGAAACATGTCACTTAAAACAGCAAATGTCAGTGGTGCTAGAGGAAAAGTCAGGGGATCACCAAAGTTATTATGATACATCATGTGGGAACAATGGATATCTGTACAGAATTTTGTGCCAGTCCATCCAGTGGATGTTGAGATATTTCACATGATAAGGTACATATAGTGAGGATTTCATCCCTTCAGGTTTCTGAAAATTATTCAAATAAAACTGATAGAGGAAAATCATTCTCGGGATGATGCTTGATTTTTATACTTAGCCTATGACAAGACTTTTTTAATGGGCCAAAGGTTAAAAAAAATTGAAGCAAAAAGAAACCATAGCTTTTAAAAATTTCCACCAAAAGTCAAAGAAATTTCTTTAGTTTTTATGATATCCTCCTCTCTTGTAAACAAAGAGACAAGCAAGGATACGCAAAAAAGATACCTACATGGTCAATGTTACAAACAAAAACTGTTGAATTGTTGAATTGTTGAGGGAAGACTGGTCAAGAATTCCTGCATGGGGATCAAAGAGCTTTAAAATCCTAATAAGACAAATGTGTAATCAAATTCCACTGTTTCTTTTTTCAGTTTAATTATTTGTACACTGTCTAAAATCTCAGGTTTTGTCGGTCTCTATCTGCAGAGCACTAGTGAGACTTCTGGAGATAAGACTCACCTTTTCCTGAATGTCTGGAATTCTACAAATTGAAAAATATAGATTTCTAAACAATAAAAGAGAGATGAATAATTTAAACTGCGCTCAGAGGGGTGGTGTAACATGCAACACAAGGAGAATGTGAACAAAAAAGGTAAATTCCCAAGGGCAAAGAGCACAATGAGGAATCATTCCTAATTAGTGGTTACCAACGGCTCAGTATTAAGACTGAAACAAAGAGAGACATAGCAACTGTTCATCAACTAAAGACAAGTAGAAAGAAAACATGTATCAAACCATCCAGTGAAGAAGCAATGAACTGATTTGACAAAGTGTAATTTGTCATTAGCTGAAATGTGCAAGTCACAGATAGAAAGTAAGAACCTAGATTCTCTTCCAGTCATTGGCTGGTTTGATAGAGATGCACATCACTTTCAAATGTTAAAAGGAATATGATCATGTGCAGGCATTACCCTTCCCTTTTATTTTGACATAGTGACATCATTATTGTGCCCCACATTCATCTAATGAGTCCAGTGTAGCTACGGTGCACCCTGCACACATAAATTCAACTCACCTATTGGAACCAGCTTGTGTGCAGTTCTCATGAATTAATTAGACCTATAGATTCTTAGGCACATCTTCAAGGACAAAAATCATAAACAATTGCAGCAGCAAGGTCACAACCTCGACGTCAAAATGGTTAATCCCTGAGCTGATGATAACAGATCAACGAGAAGGAAAAAAGATGTTATCCGTGAATTGACTGTCTGCTATTGATGTTGGTGTCATTATCTACAGATTGGCTCTGAATTAGAACAATGGCCATTTTAAGTACCATTTCCTCTTCCTTCCAGCCTGCTGCATGTGGTTCACATTAGGCATCTTGCCATTAGCCCAAATATCTTCATTTCTATCTTGATTCATGCCCTCCGTTTTGGACAGATTTATAATAACTTGGCATTAAATGACAGGTTAGCATTTTATTGTGCAAGTTTAGTTTTACCACAGTGTTTGTTATTGCTTATAATTTAACAGAACTCATGTGTTGACAATGTTGTTTGGTGTTTTATGTCTTCTTCTGAAACACCATATAACTGTGATAAAATCTTTTTGTTCTAAAATGTAAGGCATTATTAGGTATTTTTTGGCAAAGAGACAACTTAAAATAAAATCATAATAAACAAAAATGTATTCCATATATTTCATGCTTTTTAGTTGAAAGGTTCTGAGTAGTCCAGTATAGTATTCATTTTTCAAAAAATCCCCACGATCAGTTTCATGACCAGAAATTTTTTTAAAAAAAGGTTTGTTGGGTTCAGTATCGTACAACATTGTAAAAACATGTTGATTGGATGGGAATCTACAGTCCCACCTCTTTCTGGGTTTCTATAGGCAGCTGGTAGGATTCAGAACACAAAGAGGAAGAAGTTGGGAGGTGGCAGACAGTGAGCTGCTACATACTACAGCACATTGGGTCATAGGAGGAGCCAGGAGGACAGAAAGTGTTGTTCCCAGAAGTCAACTGCAGTGAGGCGGGGCGTCAGCCAGTACACCAGCGACCTGCCTTCCCCCTGCCTTCCCAGCTGCTGGGAAAGATGGAGATACCAGCAAATCTGTGTTTGTTCAGCCACTCCACAAATATCCCCTCTCCAGATTGCGTCTGGCTGAGGAAACGGCACTTGACTGGGATTCTGAAATGATTATTGGTGGCAGTGTCCTTCTGGGGCTGCTTTTCTAAATGTGCCAATAAATTTCACATGTCCAGCTTTGTTTTGCTTTCATTAGGCCTCTAATCTCCGTCCCAGGGCCAGGCCGATTCTGCCATGAGTGAACTCTCTGTTTTCTCTAGAGCCAGTGATTAATGACTGGACAGCATCATTACCAATGCTCTGCTCTGGAGTTACATATCTGCCTCTGCTGACACACTGCCACAAACAGAGCAACACTGCAGCCTCTGCATGTGTGCATATATGTGTTTGTATGTGTTTATGTGTGCTTGAATATGTTCGTTGTGCGAATATGAGCCACTCATGTTTAATAAATGGCACACTTCTTAAAACTTAATGATGAAATGTTTTCATGATGTATATTTTTTTACCGTTGGATTTAACCTATTTTTGTGAATCAGCTGTTTGCTTCAAGCCTTGGCTCAGACATTGATAGTAGCCACTGAGTTTATTGTCTTCATCTCTTAGAAGTAACATGTATTTTCATATCTCTGAAGTCTCAAACATGGTGTAAGGATTGCTAATGGACTAAAGGAATCTGACCTGCCAACAACGCTTCCTCTTTTACAATGCAGGCATTGTTCATCTTTTCCTTTTAAAACTCATATACCCATAGCAGTCTGCTATTAACTTGACATTTACAGTACTTTTATCAACTCTTAAGTGCATTGATTCATAACAGTCATCTCCTGGGACATTAGTCACCCATCCCCCTGATGTTGTAATATCATATTTTAGCTCTTTGTCTCAAATTTATGCCCCAGGCATGGTGACATATGCGTGGCCCAAGAAACCACAGCGTCATAAACCCTGCCTTTGTGCTGCATTATACATCCGGCTAAGCTGAATGTGAATGTGTTTCCACATGACTAATAGATGGTGCGTGCTGTATGCCAGGGCAGGTTTAATTCTAGTCAGCCAGACAGTGTGCGGTGTGAACAGGAGACGCAGAGTTTTTTTGTGTGGCCAGAGAGACACAGAGTCACCTGTCGAGTGGAGCCGGCAGGTGCTGTGCCTCTCAGATCTCAACACCTTTACTGTCTTGGGAATGATTATACTGCCTGCAGACTGGCTGCGAGAAAGGAGGTGATGATGAGGTGGATTTCTCTAAGCAATTGAGGACCCCTCTTTGTATGTACTTATAAAATGTGTCAATAAATACAGTATAGATATTGTCTGAAGTACACAACTAGTCCTCTGTGTTTATAAGATCCTGTTTTATGCTCCTCACATCGGTTGACTAAAAATTTAATGCCACTTAGTGGGAAATTTTGAAACCATTTAAACTTTGCTCTATGCCCTTGATCCAGCAATACCAACTAGAACTTTATTCAGATTTTATATATGTAGCCCAATATCACAAATCACAAATTTCCCTCAAGGTCTCTACAATCTGTACAGTATTACAACCCCCTCTGTCCTTATAACGTCCATCTCTACTTTGATAAATGATATTTTCCCAGCAATGAAGCTTCCAATGCTTATTTTTCCCCTTCTCCGAATGTTATTTTTTTCATACCAGGTTGAGTATTTCCCCGGTGAGTGAACAAGCCTGTCATTCCCATATTAAACACAACGTTGGTCCAATAAATGGACACCACCTGTTTAAACGGTCAGTGCCATGTTAGGGTCAAGCAGGGTCCTATTTGATTGGCCACATCGAATGGTTGGAACACGCCGCATGCCCTCTGTGGTAACTTTAAAAAATGTTCAGGAAGTTTGGTTCACCCTTTACGGCCTAGGACATTTCCTACTACAGGAGTTAAGCACTCAGGACAGGAAACCATTTGCTGTGGCTGTAAGATCTCTTTAATGACTGTCTAACTAGAAACAGGCCGGCCTAATTCAGTGCCTGGAGCCAGCAGGAATGGCCTTGCATCTAGACGTTGTTAGGATATTTACTGCTTCTTCGATGGGAGTCTTTTTGACACTGCTGCAATAAAATTTACAAGGAATCCCTTTTTAGCGTGATGCGAAGCAAAGTGTGGTCAAGAGGGGAAGAAACATGCTTGAAAAAGTAGCAGGCCATTAAAGTTATCATTTGTCTTTGTTTATGTGAACTGGAGAACCACGGATGGCTGACATTTAAACAGCATTTGATCGGCTTATTTCTTGGTTACCTCAGAATGCCATTGGTTGATGGTCAGCAACATCTGAATTTGCAGTATGTCAGAGAGGGTAACTGTGTTGCATTGTTGGAACTTAGTCGTAGGTATGTGTATGCGACAGGTCAGTGTTGTCCTTTGGAAAAAAGCTGATGATTCCATTGAGCTTTTAATGCCATTTAACTTCCTCTTCACTGCCATCAAATGTTGTTATATTTCAAATTAGTCAAAGCAACCATATGTACCTTGGAATTTCAGCATTGAACAACTTGGTAACTGTAAGAGAGGTTATGGATTAGGGGTGTTTGTGTACATGTTCATGTGTTACATGCCTATGTGGGTGTCCATGCAACACCGTTCACAGCATGTCAGTGCTCCCGCTGGCTGAGGAAATGAGCTGGGACCACCAGGGGTGATTGTGCATGTGCAAGCAGAGACCAGGATTGGCTTGTTCAAGTCATTGACTGACTAGGCCTGTTCTGTGACCCACCAAGCCTCATCCCCCCCAACCTTTGTTTAATAAGCCCAGGGAGTGGTAGCCCTTTTTTCCAAAGTGCCACCGTGTCTGGACAAACTGACACACTTCAGTTTCACTACAACCCCTCCACCCTCCTTTCTCTTTCTTCCACTGTGGATTTAAACAAATGCAGTCAAACCCAATTAGGGGAGAGTGAGAGCAGCACAGGAGTGGCACTGGTAATAGTAACTTTGTTCAGCTGGTTCCTGCTGTGACCAGCCCTCATTTAAATGAGCCGCTTGATAACCCTCAGAAATACGATCCCAGTGAGAGAGGGAGAGAGGCAGTCTCTCCACTTTCGTTGTTCCCAGCGGAGCATCTCTTAACAGGCCTCTCACCTCTCTGTGTCAAGGGGCACCACAGTGACACAGATGAGCCAGTTGGCACAGGGGAAAGAGGTATTCATGCTCTGTGACAGCAAGTAACGGTTAATACTTGTCATGAGGACTACTGTAGTTGTAAACGAGTAACCAATTATGGAGGAATATTTTGTTAAGCTTTTTCTTGTCACCAATCATGGACTTGATTCATTTATTTTTTTCAGACTGCAGCCTCATGATGTCAACATGACTCTCAGAATAATTAAGTTTACCTTGTGGTGAAAAATAGAATTAACCTTAAAACAAATCTCAAATAAACAACCTAGGTTGACAACTTACACAGTCACCCTAGCATATTATTTGGTTGGTAAGATACCAGCAACCTGCTGAATTGCTCAAATGTGTTAAACACCGCCTACCTGGGGCTCTGAGTGGGATAAAACAAGTGCTTAGAACAGCTCCAATTTGACCTAGGTTTCCTGACAGCTCCTGAGAAAACTTTGAAGTGTTCTTATCATTGATTTTCTATTTCTCCTTTAACGTTTCTTCCAGGCAAAAACCAGATGAGATGAGTGTTAAAATACTGTTATTCACATCATTGCATGTCAGGTAATTGAACAATTGATAAAGTGTTCTACAACCCACTGGGTAAACAATTCATCAGAAAAATTCTGTCATCATTCCTTAACCATCCAAAGCTATATTTGTGACAAATGGGTGATTTGGTTTCTTAAGCTGAGGTGGTCTATTACACAAAAGGAGGGAAACCAAGCATCTTTAAAAGCAACCTATATCTTATTGTTTGTAGAGAAATTGTTATCTAAGATATGATTCAATCCTGCCATGGATGTTTAAATGTTTTTGTGGCCGCAGAACAGAACACACTGAAAACATGAATAACAATGCCAAATGTCAAAAGAAGTAAAAAAAAAAAAGAAGAAGAAGAAGAATTACAAGTGTTGTCAGGTACTACTGACCATGACTCAGGAACTTTATGACCCAAGAAGGTAGAAATTCAAAAATAATTTAAAGGTTTTTGAAACATATATAGGTTGTATGGCTGTGCTTGGCCAGGGGATAGCCAGCATTGAACCCTCTTGAATTGGGGTTTAATTGGGTAGGGGGTCAGAGAGCTTTGATCCATTCTCCAATATGTTTCACAGCTGATTGTAGAGCTCCACTGGAGAGCTGCTGTAGGCAGATGGCTCTTTTGTCACTGTGAAAATAAAAATCCAATAAACATGGTAATTATGTAAAATGCAGGACACTGTTGACAGGATCAGTGGGCTGCTTTTTCCTCTTGTTCTGGTCCTGAGAACGGGAAATACAATTTATGAGAGTATTAGTACCATACACACCAGCTGAGAGCCACAGTGGTGCTTGCCCAACAGACAAACACCAGGCCCACCTGGAATTAGATAAATGGAGGACATATTGCCACCTTTGTTTACCCATCAAGGGGTTTTTTACTCTGTTTTTAAGTTATGACAAATCAAAAAGGTAGGAATCATACTAACAAGTATTTGTCATATTAAGCTAATTACCAGAAACCAATACAAAACATGTGAAATTACAACACAGTAAGTCACTTTATACTAAGGCCTGTAATCTTGGCCAGTTTGTTCATGTGATTGAATGTCTCCCCATTATGCTGATAGCAGATCAGAGAGGGGAGCCTGTTGGGTCTTTGATAGGCAGTTAATGGTCCATGAGGCATTGGGAGGAGATATCTCTGGAAATCCACAGGTCTCATTGCCCTTATTCCCTTCTCCTCCCCTTGCTGTAGCAATCAAGCTGAAACACAGGCCTGTGTTTCCAATGGCATTTTTAAGGACATGATTTAAAGGACCATGTGGTTGATGTCAGCTCCAGAAAAATGACAAACAATAAATACAGGCAGAATTGCGCTCTAAAAGCAACAGGACAATGGCATGTCACTTATGGCATGGCAGAGATATATTTTAATGTCCTCCATGTTCTTTTATCTGAAAAAAAACGTTCACTTTTACACAAGGGTTAGATTGCAAGACAAGTGTGTGTCATTTGACACCAGTGCCAACAAGAATGGTTACGGTCTTTTGTACTAATTTTCTAAACAGTTTATCTGTTAAACAGTATTGGGTGATGTTAAATATGTGTTTGACAGTGTGAGGCCAAATCACAGCCCGTGCATAGCACTGTTACATTAATAACACAGATGTGGGAGTGGGCTGGAGTAAAGGAGTTACACAGTCAGGCCCTATTATACGCCACACTGAGGAGGCCTTTGTGGGTGCTGGGGCCATACTTTAAGTGGCTCTTTATTTTGGCTCTCATTACACGCTCCAATCCCACAGCAGATACTGTTGTATGTGTGTTCAAGGGTCTTGAATGTAATGCAGAAGTCCCTCTGAGGAGGCCAGTGTCACTAACCAAACATTACTTTTTCGCCTGCTCTGTTGGGTTCAGTGAAGCCTCTTAACAGGCCCCAGTGGATGCGCAATACCAGATCCTGATTTATGCAGGCTCTTTTATTTGACGTTTTTGTCAAACTTGATTACAATTATGTATATCAGTGCTCTTTTCTGTTGCTGTTGATTGTTGCAGGGTGTTATAACCAGATTAATGTGAAACGCCATAACGGCAGACACAGCTGTTTGTGGGCTACAGGCGTCTGCTTTGGTAAAAAAAGACTGACATGGTGACCTCTTTCAGTCAGCCAGTCAGCCAGATCTTAGATGGCAGACCAGAACCAACTCTGTCTTGACAGATGTATTGCACTTTCTTAAAATAAGCAGAGCCATCTTTTTCTAACTGGTCCCATGTTTTTCAAATGAGCACCAAACTGGTGCCAACTAACTGAAAAACATCTAAAAGTCATCAAGTAGACTTAAGGTCTGTTGTCTGGGATGTAACATCTAACATAAAAATTTAATGATCCGCATTACAAAAGTGTTTAACTGACAACATACTCAGGGTTTTGGTATTTGTAGAGCCTTATCCTGCATGAATGTTTATCCTGAGGAGGCAGAAGAAGAAGGTTGATGGAGTCAAATCAAAATGGTTTATGTCCTTAGCAATATTATCTTTCTCTGTAAATTTCATGTCAATCTTTCTTGTCAGTAGTGTTGTACATAAAAGTTGTGTTACGAACTGCCTGAAATCAACAATTGTTAGGAAATTGTTTTCTTCATCATTCCAGCCAGTGTAACATCTCATAAAATGTCTAGTTCGAACACAGTTGATATTATTCTACACCATTTCTACCCTCCAAAATCTTTTAACCTGTTCTATACTGATAAACCTTTAGACAGGAAGGAGCAGAGGTTATACTCCTAGCTCCTTCTAAATATCTGAACCTCTACTTGTCCCTCAGGCTGAGCACAGACGCCCTATGAGGGAGAACCCCTTAGTTTCATTCCTTAGTTAGTAACTAAAAGTTGAAACTATGGAATCACCTCAAGGTTCAGTCACTTCCTCACTATTACAGTCAGGTAAAACACTAACAGAACTTTGGACACTGCACTGGCTGCTGATGTCGTGTCATGTCAATCTTACATTGACAGTTATACAGGACTCTGGGCTCTCCAGGGTTCATTATAGTTAACACCTCATCAAGGGGTAAATGACTTATAATTTAAGCTGGAAAGATACACTATATGAAGCAGTCATATTTTTGACTTGGCTGATGTGGTCATATATGCAGCCTTAACTTCACTAAACTGTCCTATAATATGCACAACAACAACAACAACAAAAATGTTGTAAATATACATGTCAATAAAGTGTCTCAGACATTCACAGTATACCAGTGTAGTAGTGCTAGGTTGCTGTAAGTGACTCACTCATGCTCACAGACCCTAAGGGATACAGATAAACGTGTGAGAAAAGTGTGCCACATCATTTTTAGTAATTGGTGACACTAAGCTCGTAAACACTGGAATATCAGATTGCAATTTTTTCCTTAAGCACTCTGTTCATAAGATGCTCTGATATGTTGACACACAGAGATGTGATGGTGTGTAAAGCCTTCTGTTTAGGCTTGTGAATTTAGTTGTCAAACAGAAAATGACTTTGTTTCTATAATATATAATATAATAATATAATATAATAATTTCTATAATAAACAGAATTTGGATATTTATGATTCAGCTGGCCATTCAGAAAAAAACAGCACCGATGATAGTTGTACAAGTTGCAAGAAATGGCAAATTCAAATGATCATGTGCTTAATTAGTACATTGGGCCATAAATTAAAACTGAAATGATAGATTCCTATCTGGTTACTTACTAATAATAATGGTGGTCTTCCACAAACATTGGTTTTGTCAGTGAGTCATAATAAACATGAGCAGCAGCTGCATCCCTCTCACTCTCCTCTTGACTCGCTGGAAATGTTGTGGGTGTGTTTAAACCAGGAAGTAACTGGATGAAGCCGCCTAACCCCGCCTGTCAGTTCACATGGTGAATGAATTGGTTTCACATCAATCTAATGCCAAGCAACTATTATTTACTCAGCACAGAGGCGCATGGGATCCGACCATCTTAACCCCAGGTGGGTGCTGGACTTCTGCTCTCAGGCCTTGGACTCTGACCCAAAGTCGGTATCCCTCTGCTGTGCTGGTTATGCCCAACTAACCACTTAACACTATTAAAATCTTAGGTTGGCAGCAGGTTTCTGTTTGGTGGTGTTAAAATGCTTTTATTGAGAGTAATTTGCAATACGTGCATTGTGATGGAATAATCCTATGACTGGAGAATGATTGTATTTAGGGGTGGACAGAGGCACAAGACATTTTTGTCTCTTTTTGTCAGAAGGCAAGCTAAGAAATATTTTATATAAATGGACATTATTGATTGATTATTGCAAATGAACGACGCAGTCTCTGCAGGAGTGATTTAATCTGCGGCTTCTCTAACATACACTTCATTCCGATCCATGTTTCTCCAATCCACCCCTCAGAACAGTGATAACACTTTACTACTACATAGATCCCGTGTCACAGACACCAATAGACTTTAAAAAAACACTCTTCACATGAGAAACCAGAGTATAGGCACTCTAACTTATTATAGTATATCTTAAATACATAAATAAATATATGAATAAATAAAATCTATTTTCACAAGAAAAGCTGAGGGGAAAAATGCTACTGTTCCTCTACATCATCAGATTAAAAATATGACTTCCTGGAGTCCTGCTTAAGTGAATTTAAAATAAAATTCTTGCACCAATAAAACAAAAAAGAACTGAATAGTGATATAATCACAGAGCTTCAGAGGTATTAGCAGGTGGATTTTGATGCCTTGGCATAGAGCCAGAGTAACAGTTTCTCTCAACTTCCAGTGTTTATGCTAAACCTTTTCTCGCAGGAGCGATTGCCATGTCCAGTTTCTGCTGTTGTCATAGTTGTTTGCTGGAGAAATACTATGCTGTCCATAGTTAATGATTTGACTCATTCCTGAAGCCAACAGACTATGATGGCACATTGCTTTACTAGTGACTAACTGTAAGCTGGGAATATTCCCTCAGACCAAACAGAGATCTACCATGCACCATTTCTTTATCTTCCAGGCTAAATTCAGTGTCACCCTGCAGCTGATGTGTGACTCAGAGTTCATGTGAAGATAGTTTAAGTGACTCTGTCTGCAGCAGTGGGTCATTTTCTTGTCCCCTGGTGACAACAGCCAGCACCAGGAAAGAAAGTGAAGGAATCTGCGGTCTGGCACATGTTTTTCTACAGCAGAGGTACCTGCATTACACCTCGCCATGCTGGGGACACAGAGAATGCAGTTTGCTCTGAGCAAAGTCTTGGCAGAGGACGGATTCATTTTGTCATGAAGCATTTTCAGTTTTATTTTAGCCAGTAAAAGTTTTAGTAGCAGGGGATTTTTAACATTGGATTAATATGTAAATTTCTACGAGGGCTCTGTTCGGTTATTGCTTATATGATGCTTTTATGAGTTTGATTTTGAAAATGAACAGAGCTATTGCAGATGAAATGTAATGTATTACCTGGATGAAGATTTGAGTCTGACCTCTGAAGATGTAAATCAAACGTGCAAATAGCATTAATCGTGTTGCATTTGTTTAGCTACTGTTTTTTTGTTACAAGATGCTATACAGTATGACAAACTGTGCTTCTGTATAGTACCCTATGTAGATACTTTGTGTAGTAAGTCAAGTGCAGTAATTTTATTCACCAAAATCATTCAGATCAAGAATTATTGTGAGTTATTCATTTATTTATTTGGTCTTCAGAGAAAATATAAAAATAAATCAGATTTTTTTGAGGCAGTCACTGTAGGACAGGACTTCATATCTCAGCAATACTTAGTAGAGTCATCCAGAATCCGTATCACTTCTATGCTCCTGCCTACAAAGTGAAATCTCTCTTATTATACCTAAAACTGTGCCGGCTACAGCCCCCACATACATCTATATGCTCTGATTAAAAAACAAAACAGAAATGTGTGCTGTCCAGTGAGAGAGTACATTCCCATCTTTTTGCATACTGCATAAATTCTCTGGAAAATTCCGCAGGATTGTTTTTTATTAGGGTAAAGTTCCCAGGAGCTGCATAGCCAATAAAAAAGCCAACAAGATAAAAGAGCAGGGAGGATTAGGAAGGGATGAAAGCTGTAAAATTTTCCATATTATCTTGTGAAAAGCTATGTTCTCTGCTCTCCCTTATTACATTTACCTTAATTATTCTGAAGGACAGAGCCAAAGAGGGAGTAGTTTTAACATAGAGCAAGTCACTCCTGACAGTATTAATTCAGATACTTTTTGCTTTAGTGTTTTGTCATACTTTTTTTTCTTCATGGCACGAAAATGGCCATAGACTTGGTCATAAATATATTGTTGTGTAAAGCCAGCGTGACTCACTCCCTCTTTTTGCCCCGAGTGTTGCGTGTCTAAGAATCGCACCACAAGTCGTGGAGACTCATAAAAGATGAGGTGAAGAGACTTTGAAATATCTGGAACTTGCAAAGATAAACAAACTGAGGTATTCGTTGCACATTTTATAGGTTGTCCAAATAATTCTGTCCTCTCAGGACTTTTTGGTGCAACCTCAGTGCAAAGGCATTGCTGCAGATCAGTTTGTACAATCAAAAGCACACATAAAATCCTCCCCTGTAAAAAACGCTACTGCATCCGCACACGACCAGGTCTATGTAACCATACAGGCCCAGACACACAAACAATGAATAAATAGTTTAAAAAAAAAATGCGCTTCACTTTGCCCAGTTCATGGATCAGTTTTCACTGTTTAATTCTAAGAACCATCTGGGTCTCTCCTTTCACTCTGCTCTGTGGAGCACAGATGCTCCTTTTGTGGTGTGCTCCAAATCTTAATAAGCAGTTAAAATATTTACCGAGGTGGGTTTTTCTTTTTCCCACCAACCACATTTTCCTCTCCTGTTTCTTTTTTTTTTATTATCATTATTATTATTTATGTCTTTTCACTGGCAAAAAATGGAGATGTCCACTAAATGTGATTGATTGGGCTTAAAAATGGCCATTATTACCATTAAGCTCCACATGTCAGCTGCTGCTTTTGTGCTGGCTGTATTTCTAAGCTAACCAGTGATCCATGAGCGCAGACAGGAGGGGGAAGAATGTAATGCCCTGAAAGAAATGCCCATTTCTCTATGGATCCTTCACTTGATTAAAAATACAGCTGCAGACACTCGCATACAAGAACCAGAGAGAGTCAAAGAAGGAGGAATGAGGAGAAAGGAGAAAGTGAGATGGAGAGCAAAGGGGAAAACCCTGATTTCATAAGAAAAGGAACTGTCACTGAATTGGAGAAATAACTTCTTTCAGGAGACGCAGAAAAGAAAAGAAGAGAACAATGGCATATTGGGGGCAAATCGTGTACATGTTTAAATGTGTGCACGTGTAATTATGTGGCAACGAGCTACCTTGCTTTCCAGCACACATGGGAATCAAAACTTGTGGAATGTGAGGAGGGGTTGGTGTGAATCTGTTTACTGTTGTTACTAAACAGCAAGTTATCTGCCCACTGCATGCAGTTACTGTTCACCATCTAATGAAAAATGTGAGAAAACAACCACTGAAACAATGTTTAAAGGTTAACAGCAGTGTATTTCACACATAAAGTTCCCTTTGCTTTCACAAAAGTGTTGTTCATGTGTTATATTTAGCAGGAGTCAGTTTATTAATTTAGATTAAACACTTAAAGAATATAAAAAGGACATCAAAATATAAGGCAAAAAAGATCAGACCATGAGAGTTTCCAAACAAGATGTTTTTAAAATCTTTGAATATTTCAGTTGTTACGTGGTGTGGGATTTATTTACGAATCATATGAATACAAGATTTTAGTGATAATGATTGGGCACGGCTGGTATTGTAATTGTATGTTTAGACGATATGAGTAAGACATGATCTCATGGGAGATATAAACAGCATAACCTCATAGTTGTGTGATCTAGTGAGTCATCGCAGTCACACAGTTGTGTTTGGATTTGACTTCCTGTAAATTTAAAACATTTAAAGGCTTTTGCATGAACTTTACATGGACTAATATTGTTTACTGTAATCCTCACCAATGATGAGACTTCAGAAATATGTTTTGCATTGTTAAAAGCAGGAAACCATAATTTTGTCATGCACTTCCTGTACAGAAGTTTTCACAACAGCTTCTTTCTCTTTTCATTAAAAAGGAGGTGGAAAAAAAGCAAACAAAAACAAATTTGCTGCCTGTTCCACAAGTCCTCTGTGCATCCTCTGATATTATCTGTGCTGTTTTTGAAAGATTCTTTGGAATGTATGGATTTGGCGGAAATAAGACATAATGTAGTACAGTGGATAATCTACATTGTCTACTGTTGGTTTACTCTGAACATGGCTTGTAATCAAAGCACTGATTGAAGCCTGCAGTCTGTGAAGCATCATAGCTTCAACATTATCTCTTGTAACACAAATGTGATTTCTTGGTGCTGGATGACATGATCCAGTAACTCAGACACTAAGGTGAGTGTGGCAGTAGGGCTCCCGAGCTCTCTAAAGGAGTCATCAGTCATCTATGCTCAGAAGCTCTGGCTGTTAATTTACTGTGTGGGAAGTGACTGTCCACCTCCAGACCCTATTGACTTTTATAAGTGACAAACAGCTTATACATTGCAAACCTTTTTTCTCTGAAATAACCAACCTGTACAATATCAGTGACATGTTTTCTTTCATTGTTCGCTAGATGGCACAGGATATGCTTCTGTCTGCCTTTCTCTATTTTCATAACTCAGAGCTGTGTTGATACAGTAGGCTGGGGAGGACAAAAAACACGAGAACATGCGCTGGGTCTGGAAAACATGACCTCACACGCGTTGTACAGAGGGAAGATTCCCAGAGGTCAAGAAACTGCTGTTCCTCCGAGGGGAAGTGCCTGAGCGTCCCCGAGGCCACTGAGTGACCTCACCAGGCGACGTAAAGAACAGAGGGCAATCTGCTCAAGACGCCCACTGGCAGGCCTGTGCTAATCCTGGAAGTAACATGCATCAGTATTCAGTCCAAGCAGTGTTTGTGTCTGCAGGTTTTCATACCAGTGCATTTCTGGAGCAGACATTAACAGTGATTAGATCCTCATCTCTGGTCTAAGGTGTGCAGTGAAATCAGCTGGTGGTTGTAATGAAAACCAGCGCACTCAGTGGCTCTCAGTGGACTAGGGAGGTAGAACACAGTTTTACTGTAGTCTCTTTTTTCACTTTAGCATACAATACAACTAACATTTTTTAAATAGGAACATTATTCCTTAAATTTTTTTTTTTCATTGTGAGCATCTTTACTTAAATGAAAAAAATTGACTTTACTGTATATGAATCAAATTCATATACAAACCTCATGAATCTAAATGCAATCACCATTTCTGATTATTTAGAGGTTTCTTGCAAGTGTCTAACAATCGAAATTCATTTAGGCAAATCTAATCTACACCATCATAATTAGTGTGAATGGTCCAGACCACCACTACGTTTTTTTTTTTACAGGCTGTAGCTTTATTGTTTCATAACAAAGTAGTTCATAGCCCAGGTCCCAACAGGACTACTTTTTATTCTCTAAGAATTTGCAATAGACAATTAAAAATGTTCAGTTGATCAACGCACTTTGTGAGAAAAACTGGTTTTAATTTACTGTTTAATGATTGTAGAGTATCACGCTAGAATGCAAACTCTTGTTGACACAGCACATCAATGATGTTCATCCCACCATCCCCGACTGTCTGTCTCTTTCACCACTCTGAATGTGTTCTGTCTCTGGGCTCCTTTGAAATAAGTCATCTCTTTTGCTTCCTTTATCTGTTCCTTAACATCCCTCTCTTCCTCTCTCTGGCCATCACTCTCCTCCTATTCTTACTGATGGTGTGTTTGTTCTGTAAAGCGGATGCCACGTGGGCCCCCTTTTATAGCCCTGCACCGTTTGTTTTATTTATCTGACAGGCGTCCCCCGTATTGTTCTGGGTTATCAGTGCTCTCCTGCAGATCGCGTTACCGCCTGTGTGAGGCTCTGACCCATCTCAGGGTTCACCTTTAAATCTGATTCTTATCATTACCTCCGTGATAAATAGGCAAGGCTTAGAAGGAGATTACTCCGCTCGTCCTGTTCCTCTTTTCCCACTGTCGACAGTGCTCTCCTTCGGGCCCCAAGCTGTCATCCCAGTCTCCATCAGGAGGAAGGCAAATACTCAACTCTGTTCCTCTAAAGATTTGGTGACTTTAGAAAAAAAAAAAGAATAGGCTACCACTGTTCCCATGTGAATGGTCTCTTATCTCCAGTGGGCGTCCTTAAAACCCTCTTCCCACTCTGCATCGCTCCTCCGAGAGTTAGTCAGCACATCGTCATACTGACAACTGAGCTCCCCCATCGATTTTTCACACGGTTCTTATCTTGGGCAATAGTTTCAGAAAGTTTTTTCACTAATGAAAGTGGTGTCACGTCAGATGTAATGCCCACACCTGCCATTTCCTTTCTCTCTATTGTGCATAAGAGTTCTCTCTCTCTGGTCTCATTTTCCATAATTTTTTGTCTCTTTGTTGCAGTCTTTTCTGCCATTCTGTTGCTTTCCTATGCTTATTATTTAAAGCTGCATTGTGCATTTTTTCTATGTAGTCATGCAACAACCTTTTAAGCCTGCATCACAAAGTGTAATTAGAAAAACTGTGTGTCCCACTCCCTCTAATTAAGATGTTGATGTTTTGCACTTCATTCCAGATTAAATTTTGTTGTCAAGTATTGGCACAGGCTGAGAATTTTTTTTTTTGTATTCAAAAGAAATAATGAATCAAAGCTCTTTCCTAAACATTGAGAGCAAACATTCCCACCAGACAAAGTTGGACTTGATGATGTGAGATCTTTGCTTCTCTCATTGCTTTGGTATCTTCTTGCTTTCTGTTACATTAACCATCATACAGTTTGTGGTTTATTGCCATCACGTGATTGGGACTGGTATTCAACATTTTCAAAAGTCAGACCAACTCACTCTTGGGAGTGATTATGAATTTATAATCTTATTAAAATTTATAAAAGAAGAATACTATCTAGTAATCATACTTGAAGAAATATTTATCACAACTATAACAACTCCCAAAAAAGGTTTAGGATCAAAAGTTCAAGCGGTTAGGAGATAAGGCGTTAGAGGTAAAAATATAGAATGTTTCTCTCATGAGATGTTGTTGATGGTTTCTCCTGTTCTGGTGGTTTCCATGTGTTCTGTTCCAGTGTATAAAATGCATATAATGCACAGTGGCATTAAAAAGTTTGGGCATCCTCAATCAAAATGTATGTTACTGTGAACAGTTAAGCGAATAAAAGATGACCTGAAAAAAAAAAAAAAGGAAAGGGGCCTTAAATAAAATATTGGGCACCCTTCTTGGTCAATACTTAATTAGTATCTCATCTTCTAAATGTTATTTTTGGAGCTAAGTGTATTTTAGTTCTTGTTTGGAGGATTTTCACCTGTTTTTCCATGCAAAAGGCTTCTACTTCTGTGAGATTCTTGGGCCGTCTGGTCTGCATTGCTCTTATGGGTCCATCTACAGGTTTTTCTATGATGTTTCGGTCAGGGACTATGAAGACCATGGCGAAACCTTCAGCTTTGGCCTCTTGAGGTTTAAGGGTCGTTTAGGATGATTATCCTGTTGCAGAAGCCAACCTCTTTTCATCTGCAACTTTTTCACTGACAGTGCTATATTTTGCTCCCAGAACCTGGGATTTAATTGAATCCCTTCTTCCTTCTACCAGTGAAATGTTCACTGTAGCACTGGCCTCAAAAGTTGGAGAAAAGTTCTTCTAATGAAACTCTGCACCTTTTTTCTCACAACATACATTTGCGCATTGTGGCCACAGTGTTCTATTTTACCTTCGTCAGTCACCTGGACTTCTTTCCAAAGGGCATCAGTGTTATTGTTTCATTGCAAACTTCTAAGGCTAAATTTTGTTGTGTGGACGCAGAAAATGTTTTCTTCCGATAACTCTTCCATGAAGGTCGTATCTGTGCAGGTGTCTCTGAACAGTAGAACATTGCACCACCACTCCAGAGTGTAACTAAATCTTCCTGAAGGTCTTCTTTGGTCTTTTGGTCCTGTTAACTGTCATTTCTTAACTACATTATGAGCTGAGGAAACAGCTACCTGAAAACACTTTGCTATCCTCTTACAGTCTTCTACTGCTTTGAAGGCATCAGTTATATTAATTTTCAGAGTGATAGGTGAGGTATTATGGAGGCCCGTGGCTGCTGATTGCTGGGACAAGGTTTTGGGAGTCAGAATATTTGTAAAACTTTGAAATGCGCATCACTTGGCCTTTCTTAAAGATGACTGTGAATGAGCCAGAGCCCTAACAAGCTCATTCAGGTCTTAGACCATAGTAAAATATATGTGAGAGTTCAAATCAAATGGAAGGCCCAAACACTTGTATGATGTTTCTTTCCTTTTTTTTTCCTCTAAAATTTTGCAAAAGAAAAATATTAACCTAATCTTGATAAAATCATGAAAAGAATGTTAACCTTTGATTTTATGCCTTTAGGAAATCAGATCATCTTCTACTCACTAAACTTTTTCATGTCAACGTATATAGTGTAAAAGGATTATATCTGGAGAAATCAAAATGAAAAGCCACGGGGTTCTTTTGCTAATCAGTGCTTATGCTATTCCTGTGCACTGAAATACAATGAAATGATTTAAGACATTGTGTTTATCAACATTTTCCAGACATCTACCTCTTTCTATTCAGACATCAGTGTGCAGAGTTGCCCCATCTCAAAAACATGAAACAAACCTTTGAGCGAACGCATGCCTGGAATTCCCCACATCCATATATTTTCATATTTAAAAATGCCCTTTTTTATATTTGATATTTTTTTCTTTAGTTTTTTACTCTTTTTTTATTACCTGACATTAGTGTCTAAATTATATTGTTATCATGGCCATTTAAGCATGGATCCAGACTCAAGAGTATATAAATTTGATAAAAATGTGTAACTTTAGTTTAGCTAATGGATGTTTAGGCCTGGATTTGGCAGTTTGGCAGTTTGTTTGTGTATGTGTGTGTGTGTCCTCATCATCTCTTTCTCGAAGTAGAGGGACACTGTGTGAGTCAGTGGCCAGTCATGTGACCATTTAGGTCTGCTGGCTTTGATTGATGGCCACTAACTGCCAATCCTGCCGTCCACCATAGGGAAATATGGAATTCATTATTTAGTTTCCAATGTGGGGTCAAAGGTTAAACTGAAACAACGATAAAATGGAGGAACCGTTTGCTTTGGACCACGGATGGGGGAAGAAAGACCTCACGCTAACATTAGCAGCTGGCTTCTCTCACCTATATCATGTGGACAGTTTTAATAGCAGTAAGCTGAAAGAAGTGCATGACCGGGTGATGGAGGACACTAATGTTAGTCCTGGGTCACAATATCTAACCCAAGTTCACAATCTTTAAGTAAACATTTCTGAGGAGGCATACATTTGACCATATTCATCAATGTGAGAAATCACAGCTGTTGTTATGCAACCTGAAAAAAGCTATAGTATGGTGATCACACTGAAGATTTTTCCACAGGGTAGTCATATGGTTCTTGCATATTGTTTTAGAAATTACATGTTTATCCGTCACATAGTGGAATTTTATGTTTTATACTTAAATCTCACACCATTTACTGATGCTGTACTAGCTTAATAATGCATAATCATCCTTTTTTAAATTCTCAGTTATCAAATGTAGACTTGAATCAGCATCTGAGCCTGACCCTGTGACCTCCTTGGCATTTTCCTATTTGCCCCAGTTATAAAATGAAATGATGGATTTGATCTCCTTTCAAAAGCAGCCTATTCAAAAGACCTCCATTCTTTCTCCATCATGTTTCGGCAGCCAGTTAACAAGAGCAGCCTGGTGCATTAATGATGATAGATTCCAAACCCAAGGCCTTCGGAGAACAATCACTCCCAGAATGCCATACAAGAGGCTGACCTTCTGACCTGTCTCAGGCCACACAGCAAAGGAAATCTATAAGCAGATTTGGAAGCAGAAGTGACCACTGGCCAGAATGACTGGCCAGTGAGTGTACGAGCTTGTTTGCTGGACAAACATGCTCAGGCATACAAGCCCCACAGCTGGAGAATAATCCCATTGGAGGTCTCTTAAATATCTGGACCATGTCAAATAGAGGAGCTATAAGATATGCAAATCTTTTTAAAACCTAATGAAGCACAATCTTATATCAAAACAAGCTGAATTTTGTTCCAGACACACAGAAAAAGACACGTTGAATTGAATCCCTTGGTCTTTCTCTGTGGGAAACTTGTCATCTTTGAACTCTGAGGGTGTTCTATCCCTGCATCTCAGCAACCACTGTCTCTCTGGAACAAGGTTTTAGTTCTTTCAACCAGGAGGGGTTCCTTTCACCATCACACTACTGTACTCTGTTATTTACATCACATAGTCTGGATAGTCAAGATGTATGTCCTGGTCCTTACTTTCAAGCCACATCATAAATGCATTTTGCTCACCATCTTCTGTTTTCTTTTGCATCCAGGTGGTTCTACAATTATATCTTTTACTTAAATTAAATTACAATTAGATCTGAGTTTAGTATGTTAGCATGGTAACACTTGCTGATGAGTGTGAAAACAAAAAGGGCACATATCACTGATGGGAACATCATTAGTTTTGCAGCTATTATTCCGTATAACCAAAATAATTGACATAAAAATAATGATGGGCACAGTTTGAGCATATGATGGCATTGAATTTGTGGCTCACCAAAGTTTAAATTGAAGGGGACATGAATGCCTGCAGTACGCTTGAAATGAATGGTTAATTTTGTTTTTGATCAATCTGCTGATGATTTTCTTGATTAATCCAATAATTGTTTGATCCATTTAGTGTCAGAAAAAAGGGAAATATGTCTGTAATAATTTCTTAAATCCCAAGTTAGCTCATCCAAATAGCATTTTTTTTTCTGGACACACGTTGAATTATCAATTTACTATAATATTCACAAGACAAAGGAAAGCAGAATATCCTCAGAACTGATATACTGGATCTGGGTAATATTTGGCTTTATAGCTTGAAAAGGACACAACCCATTAATTGATTATCATAAAAAATGGACTAATCATTTCAGCTCTACACTGTACCAAATTTCTTGGCAGTCTATCTGATTATTGTTGAGAAAACATAGCTCAAAACCAAAACTGTCATTCTCATGGTGGTGATAGAGGAAAATTCAGGGAATCACTGAAATCATTCGGATCCATTACCTGGGAACCATGGATGTCTCTACAAAATTTCACAGCAACGAATCTTGTAGATTCTGAGAAATGTTGACCCACTGGTGGCACTAGATAGAAATTGAGAGGATCATAAAGTAAGTTGGAGTCATCCCATGTGGACCATGAATGTCTGCACATAATTTCATGGTAGTTCATCCACTTGCCCAGTTGTTGAGATATATCAGTCACAACCAAAAGTGGTGTACGTATCAACCAGCTACCAGATCAACATTGCCTTCCCTAGAACCGTGCTGTTAGAATAACTGATTATGCAGAAGTGTATGTTTAAAGGAATCTCCTTGTGTTCTGTACTAGGATAGATTACAAGCACATGCTAAGTCAATACACTGTATACAGTGATTACTAATGAGAAAAACAAGCCTCACTGATGTACAGTGTACCCAACAAAGCAGATGCCCCTGCCAGATCACCCATTCTGTGTGCAGCAGCTGTAATTTTCCAAAACACCTGCTTTGACTTAACTATCAGCTGTGGTTTCTGTCACTTTTTACACTTTACCCAAATAGGTTGGCAGTCTTTACAAGCAGTGTGATAATCCTACCTTTTATTGCTGCTAAGATGGCCACCTCCACTGGCTATTGCAAGGATAAACACTCGTGCCAGTTCCTCAAGCCAAGTGTTTTTAATTTTCCTTATTTTTGCTGCAATAAGGTTTTAAGAGTGACAAAGCATGTACAGAACAATTTAAAATATCTTATTACAAACATGTATATTGGTAAATTGTTATTCCATTTAGAATTAAACTTTACGAGAGGAGGAGGAATTGTGGGATATATTGTGTATAACTGTACAATCACTACACTCCCTGGAAACCACATTATTCACTGCAGGTATATGCTGCTGATGTTACTCACACAAACTCAACGCAATCATTGCTGAGAGTTTTTTGTATGTGCAATTTTTAGTTTTTATGGCTTTATAGTTGTGTCCAGTGTAATGACAACAAGCCACTATGATAATATCCAGATTTGTGTGTGTGTGTGTGTGTGTGTGTGCTTCTGTAGGGTTATATATTGATTAATCTCCAGTCCTTATCTCTCACTAAGGGGGGGGGGGGGGGGGGGGTCATGTGAAATCGTAAATGAGACCTTTCATAAAAGTCCATTGGTACAAACGTACATTCAAGGACAAATTGTTTTCCATGAAAAACTGATAGAGCAATCTGTTCATCACTGAGCAAACTTTAGTCATTATTTGCATTCAGAAAAAATTCCATTGAGGGGCAGCTTACTGATGTCGAGGGCATTCTGCTGGTGTGGGTTGATTCATTTGTCCCCAGTGGCAGCTATGTAGTTTGTTAACCTCACTGGTAGATTATTTCATAGCTGTCAAGGCTATTTCCCACTGGAACAAATAGGGGCATAGTAGTCCACTGGGAGTAAATTCCCAGAACGTGTCACCTGTGGTCACCTGCTGAAATGCTGTCACGCTGGATAGAGAATTATGACAGAAAATAGTTTCAGGCTTGTGTGTTGGGGCCAGTGAAAAAAATATTTAAACTCAACAAGGATATCTGAAAACAACCCCAAACATATTCTTAATCACAGCAATGAGCTGTTGGACTAGTCCTCTGATTGGAAAGTATGTATTCTTACATACAAAAACTCACGTCAAAGAGCTACCAGTTACAAGCTTCGTGTTTTACTGATGGCAAATAAGAAGATTTACTGGGCCAATTAAAATATGCACTTTGATGCCAGCTAGAGGTACAAGGTACTGTGTTTTTTCTTGGATTCTAGGTTATCATATTGGCCACAATATGTTGTTGATTACTGGTTCAGCTTCTGGGAAAATCCTATTGACGTGTCATCCTAAATATGAGTATGACACATAACTGGAGTGACTTGTGAAAATATGATTTATTCATCCATGCCTAATGTTTACATTGTGAGTCACTGCTGAGATTCCAGTCTCCTTCCTGTATGATATTAGTGAGTCATAAGACAGCAGACTTTGAAGAGACAACTTTAGCATTAGGGGAACAGGCTGATTCTCTTTGCTGCTCTCTGTTGTCGAATGGGGATCTATACTATCTTGCTTCTTTCAATGTCAGTGTCCATTCAGCGATGGCATTCCTGCTGGGAAGGACTTAGCGATTAAAGCAGACAGGTGTTCTTAGTCCTTGGAGAAATAAAGAAAGGAAACCATCAATGGCAACATGCAGCCATCATAGAGGAACATCCATAAAATAGATCATGGCAAGAAGAAAATGGATAAAAGCTCGAGGCTAGAAAGATCCAATCCATCGGGTAGGGAATCATTGCTGGCTGCTGAACTAAAGTCCACTCGGTATGGGAACGTGTTAGAATGTCTTTAGGGACATCGGATGTTGTTTAAAGGGCAATTCAATTTCCATGCGTGTTTTCAAAACTACTTACAATAGTTGTTTATGTGTTATTTATGTGTTATTAATATATAGTGTATTAAAGTAACCATATGAATATTAAATAATCAGATATATTGTAGCATTTCCCTTTTTAACCTCCAGATATACAGGTGTGTCAGATAGAATCTGCAAATTACTAGTATACATTAATTGTCAAGGCAGACAAGGAGTAATGATGAAACACTAAAATCAATGGCTGTGGGATGTTTATGTTTTTACTGGACGTACAGGACCCAACTCTCCACTGGCTACACACATTCCTGCAAAATACTGTGTACAACTCAAAACATCCAGAACATGACAAAAGGTCAAAAAATAGTAAGTGTTGAAAAACTGAATGCAGAGACCAAGCTGTCAGC
This sequence comes from Istiophorus platypterus, assembly GCA_016859345.1. Lineage (NCBI taxonomy): Eukaryota > Metazoa > Chordata > Actinopteri > Istiophoriformes > Istiophoridae > Istiophorus > Istiophorus platypterus. Next base: position 24,537,678 of record CM029118.1, read on the forward strand.
TTTTAGCATGTTGCTGTATGATTCTTGGCACCAGTGCCCTGCAGGGCTCAGACTGAATCAAAAGTGTTTGTGTATAATTTCATCATATTACAGTGTGTCATCCTGACAGCAGAGCGGTGTCATTATGGGAAAGCTAATTGGTTTTGTTGGTCGAGTGTGCCACAGCGCAGCCAGTGTGGGTCTATCAGGATGGTGATGACACGTCACGCTGGGCTGTAGCGTTTCAACAACAGTGAGGCAAAGCCCCGAGCCTGCAGATATCATAGGAGTGATGAATTTGTCACCGTCGCATCACACCGCAGTCACCACAACCATATAAGCTGAGTGCTTGATTTATATCATTCCACTTTTGATGACATGGTTAAATCACGTTTTATATTTCAGTCAGTCTGCTTCAACATGATCACTTCATTTTCGCTTATCTCTGCAGCGTTAAAACTGACACAAGGAACAGTGGAAGCATTGTATATTTTTAGCCTATTTAAAAACTTTACACGAGATTGGCTGCACCATGTGGTTGTAAATAGATGAAGTCTTTTGGGGCACCGGCCTTGGGTGAAAAAAGCTCTGGCAGAACTAAAGAGTGATTTACTGTATTCACCACTTGGCCTGCTCTTTTCACTGAGAAATAGGCTAAACTGAAAGAGGAATAAATGTTGCTGAAGTTTTCCCAAGCATTGCTCAGATTCATTATGTGCATAACTTGCTTAATGGCATTCCTCCCTTGTACACTTCATGCCATGCCTACCCACCATGCACTGCAGAGGCTTTATATGCTCCCAGTGCTATGGAAAGGCTCAGAGTTGGAGGGGTCAGCAGGGGTGGTGTTAGAGTGGGTAAAACATCTTTTTTTTACCCTGACATTAGGACAGTTTGAATTTTCTGGGTGGTTTTGCACTCACAATTGACAAGAACAGCTAGTCTAAAAGACAACTGCACTTTAGGGCAATTCACTCTTCACAGGACAGAGGACACAGGGAACATGTTTTTTTTTGGAACATAACGTTGTGGTGAGAAAGATTTTTGTTAGAAAGAGTCCCCACAGCAAACAGAGCTGATTAATTCAGCCCTCCCACCCTCACCCGTGAAAATGATGCCCCCCCCCCCCAAAGCACAGGAGCACTTGGGCATGTTTAGTGCAAATGTAATTACGGCCTCGGTAAGCGGCCAGCTTTTTAAAGAACCCCTTCTCCCCCTCTCTCACTTCAATACCTGATGATGTCATGGCTCTTTGTGGGGTCGCAGAAACTCCTCAAATCAACTGCCACTCATGACCTTTTCTTTCAATTTTTTTTCTCCCCCTTTGCCTAACTCTTTCTTCCTCTTTTTCTTTCTCTGGTTCATAACTGAGGTTCCCTTTATGGGTTGATCAGGCAGTCCCCTTCCATTGGCTCGGTATGCTTTTGGAGCCACTTTATTAGAAATGCATGCCCCTGTTTAAACGTATTGATAGTTCTCATAGACATCCCAGTCTTTTGTCCTTCTGTCCTGCCTAAAGTCTAAAAAGTTCCAGAAAATTGGAAAACGGACCGAGCAAAGGGCTTTGTGCTGACAATCCCACCTCAAAACATATTTGAATACAGACATGTTACAGTGTGAGAGACAAGAGCAATACTGGTTGGAGAATTTCACTCAATTTATTGCTACTCTTAGTGGCAGAAAGGAATGTTATCTGGCAAACAAATGTGACAGACAGCTTGTCTGGAGGATTTTATGGCCCGTCTGCAGTGTTTTTACATACACCAGCCCCCTCAACAGTTAGTGCTGCATGCAAAGGTACATTAAGTTTTGTCCTAAACACTTTGTTTTTTTTCTAGATTGCTCTTTTCTTCTATGTAGCTCTTTGGGTGTATGATTCTAATTAAATATCTAGAACTGCAAAATTTGAAAAGGGTTAGGCTAAATATTGCAAAACACATTACTGACAAATTACCGGATATGTGTTAATTTTATTTAGAGTTCAGTAAAAAGCAATAGTTACCTAATTTGTGCATTTTCACAACAAGCTTTTCTGCTGAGAGCTGTCCATAACTGACCTTTAATTTCTTATAAAACAGTCTGATTTTGTTTAGTGAAAAGTAATTTCACCCCTTAAGTCTAAGACATTGTAGAAGTTGTGCAAATTGTTTGTATTTTTCATTTCAGTATTATATGGCATATTTTAAGCCTAATCCTCTGATTTATTGATTGATATTTAGTTTTTGGAAACCAGCACATTAATGCAATAGGACCAGAATTATCTAATGTGAACCAGGACACAGACCTCTATTGTGGCTGTGCTACATTTTGTTTCATCCAGTGGAAAAATATTAATGGTGAACACGTCAACACTGAAAATCAAATAACAATCATTTGTAAAAAAAGTCCTTAAATTACGTCGAACACCAGAACTTGCTTTATGCTACTGTTTGAAGAAGTATACTCCTCTGCTTACGATCCTGTGGCTAACAGAAAAAAGAAAATTCACTTACAGTTAAGCTAAAAACGAATGAAAACAAATGAATCTGATTACTTTAAAATTGTGCTATTTTAACCAATATAGCAGAGAAAATGGACCTAAAATGTTGTAGTCCTTTTTTTTTCAAATTCTAATGTTAGGAGAAAATGAATGGCAACAGAATGTGGTCCAGATTACTCCGATAAATCGATGCAAATTAAAAATCTTAAAATGACCAAAAAATGATAAGATTCTCCTTTTTTTTTTTTTTTTCGCAAACCTCTCACTTTTTGTGTTATCATAATATAACCTGATTCAGTCATGACTCTGAGAGATAGCATAGTTTATGAAATGGGAAAAATACAAAGTCTGCCATTTGTATATGTCTTCTTGTTGTGTATTTTCATTTCTCATACAGACTTTCTGTTGTATGGTTGCTATGCAGCACCCCCTCCCCCTGACCCCACCTTCCCTCCTTCCCTTCTTTCACTTGTCATACAGACCTCCTGGACACCTCAAAATTAGTGAATCAGAGCAGGAGCAGCGAAGACACATGGAGGTTTTCTACCCCAGTGAGGACTATTCAGTGACATACATACAATGTATGTCTAATTATAGTTGTCACTGTGGGAGAGAAATAGGGGAGGCATTCATTTGTCCTTTGGCCTGATTTTCCATCTCCACCATGCTCCTCTCTTCATCTCTCCCCGTCCAAGTGATTACAGCTCACTTAGATGCTTAATTAGCTTTACTCCTTATTAGCAATACAGTTATACAGGCCATGGGATTTTCATGTGTGCAGCCATCTGTAGAGAAGAGACGCACTTCAGATCTATACATATTTCAAACAACAGTTATTCTTCCGCTGGATAGCCTGGGCCTTTGTGAGTGTTGTATGGTTTTAATCCTGGCTTGCAGGGCCCGTCTCTCTGTTGTCTTTTGATCATTACCTCACCTTTGTCCTGAATTAATAGAAACCTTACAGATAACATAAACCATCATTATTCATTTGTTGCCATCGGGTATATGAATTCAAATTCAGAGACAGTAAGAAGTAGACTGACTACCACAAACAAAACAATTTGTCTACAGTGGTGAAAAACATGGAGGCACAATTTCACAGAGACCATAAAAGAACTTCACACGGCAACTATATGCACAGATCCTCACATAATTCATACTCTCTATGTATCAGCTTTTTTACTTACTTACTTTTACTTACTTTTTTCTTCCATGCTAGTGGTTTAGCAGAATATTGAATGGAATAATTGGCATACTAAATACAATAAATGAAAGATTAAAGCGATTATCTCAGTGACAGTCACTTCTGTCCCTCCTACGGGGAAGTACAGCAGTCACCTTGACAGCAGGAAGTTTATGTGATCTGAGGGAGCTCACTGAACTTTGGCATAGGTGATGAATGCATTAACTCAGCCAGGTATATTAGAATACACTGTTGCTGAGCTTCATTATCTGTGGCCATATCTGCGCACCAAGGAACCCGGACTGTCTGCCTGGGGTCTTCCTCTGCTGTAATAAGACAGCTCTGATAGTATCTAATGACAAGGCAGACACCACAGTTCCTGATGCCATTATCAAAAGTGGCCTCATCAATCAGACAGCAGTGTGACAGGGGATGTGTGTGTGATGACAGGAAAGATCAGTGATGAGAGGCTAGAGTGGAGGAGAAGGGTGGAATGAAGGGATGATGGGTGGATTTCAGTGGTGTTGGGCCGACAGGCAGGAAGAGGCGGGGAGTATATGGCTGTAATGAGGCAGCCTACCTTTTACACCCATCGACCTGGTCTTATTGGGGGCGTGGCAGAGAGGAGAAGAACGAACTCCTCAGTCAGTTCACACAATCTGGTAAATTGATCATCTTCCATCCTCCCCCATCCAGAAAACTGCACAACGCAAAACTGTTGACAAAAAAGTGTCCAACAAAATAGTTCTGCATTTTCATGTTTTCAACTAAACTGACATTTCATAACAATAAAGAATTTCCATTTTTACACAACAGATATTTTTGTAATTTTGTTTATGAAATCGAGGTCAGCGATTTCGCAATCTAAATTCTGATGCATCGATTGTTGACGGAATTTTGTAAGTTCGTGATCCTGTATTTTTTTCAGTTTAATGACATGTTGCATCCTAACTCAAAGGCACACTTGTGTTGCTCAAGCACAGGAAATTTCCAACATGCTGAATGAACTCTCAAGCACTGTGGAGGAAGGGGCTGAGTTTACGCTCACGCGGATTAACATGTTTAGAAAATTCTAACTCTCTCCATCTGACATCTTTGTGTGAGAAGAAAAGCACAGAAACCTTTGACAACGACATTTTTCACATGATCTGGGCCAGATGAAAAAGTGCCTTTGAAAGGCAGTGAAGCCCAGGAAAATTGTTTGTTGACCGCACAACAACCATCGTATTGCGGCTGTCAGGCCTGCATGGCATGAGGAATTCCTTTGGGAAACAGATTAATAGTTCATTTTCATGGACATTGCTCTGAGAATGAGCGAGAGAAAGAAAACAGAGAGGGAGAGTTGAGTGATGAAAAACAAAACAGGCTATTTTTGAAACTGAATTTGTTTCATTTCATCATTTTTATGATTTTTTTTTCAATTTTTAACTGAAATTTGTAATAAATGATAAAATGATATTTTTCGTTGTATATAATGTATAGCCATATGCAAAAGTTTGGCTTTCAGATAAACAGTCTGCATTTCCACTGGGGTTGCTTTGAATAGATGTTTTGTTTTTCCAAATTGACTATAATGTCGTCCGGAATGCATTCTCAGCGACCAGGAAGTTTGGGACAGCTGCCCTGTCTTTGTTTCCTGATAACCTTCTGTTTTATTTTATCTGGGAATTGCTGCAGAAACAATGTTCTTACTTTTCAGAAAATCTTTTGCATACCTTTCCTTAATATTTTGCAATTAGCATAGAAATAAAAAACATGTTTATGCCTGCTTCTAAAAATAAATCTAAGTTTAAATAACAGTTTTACTTGCTGTCTGTCTTTGATTTTTAAGCCACAACAGAATTAGATTATGTTATTAGCTAATAATATCATAATAAGGAAACTTTGATTTCTGTTTTTTTATTCTATTTCTTTTTTTAATGCTTCAGTTCCAATGTAGCTACAATAAAAATGGCATGCACTTCAGCTCATAGTTTATTGCAGAAAGAGGAATAATTCTTATTTAAAGAATTTCAGGAAAAAAAATGTAATTCTTTGTCAACAGAACAAACATTTACAGTATGTCTATACTGTGTACGTGATAGATATGATAAATCAGGTGACACTTTGTTTTCTTTAAAACTGAAATGGATTTGCAGCATTTGAGAATTGTACCAAATAATTAGTTGATAATTTGTGCGGTTGCGAGAGGGCAGAGACAGCACACTTTTTTACAGGTTGTGCTAAGTATTCATTTGGAACCAGGACATTAGTCCTTATTTGTTGCCCATGCCACACTTTATAGCCTTGGGAGCACACTGAACAAACACTAACAAATCACTTTCCTGGGCCACAGTAGGTAAGTAGCACAAACTTTTGTCTATTCCCAAACTTTTTACACCAGTAATTGTTCTAAGTGCAGGTATCAATCAGAGCCCTTGCCATTTACAGTACATTATCTCCTACATTAGCTCCGTTGAATTATGTGTGAGTGCAAGTGGAGACACTGTAAACACAAGCTCTGCGAAAGTGTATGCATGTGTGTGTTGAGGAGTAGACGTGCATGCATGTGCACACACCTTGTTAACTTGTATCTATGCACACCCATAGCTTTAGAGCCAGACAGAGGTTTGCTCCTCAATAGATCAAGGCCTCACTAATGGCATATGATGCCGCAGTGGCCTCAAAATGAGCCATGTAAAAGAGTGACATTATCGATCGTGCCCGGTGAGTCGTGTGGCCTCCAAACACCTGTGATTTTAATGGCACGCTTACTTTTTCATGGTTGTAGGAATAAATCACAACGTAGCTGCGCTGTGCTGGATCAGGAGGCCCCAGCAGCATGGCAGAGCGCTCCATCACATTTTATATTGTGTTAATAATGTCAGATGTATGTGGGGGAGAGAGGGCTCTTCATGCATTCATCACAGGCTCGGTAGTATACGGCGAGAGGAGCGGACAGGGTGTTGGGCTGGGAGACAGACGCCTCCATTGAGCTTTCTGTCATTCCTCCACAGACTCAGACAGAGACTGCGAGGATCTATATAAGCTCCGTGCGACACAGCATACAATCTGTCTGCTGGGCTTTGCCTGGGAAAAGCTGCTCTCAATGGCACTAAATTTGAGCCCAGCAAACATTCGTCAAGACATATGCTTTTATTCTTGCCATCAGAGAGGTTAATGGGATTAATTCGCAAATTCAATCACTCTGAAATGTAGCTATAAATAATTCATAGTCTCGATGGAAAGCAAGACTTTAGTTCATTAAATCTTTGAAATTATTTTCACTCCATTTCTGTTTGACAAATGATCTGTGCAAGGAAATCATATTGAAACGTGCAGAAAAAAAATAAGCTGCTGTCGTTTTGGCTTCTTTGAACAGGAGCCAGCCAGTAAGAGGGTTACTCCTGCTCCTCTCACTGTTTAATGCTCCATCAGAGAAGACAGAGCAGATCATCTAAGGATACACCTACTGCCAAAGCTATTCCAGAACACCTTCCAGGAAATGCACTTAATCTGGTCAGCCTTACCAAGAAGAATTTACCCCTGCATTGATCCTGATGACATGTCCTCTCACTTGGGTATAAATCAGAACAATTCTTTATAATCCACATAATTCAAATGTGATATAAATGCTTTTTTTATTTGTTTTCTCAGACACCTTCAAAAATGTCTTACCTGCCCTAGTAAAAAATGTCAAATTCATCCCAACCTTTCTACTCATTAGACCTAAATAACAATGAAGGTTGTCTTCAAAAAGGGAGACTGCAAAATAAATCATCATAGGTGAAAAAAAAACAAGTAGTGAGCAAGCAGCACTGTACAATTATTTCAACGGCTTGGAGCAATAACATGTAATCCACAAGCACCCATCCCTGTAGGCACTTAAAGGCTTTGACCCCTTGCACCCCGTTGCAATGTGGTTAATGCAGATTACAATGGTCTGACTGCTAAGAGCCCTCCTCACAGCTGCTCCCACCTCTTCCAGTCCACACGGCTGTAATTTAGCAGGCTCGGCCACTAGCATCCCTCTGGAAGCTTTGAAGCAAAGGCAGTAGAAACTGGACGGAAACTTTTTTAAAGATATAACAATAACAATTAAGAAAAATACAGCCCTTTAGAGCCGTGGGTGTCAGGGTGAGAAGGACAGGAGTGAGTACACTGAGAGGAATCAAACAGACAACTCTGTCAGACAGGAGTTGGCACCTTCACACTTCCGTCTCTCTCACTCCCAGTGACCTCATTTGAGTTTAAGCCGGTTCAACTATCCACAACAGTATGGAAGTTTACCACATGGTATGTCACGGTTTATCTAAAATGGTTTTTAGTTATTTAAACCGTGAACCATGGTTAAATTGATGCAGAACATGATTCTTACAGTTACTTTTTAATCAGTAACGGTCACTTTTTGCTACCTTTGTATAGTTTTTAAAGGGGCAGAACAGCAGCAAAAGGTTATTTTGGACAGTCTCCAAGCCACAGGATTTATTAAGCCTTGTCAGTGAATTGCTCTGTGCATTGAATATATTTGCTCTAAACTAATTGACCGGTATGGTGAGAGGCGCTGAATTAGGCAAATGGGCCCAGGATGTGAAGTTGGACTTGATTTATTGCTTTGAATGCAACTCAAACCAATGGTTCAGCTCCCCAAAACCATTGCATTTCCCAGCTGAAATCATTGTTATGCTTAAGAAAAGAGAGATTATGCGGGCTTAATGAGTTTCAGTGGTTGAATGTGTTTGCGCACCATTCAGGGGCGAAATCATATTTAATGGCTGACACTCAGTTCATGGCAGGTCCTCCTTTTTCTCAGTGGCAGGTCACCTTCGTCACCGGGAAGGCCCTTTCAGAGGGGAGGGCCAAAGATAGGGTCCTACATTCATGAAAAGAGGAGCACAAATGCTGTGCATGAGAAATGAAATGGGAGAAAAGCAGTTGATTTGCACACAGCACTACAGCTTAGCTTAGGGTTGGCTATAGGCCTCAGCCTGCTGACCTCACTGTGCCAGACTGTGACCTCACTTGTTTTTGGAGACACTTTTGTTTCTCCAGCTCAAGAAGAGCACTAATTTCATTTCAGTCTCAACAGACCAGTTGCCTTGGCTTCTAGGTGAAAAATGTTGCGGATCGCTAATAAATTAGGATTCTCTCTTTCTTCCGGCTCAGAGCTGTTTGTCCTAATGTCCCAAACTAAGTCCACAGTTATATTTTCGCAACTGAAATCGCATTGAATTGCAAAGTGACCGTTTACAATTAAATCCCTGAGGCTAAATTTCTAAGAGGCTTGTAGAGAAAGTAAAGATCAGTTATAATTTGGCTTTAGCCTGACAGCATCATCCTGCATTCTTGTTTTCAGCAAGGTTCTCTCTTTATGCTACAGGTTGGATTTCTCAAGTCACTGCTCACAGTAGCAAGTCCTATCGTTTTGGAAACTTTTCCAAATATTTTACTTCACACTGGAACATTTGTCATGGAACCATTTAGTAGAAATTGTAGCAAAGAAAACAAAAAAATACATGAAGTTCCAAGATTTTTCCTTGGGATTTACAGCGACTCAAAATTTTAGAGGATTTCCTTGGTTGACTGATTGTGATTTTGTGAGAACTTCAGGACAGTTGGCTTTAGTTGTTGTTGCACAAACGTATAAATTTTGATACACTAATCGATGCCACTGCTGTAATTTGACCCACTGTCAATTGTAATATGCTCTTATTAGGAACAATGCACTACCATGACCAGTTATGAGATTAACAGTCATTGGCTAACAAATGAAAAGGCTATCCCATCTTATTCCAGTTTAATAAGTACTGAATCCACTTTATTGATTATTCCCTGCTAATATGCAGTAGCTAAAATCAATAGGCAGCCCAGCTCTCATTTCAGTGTAAATCCAATTATTGCTATTGGTAAAGCTGAAGAAATTAGTTAGGAAATGGATCACCATGTTATTTTAATTTGCATCTATAATGACTTCAACACTAGTCTTTGTTTAGTATGTTCATAACATATACAAGGTAAATGATATATGGTAACTCTCACACTTATGATACTGACCTCATACATTATTTTTATATTGTAATTTCTCATTTCACTGATGTTACATTTATGTCCACTTGTCTACTTGTTGCACTTTTGTTGCATGTTATTAGCCGAATTAGTCAAATATTAGTGAATCAACTGTATTTGATTTAATGACTCCATAGGGAGTCGTTTGTTTGGCACTCTGACAGGGACTCACATAAAGTGGGCAGAAATATGCTTCCACATTCCTCTGTAGAATTCTATTAAATCCTGCTTAAGTCTCTCTAATCACCTGGTTACACATGGGGCTGTTTGGTTTTTTCAGATCATCTCTAGTTAGAGAGAGAAGTGAGGGAGACCAAGAGAGACATCATTACTCTGTAATAAAGCATCCATATGGTGTAAATGTTGAGCTGGTGCAAATCCCTGCAGCTTAGCTGCAGAGCACCCTGGCGGAGAAGGTCAGGAGTAAATGCATCTGACTTAAGCATATGTTTCTTCTACTGCCATTTATATTTCTAGGTTGATGGCACGAAGGGAGATGAAAGGTAATCTAGTTGATGGTAGGACTATACAGAAAGAACATAACTCTGTGCTCTATGTTAGGATTTATTTGTTAATGCCAATATAAATGTATCTTCATTGTTACATCATTTAAATCAAAAAGCTGATAAGCATTTACTGATGTACATTTCTGTGGGGCAGAGTAATATTTTGAATAGCGGGGGTAGTAAAGGTGATAAGTTGATTATAAATAGGCCCAGAAGCTAAGGCCTTGAAATCTAGGCACCTTCTGAGAGAGTTGTTATATCAAACCCCAGTTCATTGGGTTTTGATATTTTTGTTTAAATTTTAGTCTGTCTTGAAGAAAAAGACAAAATGACACAGCTTCAAATATCCACTTTCTAAAGCATCACTTTAAAGGCTATCTGCTGAATTTTAGAATCTAAGTTTGATTCAGATTATATTTTTTGGGTTGAATCATTTAAAAACATTAGAATATATATTACACAGCTATTATTTTCTGAAATCTTGAGTTCCTCAAGGATCTGAGTTCTAATTTTAACAAAAATTTTAACAATTTTAACTTATAGGGCATTTCCAGTTGAGATTCCTTCTCCAGGCCCACACTTAGCTCTATGGTCATCTCACAACCTTGGCCCATTGGATCAGTCCTAGTTCTTGTGACTTTTAATTAGATAAACAATTTGTCTGGTAGCATAATGGACAGTTTCATCTTGTGCATGTTTTTTAAGGACCAGCAAAGATTTGTAATGTGTTGTGTCCCCTGTCTTTTTTCTGTACTGGCAAAAGAACCTTGGACCTCCCAAAGGTTTGAATAGATAGAAAGCCAGGGTAATTTTTGCTCTGTTTAATTTGACGCCTGGAGCATTTGTGTTTGATGTGTCTTCACACTAGTTCATGCCACCCTGGACAAACTTGGCTGCAATCACATGTTTCTGTTGACTTTGTATGCAATCCCACCACTTCTATAATTCCTTTTGCATTCTGTGCAGTCTGTTACAGCCCCAATGCTTAACACAAAGTACTTATGTGTCTGAAGCCAACAATCTGATGTCAGAATTGGTGGTAGGGTTGCTTCTGACAATCTGTGTAAGTTTTTTGAGACACACAATGTGACAATCCACTTTGTTTAAACAGCTTTAAGTTCTCAGAGGTGTCGATGGTTAGAATTAAAACCTCCTTTTCTAGCAGTATTTGTTTTTTCATTCTTCATGCAACTAGTTCCAACACTTAATATGAATACAATTCCATAAATGCCTTTGAGTAGAGACTATCTGGGAGTGCACACTGTTATTCCTGTATTGCATTTCATCCCATCAACATCAAGAATACTAAAAAGACACAAAACTCTTTCAGAGAAATGAGACAAGCAGTTAAATGTAGACAGAATTAGGCTATGAAGGGAGGCTTTTTAGTGGCCATTCACAGAAGGTATAAACACTACTTTGTTATTAAGTATAGCAAATGCTGTAGAAGGCTCTTGTGCTGGTCATTAAGCATGTTACAACATCTAACTTTCAATACATTTCTTTGCATTTTATATCTTGATAATAATTGTAACATTTATTGTATTGGTTGATGAGTTGAGGAATCTTTCAACATTGTAAGTTGTTAAGTTCCTGCTTAGACATGCAGACATTTTGCAGTCAGGTGGGTGGAACAATGTAATGTAGTCCTCACCACTAACCTTGATTTTCATGCACCCGCATACACAGAATGCACAACGCACACTCACAATTCACTCGGACATAACCTTGGTAATCTGTCCTTAATCCTACACATTCGCTTTTTCTGCACCTTGTATAGAACTTCAGCGAATACCATTCTCCATAAAATCTATCACTCAGATTAACGGGGTGTATGATCACACCCCGAGCAGCTTCCTGTGGCACCTAGTGACTGAATAATCATTTGAAAATCTTAAAAGTAATGCCTGGTGATATTTCAACAGTGAACTAAAAATAGCAGTTTACACAAAGGCTTTATAAAGGTTATAAAAGCAGAATATCCTCCCAAAACTTTAGCTTGATCAGAATTCTTTTTTTAACCCTAAATAATTAATGTTTAATAGTATTATGCATTAGATTCATCTGAGAACCAGAATTTAATCACCAAGACTGTTAAGCCCAGAGATTGGGTACAAAAAAGAGCAAAACAGGAACGTTATACTTTCTCCCCATCCCCCAGTTCGAAGTCTTGTACTTTGCTAAATCCTTTTAAAGTAGACAGTAGTCACCCTGGTCCTCAAGGCTCTGCCCCTAATTACAGAGCAGCTGTAATTACAGAACCTGGATGGAGGGAGAAAGAGAGGAAAACCTAAATCCAGCCATTGTAAATTTAGATGACTGCCTTCTGATGATACCTGTTTTTTCAGCATTGAGAGGTGCAAATAATCCCATCAAAGTGAACAATGGCGACACACCTGCCTCCTATACTTCTGTCCAATTACATGCAGCTAAACATTAGGTTTGTCTGCCTCCTTGCTCTCGACACTGACTTTACCTTATCTGCACACTTAAGGCACTTCAAATTACGAGGTTCTGTAACTACTATGTACCTAAAGAAAGGGCTGAGATTATACTGCAAAATTCAGCAATGGTCGTCTTCACCTATTTTATGAATAATCAGCAGTGCACTTAGGTAATGAACCGTAATGCATTACATAAAACAAACTACAATGCCACTTCATGAAAGCTTTTACATTTGCTCTTCAATTAACATCTAGTGTCACCTGGGAAAAACCAAGTAGTGCATAGAATTAATATTGTTATTTCATCTGCAGTAATAGTGTTTTGTTTTTAAGGAAATAGATGAGTTTTGTGAGTAGCCACAGTTGCTTTTCAAACCTATTTGATTGCTAAATGATTTTTTTCCCAGGATTTTTTCATACAGTTTGTACAGATTATTCAGAACAAAATGATTAAAAAAAATAAAAATGCCGTCACCACTCAAAACCTGAAAATACTGATACAAGTAGTGGTAGCTAATTCCTCTGAAATAAATCATCTGATGTTGTGAAACATAAAGCTGCAGTGTCTTATCAATCATCCATAAAGTCTGTGTGTCATATTAATTATAAGATGGTCATTTGCATCCTGGGGAGGAGTGTTAGCGTTAATGAGTTGACCCCCAGAGGTCAAAGGTTAAGCTCTCTTCCAGTTGAGTTGTCAGCGCAGCATGGCTATTGTGTTTAGAAAGGCAGTTGGAAGTAGAGCTCACTGTGTGTGAGTCACAGAAAAGGAGACTCTGTGTATGTGCGTGTGTGCTTATGTGTGTGTTTATATGTGTAAATGTGCCGCTTGGAAAGATCACTTAGGCCAGGGCGGCAAAATCCATCCAGTCAAGTGTTTCTCAGATCTCCCGCCACACCCACTCATTCCACTGCATACAGTTATTTCTCGCTGTCTCAACCTTTATCTTTCTCTCTCTAAATCTGTCTCACTTGCCCTTCGGGTTAGAGAATAGAAAATAAAATTTCACACAAAAAGTAAGCAGTTTAAGTCTGGAAAAACACAATATATATATCTATGGCCCTCCATCACTTGTAATTGTTTTACTCTTCCACATAGTTTCCATATTTTAAAATAATCTCTTGTATTACATTGTTTAAGCCTGTCTTCATTACCTTCTTTTAAGCATTGCTTTAATGCTCTGATATTTGATTTTGAAAAGGTTCTCCTCCAACCACTTTGGCAGTGATCCAAAAATCATTGGTATAGAACAATCTGATTCAAACTTTTAATTATTTAGTTTAATTTTAAAGTGAAATTGGTGGGAAGGTTTTGGGATATCTCAGCCAGATGGTGAGTCAAACACCCCTGCCCCCACCTCTATGCAAATAGAGAAGCACACAGAAAAATGTGTTCTTTTTTTGTCTTAACTCCTCTTCCGCACAGAAATGGCCATAAAAACTGTACACCAATAGTTTTCCTGCCCCTGCTCCTTATCAAATGTATTGCAATAACTTCATTAATTATTATTTTTTAAAATATAGTATCATTTATATATGATATATTTGTTTATAGCTTTTCTTTCTTTCATGTAAAAAAAAAATAATCACTTATTTCTCTGCTGGCAATCATTTCATAATTTTAATGCTCTCCAAAATGCAGTCATCTCTCTTTTCTTTCTTAATTTAAAGAAATTTCTGTCATTTCTTTACTGTGTCCAAGTGAAGCCCACTTTCCTGCCTTTATGCCTCTGTGCACCCTCCTTCCCCTCTGATCCATTACCCACAGGCCATTAGGACTCGCTTAGACTTTAGGTCTGTTTTATTGAATGCTCTTTTACGCCTCTGCGTTTGAAGTAAGCGCGCTCAGCTGTCATTTCCTGCGCTGACCGCTTGCTGCTCACGATATATGTAATTAAGCACAGTGCTGAGCGTCCCATAGAGTGGCCGGCCACACCACTGATGTTTAATACCCACAACCAGCCACAACGCCTCATTGACACTGCTATGGTTCACTGCCTGTACAATTACCCTGCAGGATATACTTCACATCACCTTCACAGGTACAAAGTGCATCTGCCTACTTTTCTTCATGTCAACTTTGCTTCAGTTTATTTATCAAAGCCAGCTGCAGAGGCACATTTGACCACAGAGGACAGGCAGACTCTGTTGGATTGTGAACTATAATGGTATATATCAAAAAGAGCTGCATAGTTCAGTGCTCTAATTATATTTTTCAAAGTGTTTATGTGTCTGTGTGTGTGTATCTATGGATGCATGTGTGTGCATTTTTATGGGTGCTGAAGGTTAAAGCGTTAAGGCTGTTCAGATCCCATTGAACACAGATGTGTCAGATGTGCTTGCCCCCCCGCACTACCTTCTCTATTTCACAACAGGGAGGATGTTGATAGGCGGAACACAGTTAATATTGAGTGCAATCATTACACAATCTGCCCTGTTACAAAAGAAAAAAAAAAACAGAAAATAAAACGTGACTCAGTAACCTGTCTCTATCTTTCTCTGGTTGTGATTAATGAAAGACTAGATGGGCTCTCTGGCACATTAATTTCATAGCTCTATGAATTTACTGCCGAGGCCTCAGGCTGAAAGAGACTTTTCAAACAAAGGTCAAAGTAGAGGACTTAAGTAGGTCTGGGTTTTTGTGTCACAGCTGGAAATAAGGCCCTGGGATTTTTAGTACTTTATGGGCCCGTTGTGAGGTTGATAATGTGCATTGTGGGAGTATATTCCACTGAGGAAGAGGTTAAAGACTATGAGAGAAGTTAAGAGGCTTGGCCTTCATGTAAAGAGCTTTAATGGTAGAGTGAATTATTCCAACAATATCACAAACAGACGGGAGACATACAAGATCTTCAAAATAATGAAGTAATGAGAGTGGAATGGAGCATCTGTTACTAGGAAGATTTGGTTGTATCATAAATGGGCCATAAATTTATTTAATGTACATATTTGCTTTTTGTTGCACACAAAAACCAAAAACCTATAAACTCACACCCACCCACATCCATGCAAACAAGGCCATAGTGTTTCATAGATTTTAACAGTGCATTGTTTCTGTGTCAGCCAGAGGCCAGTGTGTGTAACTGTTTCTGTCATGGCTGACAATTTGATAGTTTTCACACTTTGGTTTGCCAAGGCTTCCCATTTTTCTCCACTCCCCATTTCCGCACTAAAGCCAACCGAGGTTTACAAATATTGAGCCTTAATCCTTGGGCCTCAGAAAGCAGGGCCTGCTGTGTGGTTCTCAACAAATGACTGAGTGTTCATGAGCAAAATTAGTTCAGGGAGGCCGCTGTTTCCTCTCAATGTTGATATAGGGGGAAATAAAAAGCTGCGTAAACGTGGAGCTCCAGTTTGTGAGTACCTCCCTGAGATGAAATAAAGCTGAAGGCTCAATGGACTTCAGGATAAGTTTTAAATTTCTTTTATATACTGTATAAGATTCAGTTTTAGATTAGTGGTTGCAATTTTTCAATCCCTGGACTGAGGAGAAAAATATGTGCGAGAAATCTGAAGGACAAAAACTCTCCCCTCACTTACAAACTACAGTATGATCGAGTGCCCTTGAGCAAGGCACACCCTTTTTTGCCATAATAGAGCTGCTGTGAGGTACTTTTTTATAATTTGCTCTTTATTTGGTTAACAATAATTTCTCTCCTAAATGAATGTATTGCACAAGTAGTGGTAGTTAGTTTTCTTTGGTTCAAAACTGTTAGTTTATCCTTTATACAGTTGATCCTAAGTATAAAATAAAACTGCAAGTGCAGGTTATGTACATTAAAGTAATTGATAAACTCATCCTAGAAAAAAACATTTGCCCCGTGAGTCTCTCCTCCTGATGCAGGGGGCAAAACCCTGATGCATATCTCTTAAAATGATACTTGAAGAGCACACAAAGAGAGTAGAAAGCTGCCTTAAGAAAAACAGAATGTTTATAGTTGTAAAAGTTATTGCCGGTTTCTTTCTCTGCTATTTGGCATTTCATTGTAAGTGCAGGATGCCAGTGACTTATTCTGACTCAGCGACATATGGAGATATATGCTCAAAACAAACACAAACACACGCACACACACACACACACACACACACACACACACACACACACACACACACACACACACACACACACAAACACACACACAAACACACACACACACATACACACATATTGAAATGCTTTATTTTAGTTCATTAACACAACATAATATGCTGATTTAAATTTGACCTTGTTTTAAGAGCCTTTATCACATAGACGCATGGACACACACAACCTTACATGTCCATAGGACACTAGGACTTCAACGGATGTTTGGGAGATACCAGGTTCCTCTCTTTCACTCCCCCATGTGAAACCATCTGGACTTTTTTTTTTGTTATTTGTTTGATACAGCCATGGGATTCACAGCAAGGTTGCACACTGGGGGAGTTATGATGTTTTTAGTCTCCTGATACTGTATGTACTGAACAATGTGTGCTGCAAAAATAAATATTAATCTATGCACAGACTTTGTTCCCAGCCAGGCTCTCTGGCTGTATGTGTATGTGTGTTCTGGTGTGCAGTGTGTTTCTGTTTCTGGATCAGGCCCAGCTTCAGCCCCATTATCTCTCTGTGTCTTTGTATGTGCTGATTTATTTCAGCAGTGCTCTTTTGGCCAAGCGCTGGGTGCCTCCTCTTTGTCAGCTCCTGTGTGAACGCAGAAGCCTTTGACCACCTTTGACAGTGTGAATATTTTAGCTCCTTTTAATATGCAGCCTGAACTTTTATGTAAAGATGAGGAGTGGGGGTGGGGGGTTGGGAGGTTGGGGGGGGGGTGGCAAGGGGGTAAGGGTTGTTGGGAGTAAATGTTCTTGGAATTTGACATTGATGGTATTAAGCAGCGGAGTGATAATAAACTGATAAGGGAAAATTATTTTTTAAAGCATACTGTAACTTAACTACATGTTGACTCACACAAAGTGGGTTTGAATATGTGCTACTTATCCTTTCATTAAGCATCACTATATCACTAATGCTTCAGGCTACATGTGACAGTCTGAGCCAAGTTTTACCTTCAAATTTGACAGAGTTCACACTAAAGTGGATCATTCTCCCTTTCATGTTTTTTTCTTGGTATTTGTAATGAATTCCTCCACTGGTACACACAGACCTGTTGACTGTACACTCTCTTCTTTGGCCCGAATAACACAGAGCTTCCCAGCACTAGCAGGTGTTCTGGGTATCCTGGTATTCTTTAATGCCAAATGGTCAGGATGTTAATTTTGAAGCATCCCATCATTGAATTTTTACAAATACAAAACTGCAGTTGAAATGGAACCTGAAATATTATTAGGTGATCTTGGATTGGTTGGCTGGAATATCTATCAGCTGTCACCAAAACTGTGTCCCCAAAACACTATCTGTCTGCATCAGGACAGAGACAAAAGAAGATACAGGTAGTAGAATGTATATACAGAACTACTGGCTAGGGTCATTTATTGAAATATTTAAAAAAAATAATAAAGCTATGCTCTACAGCTCTGCTAAGTCTAAATTATGTCAGTATTTATTGTTTCGGTTTTCATAGCTTGAAATGACAAATGTTGAGACTTAGACTATCATCATGAATTCAGGGAGTTGTTCTGTTTTACATCCCCTGTATTTACACAGCCTACATGATATTGGAAATGGATATAATTTCCCAGAATAGTATATTTGCCTCTCTCATGCACATTCTTTTAGAGCTTTGACCTCACAAATACACATACATGGCGCCCCTCCGTAAGGAATCAAAGTTCAGCAATTCAGTCTTTGATTTCTAGGTAGCAGCAGTTGGAGTGCAGGTCCAGACTGTCGCTGAGCAGTGGTTTGGGGCCAACAGCAGCACTCATCTCCTCAGTTATTATTCTGACAGTGTTTGCTCAGCCTTGCTGACATATGTTTCACAACTTGAGATGGTTCTGTTCTAATCTTCCGGACACTTTAAGATGTGGACTCACTAGTTGGATTTATTAATCCAGCTGGTGTTTTTTGATGAGAACGCCCTCCCCTCCTTTCTTATTGTCTTCTTCTCTCTGCCTGCCCCCCCCCCCCTCCCCGCTCTCCTGTCCTCAACATTGACTTTACCATGAATCCTGTTTGACTGGTGGCCGCTCTTAACCATAGGTGCAGGCAGTGGAAATCAAATCATTCATATCCCTAGAATTATTTGCACAGCACCTGATACAGTGAGCCACAGGTGACATGCAGAGGTTTAGGTGTTGTAATGTTCCATGAGGACTGATGTCAGTCTCTGCAAGCGGGACATGGTCAGACAGTTCATAGTCATGAACAAATGTGTCCATTTTAGACTGGAACACTGGTGCAAGCACTTTGCCCCACTTTTCTCACTGAGTACGCAAACATGACCTGATGTGACTATTTCGCAGACTTGTTGGCCTGTCAGTCCACAACAGGACAAACAATAACACAGACAGATACAGTGTAGATTATAGACGGACAGGCAGAAGACCTCTCCAGTCAGACAAGATGGACATGGGAGGGAGCAAGTAGCAGATTTCTATGAGAAGCAGAGGGGGAAGCGTCTGTGTCATGGCAGGGGTAGGCCAATGGAGCGGAGAGGCCCTCATGCCCCCGCTGATCACAACAGGGGATTAATTATGTCAGCATAATAAGTACAAATGGTGATCTGAACGTGGAATTAGCCCCCTGAGCAGAGGCTGCTGCAGCGCGCAATGGAGAGGAAGAGTGGGTGGTAATGGGGGGGGAGTTGTCCCAATTTGTCCCAGTCTGTCTGTCTGTGCAGGCACAGGGGTGGAACCTCGGGTAGGGTAGCTTGCTGCCTGTCGGGCTGGCAGACTGACTGGCTGGCAGGCCAGCCGGCTGAAATGACTGCCTGGGTGGGAGGTGGGGTGGCCTGGCCTGTCATTTCTGGTATGATTTGCATGGATGTCAGTCTCAGTGGCAGCAGGACAAGGCTCTAGCTTAGCTGGATACTCTCTGCTTTTCAAAGTCCTGTTCACACCGCAGCATCCCACATGTAATCCTGCATATAGTTCGTCGCCTGGGACTGAAAGTCACCATGTACTTTGATTTTATATTTCTCAACAGTATTCAATAAAGTCCTCCTGAGTAAACAACACCACGAGTCTTTCCTGTCTTGTTGTGGGTGAGGAGTCCAAGCTTTGGTTATAGCTCTGTTCTAGATCCAGGTCATATTGCCCCAGGTCTCAGCCCAGAGGCAACATGACCAGCAGTTTACAGTGTTCATCCTGAGACTCCCTCTGGTAATAGCTGTTGTCCCTGCTGGCTCTTTGCCTTCAGCACTTCCCCTGACAAAACTCCCTGTCAATGCCACAAATTCTCAGTGCAAAACTGTAAACAAACCACGGAGTCCTGCATGCTGTGCTAGACTGGAAATCACAAAGGGAATACAACAGAGGAGAGTCAGATTTATTTTTATTGTAGATTTTGATACAAAGACTGACACCGGACAACAGTTAAACAGAAGTTATATATATATAAAATTGCATGATTGATGGCTTGTTTGGCTTTATAATGGTCATCTGTTAGCCTACAGCTAGGGTTATGATAGGGTAACAACATTTTTTTCATTATTCTTTTTTTTTCCCCTGCAACATTATCTTACTCTAGGATATAACACTGCATTTCTAAAAAGCATGTTCCTATCAATAACAATACAACAAAATAGACTTCTAAAGCAAGGCTCCTGTAATCATAAACCAACATAAATACATAAATCAATAAATAGAATGAAACTAAATATGTTTATATTCAAAGGGTCAGATGTTCTTAAAGCTATAATCCCTAAGATTTTCATTAAATTAGACCCAGATTTGATAGTATCCAGGGTTGGCATTTTTTCACCAATAGCTATTCAAGGTATTTACATTCACTCATTGACATCAACTTCACTGTGTACTGTTTGCTCCCTTTACACTGCATCAGAGCTCTATTAAATTGATGCTAATACAGACAGAAGTTTTCCTGCTACTGCTGCTTCACACTAAAAACATTCAACTAGCAAAACCCAAGAAGACTTTTATTGTGATGCAATCAGTGGAAATGCAGTGTCTTTGTTAAGGAGGTTAGCGCAGCAAAATAAGACGCAGTCATCTTCTGCACTTTTCATCTCTAGATAAGTTTTAAATAGTACATGGAATTATGCAACAAGAATGGGCAGCCACAGTGAGCTGTTAAGGTGCTTTCAGACAGCGAGTAATTATTGACTGACTTTGTCATTAAAGCAATGTGAGTTTGTTCGGCTGCACTGTAAACTGATACACCAGTTTTTCTAGTGTTGCCCTTCTGACAAAGAAGCTGCACTAGGAGTGTTCTTGCTGTTACCACAGTAACCACAGGTGTCACCCAATATGTCAGGACTGATTTAGAGATTACATCTTTAAGGATATTTCCTCTGCAGATTAAACTCTTGATAATTTGAATTCTAGGTTAGTATCTTTAAAGGCCACAACCCACAGCACATGAGGAAACTGGACATTTCCAAAAAATTTAAAACCTTCAGATTATGGAGCACATCACTGTTTTTAATATGTTAGTTTTTATCAAATTTATTTAAATTCTTTCTAGTGACTATGCTATATCTAGTCTCTCTCTCAGAGTAAAAAAATCAACTTCCTAGACGCACATGAGTATCAAGTTGTTTGCAAGAGGAGCAGACCCCAGAGCCAATTTGCTTTGAGTAAGTCTATGAAGCTTATAGTGGCTGGGTCGAGATAATGATTCCCCCTCTATGGCAGCAAGGCAGCTGATGGGGGAGGTCATATGCAGACTCAGGCCTCATAAATCCCCGATCTATGATGAGCACTCTGCGTATGACTTATGGAGCACAGAGGCGGCCAGTTAAGACAGCCACTCGTAAACATGTGGCATGGCTGCTCTGATGGCGCTGTCAATTTTCATATTTCATCAGTTATTGGGGCAGGAGCGCTGAGTTAAATCTCTGGCAGACTCTCGTTAAGGAGAGCTCTTGAGCTGCCACTGTTGGCTTGTACTTCTGACAAGCAAGAGAGAAGAAGCCAGGAAATTAATTCATCTGATTAATTTTCACCTTTAAAGTAGGACCTTAAAAATTTCTTTAGAGAATTTTGTTCTCTACTTTTACTCTAGTAATGGTACATTCTTCAAGATGCACAGTATTATAACACTTCAAATACTTTATTCGAAAATGAATACTCTAATCCCAGTGTTAATTTAACTGCACTGCTTTAGAGAATAGTACATATATAAAATTTTTACTTTCCAATCTTCATCTCTTTTTTTAGCAACACCATTCTTTCGATTGTGTTTGACGGAGCTTTGTTGTAACTATTGAATTTGAAGTTTTTTGGAAGCTCTATAAGTAATTGTCGATGGTATTATATTATGGGAATATTTACTGGAGATACTGACTTTACTGCAAACAACAATAATATATATATATATATATATATATATACCATAATGTCTGAAAAAACCTGAGAGTGAGCAAATGATGGACTGGAGAGAAATATGAAAGAGATGAATAAGAGAATTTTGCTTCTGTCCAGCAAATTTAATTTTCCACCATCAGTAATCATACCACTGTTTGTGTGTGAGTGTGAGCATGTGCTTGTGTGTATTAACTGAGTCGCGGTGCACTAGTTATGATGTCTATGTATTGCTTTATTTGTGGCCTAGGTGAATGAGGTCAATTATATCATTTTGGAAAAATAAAATCATATAATGTAATTGTGACAAAGTATGGGTGCATAAAAAGTATTAACCACACACTACTGGAGATGGTGCTGTCTATTTCTCAGATTTGGAGAACAGAAAGACTACTGTTTATCATAGCTTCACAATAATCTCAGGAGTTTGTTTTCTTCTAGGTAAGGGCGTTAAATAGTAAAATTCTCCATCACTGAATCATATTATTAATAATAGAATTCCTTTTTGCTTATGCAGGAGACCTATTCACACTCTAAAACAGGTGATAGTAGACATGCACCTAGTTGTGTTTTTCCTACAGGTGTCTGACATGACCTCATGTTTTTAGGGCAGTAAGCAAGTTAGTTTTACAATCAATTAATATGTCTATTCATTTCTGGATCGATCATTTGGTCTATAAAATGTACTTCATGTCATATCCATATGACATTTTCAGACAATCCAAAACTCAAAGGTATTCCATTTTCTATCATATAAAAGACAACTGGAGCATATATTCTCTTATCATGGACTAGGGATTATTGTGCATTTTTCCTGAAAAAATTAATCTAAAACAATTTATCGATCATCAAACAGTTTATGAATGTAAATCGGATATGTACAAGTCTCAAACCTGCTTCTCTGACCTCTGCACTCAACTTGTCAAGTGTTTATTTGCACCACACAAACTTTATTATTTATCCTCAAATGTACCACTTCATTTTGCAATAAAAATTCAACATTAGTGCAGTGTGCAAATGCCCCTGCCTGGCTAGCCATGAATGATGATGCATACTGACTCACCCCCTTCCCCCCCAGGTGAGTAAGGCTTCATGTCACTTACTGGAACACACTCTCCAAAAACACAATGAAGGCTTCACACAAACATGCATATAACCCATTTAAATCATACAGGCCCAACTAATGACTCAAGGAGGGATTTTCCTGCCTATATTGCCATATGTCCATATCACCGCCTTCTGAAACCCAAAATAACTTCCAGTGTGCCCTGGACCAGGTGGTCTTTACACACAGTGAAAAGGATCAAAATAACACATGAACATTCATAGCCGAGGTTGTCATCACTTGATCAATGAGGAGGCTTTTGTATACACAGACATAAGAGATGATGTCAGATCTGATACTATTCTACCACATGGCAGAAAAATATTTACTTCATTTAAAATTGAAACTACATCCTCAGACAATGACTTTTTTGCACTTCATTGCAACGCAATGCATGAATCAATAGACTGAAAAATTTTGTTGGGTGTTTTATTCAAAATATTGATTTGTTCTCTGAAGTGGTGCAACATCTTTCCAATTGCCAGTAAAGTATTATATTATCTGTTCTAGTTTATTCAAGTGAATACTCTTCATCTGTAATAGTGCTTTAGAGAATGTCTGTGTTATGTGGGTACAGTTCCATAATGAGAATTAAATTAGATTTTATGCAGACTCACTGAGACAAAAGTAGGGTATCAAAATGCCTCTTGGCAATCCACTTACAAAGACACACATTGTGCTTCTGAGAGAAAAACATACAGTAAGGCCATTTCCTCTTATTGACGGTCTTGGCAAGTCTAATATTTACAGAAATGTTATGGCTTGACAACCCTCAATTAAACTTGTCATAACAGAGCCCATCCAAAAGAGAGACAGGAAGGAGGAGATGCTAGGAATGATGTCAGCTTGGCGGAGAGGAGAGGGGGCACGGAGGCATGTAAACAGCTGTTCTTGGGTTGTCTGTGGTGCAGTGGGATATCGAGCAAACCATGTGTTTGTCATGTTATCAGAATAACAATGTGGCTGAGTGCAGTGAGTACACTAGAAATTTGACCTGGTTAATCGGTGCTTCTAATGTAAAAAGACGATTCCAACACACGGGATTGACACTCTGAAACATGCCCGCACTTACAAAAGAGACATACTCTGTGATCATAGACTAAACAAACACATGCCTGCTCCAGTGTAGCAGCATTAGGAGTTTCACCCCCATCTATGTGCCGTTGCAGCTTCTAACTTTTACAAAAAGGCATTTGGGTGATCGGATCGGACCGAAACTCAATATCTTATGAAATAGCATTTGTCTTTAACTATCAATCTGTCCTTTTCACTGCTTTGAAGTTTATCCACTTTTGAAACAAAGCAGAGCTCACTGAAACAAAACGCGGGGGAGAGAGGGGAGAGAAAGAAATCTCTTTGCAATACATGTCTGAATTATTACAGCAATGTAAGTATGTAACCCTAGCCAAAGATGTGGAGTGCTTTTGGAGTCTGTGTAAATGGATCCAGTCAGAGGTGAAGGGAAAACAAGTCTGACCCCGTGCACTGTGCACTGGGGAGGTCAGTCTGCCTGTTTGGTTTTCTGAGTCTGGACCATGTGCTCTATTTGAAAAGGGGACAGTCTATGCTGATGTTGTAAATTACAAGGCAGGCATGGTTGGAGGAGTCTGCCAGTGTGTGTGTGTGTGTGTGTGTGTGTGTGTGTGTGTGTGTGTGTGTGTGTGTGTGTGTGTGTGTGTGTGTGTGTGTGTGTGTGTCTGTGTTTGTGTGTGTGTGTTTGTGTGTGTTTGCGCCTCAGTTTGTGCGTGCTTGTATAAATGTGTCTGTGCAAGTTCTTTGTGGCGTATTTGGTCCCTCTGCGAACCTGGTCACCCACTGACTTCATATTATCCCAGACTACTGGCTCACAGGAGCTACTCTGACCTCCATACAGTCCTTCCAGCCTCAGGCAAATAGAACAGAGTCCAATTCTAACGCTGTCTGATTCACAAATATGATTCAGTGTGGAGATGACGGGGCCCCTTAAATGCCATTTACCGGGCCCTGGCATGGTGATAATTGAAAATGTCAGTAAAAGTGCTTAGAAGAAATTCCATCAGGATTATCGCCCCAGTAACATCGACAGACAGAGGGCTTGTCTCTGGAGAACACAAAAGAACTTGTCTCCATATCATAAAACCTGCACTGTTTCCCTGCTTTTTTAATGAAACTGCTGCTATGCCAATCCTGGGAGGGGAGTTAGAGTAACATCTTGTTTTTTTGGTGGGAGTTGGCGATGGTGTGTGTGTGTGTGTTGGAGATGGGGGTGATGGAGGGGGTATAGTAGGGGCAGTTCCCCTCCCCTCTCTTTTTCGAAAGCCAGTGTTGTCGGTGCATCATATAAAAGAAGATATACAAGCAATTCACATGCAAATGTTGAGGGTGATTTAGAAAAGAGGGGGAGAAAGGGGAAATGTGCTATTGAAAGCCAGTGGAGGGATGGGAGAAGGGGGAGGGGGTGAGGAAAGGGGATGGTGGGGGGGTCGCATTAAGCGCTGGCGAGGGAGGTGTGAGGTGGCAGTGCTGTGAAACAGAGAGACATTTGTGTAATCTGGCTTTATGTATCACCACTTCTGAATAATAACATGAAAAAAGAGACTTACCTCATCTGCCTGGTAGAGCCAAGGCATAAATAAAAGGGCAGAACAATGGAATTACTATTACCCCAGCCTCTGCGTTGAAGCTACATCACCAGTATTCTTTGGAGGCACTGGCAACAAGATTAATGTTTTGTTAAATATCAGTGTGGGAGCATGTGAAGACGGGAGGAGGAGGGGTTGCTTACTGGGTCTTCTAAACTTAGTCAGCCCTGGCTCTCTTTGTAATTATGGTGTGTTGCTACGGATGTGTCCCACACTCTCCCTTCCTAAGTGTTAGTTGAGCGTTGTTATGGTATCAGATGCATGTATTTGTCGAGAGGATTATGGGTAATGTTCCGTGGCGTCTGATTGGACATGTGTAGCTTGCCGCACTCTGTTTTCATGACGCGTTCCTTGGCTCACAGCCCTCATGGCAAAATGTTCAGTGTTGCTGACCAAGAGCACTGAGACTGGCTCCTCTCCGTAAGGGCGCTCAGTTGTCTCTTTTCGCCCGTAGCCTTCTGATTTCAAATATTTTTGGAGTGGTCCTGTTGTGGAAATTTATGAACAAGGGACTATACTAAAATTACTATGGGGTGGGGAGCAGAGTTTAATTTTATATTTCAGGTTTTAAAATTGCAAGACCCTCCCCCGGATTATCTATCTTTTTTTTGGGGGGGGGGCTCTTGACATCTCAAAACAGAGTACAATGTTGGTAAAGATTTCAAACAGCGTGTAAATTTGAAGTGGAGCAAATGGCTAAATTTAAGCCAAAAATAAAAGAAGGCTGAACTTGAATTGTAGTATAGGCCGCTTTATATTTGCCGCTTTACATGCTTTAACTGTTTTGAGTTTTTTGATATAATGCAAAAGAAGGTGAAGGAGGAAGTGAAGTTGGTAGGATTCACCTAGTGTCAAGGGAAATATCCATCCCTGAAACTGACTATTTTATGACTTTTTTTTTTAATTAATCCTGCAGGGAATGCTGGCATTAAACTTTGAGATATTAACAAATAAAAAGAACCTTCTCTGCTCCCACTAAAAAGTCAGAATATCCTCCCCTCTGTGGAAAGAAGACATACATAAGCCTACCCCTTTACTGGCCTCCCAACTCACCTTGGTAAATTCTGTTTATTCCCCAAATGCAGAGTATTGTAGGCTCAATATCTTTTAATATTAAGATGCATTTGGAGTCTGTCTTAACATTCTTATCCCTACTCCCCTTCAAGAAAAATAAGTTATCATACAGGTTATTTTTCAGCAGCACTGTGCTTCACAGTTGTACACATTCTCACATATGAAACTATTAGAAACATAGTCATAATCAGAATAACTTTAGTGATCCCCACAGGACAATTGTTTTGTTACAATCGCACAACAAAAAGTTAATAAGTGAAAAAGTTCAAATGACTATAAAAAAGTAATGATGATGAATACAAAGTAAGTGAATTGAAGAATGAAAAAATGCAAATGTACAAAAAATAATGTATGTGATAGAATTGTCAGGCCTCATTGACATTAACATACAGCAGGTCCTGAGTCCTGTCTCCTCTAATAGTGCAGTCCACAAACAGGATGAAAGTCTTGTCCGGCTGCAGTCCCCAGAGATCATGAAGAAAGCATGTGGTAACAGAGTGGACGATATCACACACGGTTACTGGGTTAGTGGTGTGTGTGTGGGGGGGGGGTCCAGCATGGACGTAGAAAAGTTCGATGTCTGAGCTACATAAATGTCCCTTTACTCTTGTCCACCTGATGGTGGTGGACCAGAGGTGGGTGGTAACGATGGATCTTGAATATCTTCCTGTAGCCACGTCTCTGTGAAACTCATAACTCTACACTAACGAAACCCCTCTGATCCCTCGCTCCAACAGAAGGGAGATACGCCCTTCTATCAACAGGCTGTTTGTCTGGATCCAGCTCTTCCCTCAATGCTTCATTCCTCTTCTGCATCCTCTGTGTCTTCCAGTTTCTGTGGGGATTTCTGTTGTTCTGGATGCCATGCCTGCAGGCTTCCGCACAATCAGTTGGTCACTGGTGTAAACAATGTTACTGTGGAGTTGCTACATAGCAGTATAATACCTGAATGACAGCATTCAAAAAAGTTAGGTGAATGAAGGAAGCAATTTCAATGAAAAAAGCAGACCAAATGCCAGACCATCTACAAAGTATGTATAGACAGAGTATCCCTTAAATAAATTACCAGTAAAAATTTAAAAGGGTATGAAAAAAGAAGAAAAAACAGGAAAAAGTTGGAAAAATAAGAAAAAAGAGCAGGAGGAACTACAACTTGCTGCATGCATTGTTGGCATATGTGCGCAAAAAAAAAGAAAAAAACAACAACTACTCGGTTCAACCACAGACCTCTACTGTTGGCCACCAAGTAGCACTGCAGTCGGTTGGGGTTTGGTTCCTTGTTCAGTAGCACCTCAACAGTATTTGAACAGGCACCTTTCCAGGTCATTTGCACTCTTTTCTAACCTGTGGGTTACTGAGGTCCCCCATGCGTTAAATATCATATGAACACAGAATTTACACAGACCACCAAAACCAACAGTCAACAAGAGAGGCTCTTTACATAACTGAAAGTCCTAGGTAACATTGACATATCCCAGCTATCATGTACAGGTTTTTCATATACGCATTTAGTCGGTTGATGCAACATAAAAGTCTTTTAGTTTGATTTTTTTTCTACCTAAATTGCCATCTGCACCAGCCACAAAACTCTTTTCATTGTTCTGATGCAAATGTGAGCCACATTTAGTCATTTAATGACTTTCTTCTATTTTAAAACATAAACAATTTACATGTTAAAGCATTGACACAGAAGCATATACATTTACAAAAGTGACAGCTCTTCCTTTCAGAGAGAGGCCTCTGTAACTTCAATTTTAAAGGCATTTGCATGTGTGTGTGTGTGTGTGTGTGTGTGTGTGTGTGTGTGTGTGTGTGTGTGTGTGTGTGTGCACGCATGCATTTGTATATGTGTGTGACCGGACCAGACATCCTACCACATGTGAGTAGCAGGACTCACAGGGGGTGGCGCACCCACAATATTACACACCCCCATAAATCTATGACCCCTGTAGCATTTATGTCGGTGGCCTGTGATCTAGGGTGATAGGCATGTCCAGACATGACTGCCCTCCCTCCTGTGCCTCAGCTCTTTTCTCTGTAGCGTGTATGAAAGAAACAAAAGGTCAGAGGTGATTCTGGTCGCATGACGACGGGCTGACAAGCTCAGTTGCTAAGGGGATAGGTGACAGGGTAGCACGGACATGGGGTGACAAGGTGATGGCATGAGGTGACAGGAAAGTTACCAGGTGAGGACGGAGGTGAGTGACGGCATCTGACCGACTCACCTGCATCGAGTTTTCTCGCTCCTCTCCTTTGTCTGTCTTTCTTACTGTCATCCTTTCTCTATCCGTCCACCTCTCATGTCGTAGTCTCACCAGCAATCACACACTGCAACACCTTCAAACTCTTCCTACCTGACTTTGACAAGGAAAGTGTGTGTGTGTGGCCTTTTTTTTGTTTGAGATTTTGTGTGTGTGTGTGCATGTGTCCATGAGCTTGTGTGCAAACATGGAAGTGCTTTTGTACTTACACGTGTCGTGCTCTGTGCTATGTATTTGTGACCGATTTTGCTCTAGTCAGACCTTTATTGTCTGACTTTTTTCCTTCTTCATGTACTGTTTTAGACCTATTTAGGCTTTGTTCTGTGTGTGTTTTATGTGTGTATTTCACAGCTGTAAACATCCTTCATGTTTGCTCTCTTAGCTTTGAGTCACAGCAGCGACTCGCTGAAACAGCCGAGGGGGAGGCCTACATAGTCCTGCTGGCAGTTGAGGAGAACCAGGAGAGGAAATGAAAGGTACTCCCCTCATTTCATACACTAGCAACCTCACACACTGACTCAGCAACCAACCATGGCAAGTGGGTATATATGTGTGCGTGTATGTGTGGGTGTGTGTGTATGTGTGTGTATGTGTGGGTGTGTATGTATGTGTGGGTGTGTGTGTGGGTGGGTGTGCGTGTGCGTGTGTGTGTGCGTGTGTCAGCTTATGGCAAGCAAGTGCTTAACTGTTAAAGTATGCACTGGTCTACATATTATTCCTTCTAAGAATAACTTTGCATGGTTGCACAAATTGTTTGAGATCACTAGTCATATTTGCACAATCTGTAGTTCAGCAGTGTGTTCTCAGAGTATCAGGGAGACATTATTCAGCCGGGTACGGGAAAGCATTTGACCTGTCTGACCCTTCACACACCCAATGTCTTGTTCAGTGAAGCTCCTCCTTGCCAGGGAGGTGAGGGGAGACACAATAGCAGCACTCATTGACCGGGTTAATAAGTATTCTGTCTTGGTCCCAGTCAGATGCTCTTTACCTTCTAATACACTGTCTGTGTGTTTCCGTCTTCAAAGCGGCACAGTGACCTCATGTCTGCCTCACACAGCTTTTGTAAACTAATGAATGACAGGGGCCAGGGATTCTGCTGCTTGGTCGAAACAGGGCAGAGCCGTGTGTGTGTGTCTGTCTGTGAATTTGCACATATATAACTTTTCCCTCTCCCTTTTCCTTTTCTGACACTCCTATCTCATCTAACTTGTTCTGTATGTTACCAAGAGGAGTTGTGGATAACTGAAGAACAGTTGTGTAATTTTAGGAGAACAGTTTAGTGTGTGTATGTGTGTGTGTGTTTGTGTGTGTGTGTGTGTGTGTGTGTGTGTGTGTGTGTGTGTGTGTGAGTGTGAGTGTGTGTGGAGCAGCCTGGTGGGTGTTTGCTGGTAATGTGCTGTCACATTTTATATGATTAAATAGTTGTATGGGGCATGTCACTCTACACTTTGTCTTGGATCGTTACAGGTGCTCTTTTGGGGGGAAACAAAGACTGTTGTAATGAAGACAATATGACCATTCTGCTTCTCTAAAATTACCAGTAGTTTGATTGGTTGATTAGTTAGTCGGATTTATATATTTGTTTATATGAACATTTAGAATAATTAGAAATAAGATATAGCAAAATAATGTTTAAAAACAAGATTATAAATCATTTATTCCAAATCTAACCAGTGGACAGCTACATTATGCCCTGCTAGGTACATGATTAATTTATTATTGCTTTTGCAACATGCCTGTCCTGCACTATTGGCTTTCTCAGCC
Organism: Istiophorus platypterus; assembly: GCA_016859345.1. Taxonomy (NCBI): domain Eukaryota; kingdom Metazoa; phylum Chordata; class Actinopteri; order Istiophoriformes; family Istiophoridae; genus Istiophorus; species Istiophorus platypterus. Next base: position 24,568,568 of record CM029118.1, read on the forward strand.
TTTGATCCAAGGACGATCAAGAAGAATCAGATCTTGCCATGGATGAACTCATCGTCCAGATGTTCACATCCCGGATCTTTGCTTTTTCATTCACCACTGCATTTATTTTGTAAATAAACATTGTTTCCTGGGGTTCTTAGTGTGCAGTTCAGACTAGTTTGGGTGAGGGGGCTAAATATACTCAGAAGTAAGAGACTCCACAGCGAAATGCAACACCATTTAAAGTGTATCATTACTGTCAAAATCTTACAAAATAATAGTATAGTCCCATATTACAATATCGTTATTAAACTGATATATGGGCAGGTGACAGGTTAAAGGAAAAACCTGAATAAACAAGTGGAGAAATGTAATGAAAGCAGTTAACATCCCATCGTGCTCTGTGGCAGGCATAAAAATACTGAGTAGGTCCAGTTCAATCTGATTTTGTATCAAGATGGTGAGAGGAAAAGCTCTAAGTGACTTTGAGATGGGATTCACTGTTGTGGCACAGATGACAGGAGCTTCAGTCACAAAGAGGCTCAACTGGCCTGTTCTTCAATTGGAACAGTGACTAAACAGTGGGGAGGACGTCAATAAACGGTCAGACGCTGTGGTCGACAGAGCATATTTGATGACGGTCATGTATGTGCATTAGTGCAAAATATAAGGGAAAAAAATAGTGCCTTTGACTCAGAATGTCAATGCAGCACAGGATCAGCCTGTGTCAGCAGGAACCACCGTCAGTTACATAGAGATACTATCATAAACTATGATATAACAGAAGGGTTGCACTGCATAAACTGCTCATTAAAAAGTTGAATTCAAACATGAGAGTTGAATGGTGCAAAAAACAGAGGTACTTTTCGACCGATATGTGCAAAAAAGTAATATGGTCAGATGTGTCATCCTTCACAATATTCTTGTGCAGTTTAACACCAAGAGAACGGTCCAGGCCGGAATACTGGACCCCTACAGTGAGGGCATCCAGTGACTGTTACGCCTGGGGGGCATTTTGCCGGCACTGTTTGGGGCCAATTGTCTCTTTAGAGGCAAGCATCCCTTCAAATCAATACAAAGTTGTCCTGAGTGATCACCTTTATCCTATGAAGAAACTCTTCTATCCTGAAGGGAGTGATCTCTTCCAGGATGACAATGCCCCCATCCTTGAACACGGGGGTCACTGAATGGTTTGCCAAGTATGAAAATGATGTGAATCATATGCTGTGGCCTTTAAAGTCACCAGATCTCTCACCAGAACTCAACACCAATGGGAGACAGGACCGATGTGTTAGACAGCTCCTCCAACATCATCAAAACACAAAAAGAGGGAATATCATTTAGAAGATTCAAAGACTTGAAGAATCAATGCCAAGGAGCATTAAAGCTGATCTGGCAGCAGAGACACTGAGATAATTTATGTTGGTTTTTCCTTAAATTTCTAGGGAGATCTCTTCAACTTCCCGCAAATAATCTTTGTCATTATCTTTATTAACCTTCATCATAAAAAGAGTGTGTCAGTCACTGATTTGTGTTGTACCCGTGGTACAAGTTGTGCCTGTCTTTAAGATACAAAATGCTTTGCAGTTAGCCAGTTTTAAAAAAGAACATTATGATACATCAAAAAAGTAAAGTAAAGGAAAATTTAAGTTTATTTTGGAAACATTGGATACGCTTAAATTTGCTATTCCCAAATCACTACAATGGAGACGTCAAGTGGGAAGTTAGCATCACCCATATTCATACTGGCCACAATTATGGAAATAAGACCTAGGTTGCAGCATATTGGAATTTCCCTTTAAGTTTAAAGTGACATGAAACACAGCTAGTAAAAAACCTCACACACTTCGTAAAAAACAAATCATCATTAAATCCTTTGGTTTATATTGAAGGATATCTTCAATTTGAAATTCACATTTTTTTTTACTATTTCATTATTTGTTTTCAGATTTTTTTTTAATGTTTTGCATGTCACAACATAAAATAGACTAAATAGCATGAAGAAAAGCTAATAAGATTTTAAACTAGCTTGTAACCCAAGATACTGAGGAGACTTTAATCAGCTGAGCCATGTGGATGTGTATAAGGCACTGCTATCCTTTCTTACATCATCTACTAAGCATCTACTATCGCATCAATACATGAAATGAAAAACAAAGGGATAATAAAAGCATCTGTTTGAGGTTTAAAATTTGGTTTTAGAGTTTGCTGAATGTAGCAATATCAAAGAAGTTATTAATCAAAAAATCTGCTTTTTAATTTTGCTGTGATTGATTTTGCTGTAATGAATTGTAGCGGCTTGGCCACTAGCCAGTCAGTTTTTCATTATGGACATGTTGGAGCAGTTGTGTTCTGATAGACATGATGTAGCTTGCTTCAGGAAATGCAGATTGAATTTGTCTTGACGAAAATGGAAACCCTACATTACAGAGTTCTGCATATGGTTTTTTTGGTCTTACCTACTGTAGTACCTGCTGATTAAAAAAAAAAAAAAAAAACAAACCTATAACCTACATCAACTTTCATCTTGACTGTTGTTGAAAGGTATTCCTTCAGGTCCTGGCAAAATCCGACCTGGCAACCATCAGGTGTCCTGGCTTGCCCAGCCAGTTTGCTATCCAAAGCCAGAGGAGAATACTAATACACGAGGGACATAAGCCATCAGTGTCAAGGGAGGGGGAGAGGATCTGCTGCTACGTCCTGCTGCTGCCTGTTGTTTGTTTTCGAGAAGGTGCCACTTGGCTGTGTGTGCGTGCGTGCGTGTGTGTGTGTATGTGTGTGTGTGTGCGTGTGTGTGTGTGTGTCTGTATATGTGTGGTGTGTGTGTGTATGTGCGCGTATATGCGTGCATGCTTGAATGTACATGTCTTTCTATGGCTGGATGATGGTTCTATAGTTCTATGGACAAATTTTGGTTTGAAACTAGCTTTGTTTTCCACACCTTCAAAAACTTTAGAGTTTGAGAGTTTTTTATTAAGGGGGGGGGGGGGGAATGCATGCATGTGTCGTGTGTGTGTGTGTGTCTGTGTATGTGTGAGAGTGAGTGAGTGAGTGTACATGCGTGCGTGTGTGTGTGTGTGTGTGTGTGTATGTGTTTTGCTAAGGGCTATGGGTCTGGATGGAGAGATAAGGCCTAGTTCATCCCTAATGGCTATTGAGTGTGTCTCACAAGATGACAGCCTGCTGAGAGCACCTGGCTGGCACTCTGCACAGCCCCACACTCATTTTCACGATGTGGGAAGCCAAAAGGAACAGTTTATGCATGTGCATGTATGTGCAGTTCTCACTGAATAGCCATGAATTGAGATGTCATGTGATCTGCTCTCTAACTGTCATTTTCAAGTCTCTTCAAAAGGAGAGATGGAAAATTCCAAACCTTGGAGGTCATGCACTGAGGCCGACAGACCTTTTATTTTGCTCATGCAAGACTGAAAAAGGTAACAGTCTTTGTTTATTGAATTTTATAGTTTTTTATGTTGGGCACGAAGAAGAAAAACAAAATTTGCCTGCAAGTTAGTAAGTGATTTATGTCATGTTTGGACAAGTATGAACAATCCATCTTTATGCAGGGTCTTAATTTCCTTAAAAATATCGCTATTATTCCTTAGAGAGGAATGTGTGTCTAAATCAGAAATTTAGTGTGTTGATTTAGGACATAATATAATACACCCCTTCAAGAATACAGTCTCTAATACATTTGTTTAAAATTTATGATGATAGGTTGTTTTTTTTAATAGAGGTGTACAGTACCAACTGTGAAGACAGTCACGAGCATGTAAAATGTTATTTGTTTTTTTTAATTTCATACAGCAGCCACCAGTGAGGTTTGTTCCAGGCTTATTCCAGTAATCATACTTGTCAGAGCCCCTCCACACAGTATGGGTGAGACACCTCGCAATTACTTATCTGCATTTTGTTGAGACGTTTATAATTCCCACAACCTAATACAGGAGCATCGACTCAAATTACAGGCTTTGAGTTACACGGTGAGAACTTATTTATTGTGGCACCTTCTCTTTCTTTGCTGGTGTCAGTCGACTACAAAAACCTAATTAGTGCTTTCAGCTCAACACCCATTAGCTGAAACCCGATCCTTGGCCTGGTGGAGAAAAATAATTATGACATTCTTCCTATAAATCATTGGTTATGTCCTGTGCCCCTTCAATGGAAATATGATTTCCCACTACAAATTGTCCAACCTGTTTTATGTTCTCCAACACATAATTAAAGCCTTGGTGTGTGTGAGAGGAAGTAATTTTGTTCAAAGGCTTTTGGCAACAGCGGTGCTATGTCTTTTCTGCTTGTTTAGAGAACAGCTACTGGCAAACCTGGACATGTGAGCTATGTAATGGATTAGGAACAACAGCAGCAACATGTGTGAATAACCTATATTTATCAGTCAGGCAAGTTACATGGGAAATGAAATACATCATTGAGTGGCAAGGGTGATCTGAGGGTCATCAGGTACAGTGAGGGCCACAAGCAAACCCCTCTCTGACTTGGAGTAAAAGTGTCCACACATTAGGGCTGACTGGGCCAAACAAGCCTGCTTTATTCTCTTGGGGAGGTTTGCTTCAAACCAAAAGTAGCCACACGTGAACTAATGAGTCCAGTGTCACTGAATGAATGAATGGATGAGAAAAAATGTCCCAGGTTAAACCTACATAAGGTTGACATGTACTATGAACTACTATACCCAACAAGTTGTTAATGTAATGAATGATATGGGTGTTCAAACTTTATATGAACCTTTTGTACACAGGGATATTATCTCTTTTGTCCACTTGTTTACTATATATGATCTATTCAAAAATATATATTACTCACACAGCTATTTCGATTTTGCATCAGTTTTTCTTCACATACAGTATAGTTCCTAGGCCTTGGCGTTCCTGACATTTGTATTGTGTGGCAAAACATCTAGTAAATTTAGGTCATTTAGGTAAATATCATATTGAAATAAAATTTTCATGGTTCTTATTGAAAAGGTGGTAGTGAATAACACTATCCCTATGATCTTCAGCTAAGTCCCACTGTTGTTTTATATACCTATAGTTGAATACAGGTGCATCCATTTATTAAATAAGTTAATGTACACTTACCAACCAGCAAGAATTCTATCTATCTATCTATCTATCTATCTATCTATCTATCTATCTATCTATCTATCTATCTATCTATCCATCTATCTATCTATCTATCTATCTATGTAATACTTCTATGGTTCATAGGGTTGGCACTTGAGAATACTTGGGCTTAACCCTGCTTATTGTTGTAGTGGATGGGCTAATCTCCTTCATACTTGTAATCCCCCTGAGGCAGGAACATTAAGTTATAGTCCTGTTTATCTATGTCCTTCCAGGCAGGGAAAGGTTAGACCGTTACCCTGCCTGTGAGTGTGCATACACTGTATATGTGTGGGAGGAAGCGACAGCCTGTACCAACGTCAGTCAACCAAATACATGACTGTCTGAGTGCCTTCCAGAGGTCATAGGGCAAATCTTGTGGTAATCTGCTAATCCAATTGGCCTGCCGTATTCACATGATCTGCCAGGCTGCTGGACAGCCATCTTCTGTTCAGATACACATACACACATATATGCCGGCAAACACACACACACACACACACACGTCTGTTGTCCACAGCCTTCTCTCGCGCCAGTCTTTGAATCCATGACACCGGCCTGTTTGATTCCACTTAGGATTGAAGCAGATTAGTGAAGGTGACTCCTCAGGGGGAATTCCGCTGCATAATTGGCAGAATTTATAAACCAATTAAAAGCAAATTCTAAAGAGCAGTATTCTGCAGCTATTATTAACTCTGTGTGATGGGATAAGCAGGGGCCCGCTGATGCATGCGTGCACACTTCCTATCATACAAACAACTGTACAATTGCGCCTGTGTGCTATTTGAAGTTAAAATCCTGTGGTCATCGACAAAAGAGTTCCTGTGTAGGCAAACTCTGACTGACCCTGTGAATGCCTCAGAGTCATACATGTGGACAGTACCACAATATATTCTCTGTCTGATAACCAGCATGTTGGAAAATTAAAGAAAGTTACCTGCTTTTTATATTTTCCCATGAAGACATAAACAGAATCAACCACATCATAGTAAGCAGGCAGTGCATTGTGCATTCCAGGAATTTACACACTCAGACATGTACCTTGCATAGGGATACTTTAGCGTTACACTTAGCCTGGCTTATTCATTACGGGAGGGTTTCTCTAATCCTTAGCCCGCCCTGCCACCCTGTATATGCTAACATGCCACATATGAAAGGAAAGTACTGACTACATGTGGTTCCAGTGCGAACATAAAATAAAACAACCAAATCATGGCTGGCAAGCTGTGAGCGTGTGTTGCGCTCTGCAGCACCAAAGCCGAGGCTTAGGAAGGGACTGGATCCCATTTCCCAGGCTGAAGTGGGACCTGAGGGCAGAGTGTGGTAACTCAACTAATTGCAGGATATTGGTCCTCGGATGATTAGAGGAGGACATTGGTTGCCTGGTCTGTGATGCAAGCGGACCAAGGTGAGACTAATGATGGATGCATTTTTTATGTCTTCACATAAGTCTGTATCCTACAATGAAGGCCTGCAGCATGGAGACAAAGAGAGCAGGAGCAGCAAGATTTCCTGCTAGTTTGTCGGAGGGACCTCCATTGTAGTGTAGAATGATCACTCAAAGATCTGATGTGATCATTTTTTCTCAAGGATAAGAAATGTATCCGAAGAAAGATGACGGAAGTATAGCCTAACCAGTTCTCAGTTTTTAAAGCTGATACCAATATCTATATTAGAAGTTTAAAAATCCACAAGCAATACATCTGCTGTTACTTAATGTTGACATGATCAAACATGTTGAGAGACGTTTTGATAAATATTCATTAAATATAGTTTGATGTCATTGCCACAAAGATAAAAAAAAAGGATCCCAAAAAAAGGAAAGCTTTTTTCTAATCTTTATTGTCAAAAGGTAGCCAAGATTATAGTTTGGGCCAGTTTGGTATAAAAACTAGCAAAGAATAACAAGTGAAATATAGTGAATATTACAGGCTGGTGTAATTGTATCAAAAGAAGAATTTTCTTTTAATTTGTCAGGGGTTGAACTTAAATAAACAGTGGCCCACATAGTGCTGATTTTGTTGAGGGTAAGAAACGAATGATTGTGCTTTCTACTCAAGACCAAAGGTTGATTTTAATTTAGTGTCACATTTTTATATCTTGTGTTCACTATTGTTTAAAATAACTATCATGGTTTTCTTGAACTTGCACATTGTGGATAGTTTTACACCCTTCATCTGAATTTAGTGTTCAGCTGAAACCTGTTGAATTAAATCCTAACTGAACAGTGCAACAGTAAATGTATGCTGAAGTGTGTATGCTGTAACAGAATGGTGGCAACTGTGACATGTAATTCAGTTAATAATATAGAAAAATGCATATATACTAACTCTTTCCTTTTATTATAGATGTCTCAAATCATGTGCAACAAGCGGTAATTATTTTGCTTTTGTTTGATACAGCTGGCCCAGATCTTCAGCTATGCTTCACTCAGTTGTTTGTGTGTCCAGAAATGTTGGCCATACTGCGCAGGGGCATTCTGGAACCAGTGAGGTGTTACAGTCCCTCTGTGCAGACACCAACCCTTTGATTCTGTGTCTTCGTTTAGTAGCCCCCTTTGTTTGCAATGTTTGTTTGATGTTACTTTAGCAGAAAGAGACAGACACCATTGAGTAGTGGGAGTGCTGTTCTGCTGCGTGCCATTCACGCCTGCTGTAGAGCGCACAGAGTCAAACACAACAAGGGTAGGCCATTGTTTACCAGTGGAACTAATCACCCTGATGGCACCTCCATAAATCCCCCTCCCTGTCGACAGTGATTGGAGTGTACCTATGTGTGACCATGGACAATACAAATGCGCCAAAGGCAAATAGAATGGGGGTGCACTGAGGCAATATTTAGCTTGGCCAGATGGCTGGTTGCATGGAGCAGACTTCTTGGCCCTCCACATCTGCTCCTTGTGATGTGCCAGCAACTGGGTGAGTCTGGCAGCTTTACTTGTTAGGGCTTTCCTGTCCACCCAGGTTTGTCCCACTGCAGAGTGATGCCTTCCCACTTTAACCTGTCTGCTGGAGGATCCCTTCCCACGCTATTTTTACTTCAAGGCTCCAGGTATTTTAAGAGAGGCATCAGTGCCGGGCCCAGTCAGACTCCTACCCCTCTGATTTCTTTAGTCTGTTGTCCTGGAAGATGATCAGATTCAGACTTGTGGTGTGGTCCTGTTGCATCATCACTCCACACACAGAAGCTTGCTTTTGCAGCTGTTTAATATAAATTCTCCTCAAATATCTTTGTCCAGATGGTTTATTTTTACAAACAATACACAGGACTGCATTCCTACTGAGCCCCCGCCCCTTGCCCCTTTACTGTCTGTCTAACTAGGCAGCTTCACTTCAGAGGAGCAGAAAGACAGGCGCTATCATGTGGAGTATGCACAGATGGTCCAGTGACACTGCTGTCATACAAACAGGCTTCAATAAAAAAGATATATACACATGTATCGGTATGAATACATAAGCCATTCATTTTCAAAGGAGGAGACATGCACGTGGACCCTTCATATGTGAGGAGACAGATGTGCGGAGAGGCAGAGAGGAGAAAAAAAACGGCATGTATATGGATTTTGGATTGTGTTTATTTTAATAGGATACATACCCATTTGTCATAGATCACTAGGTGTCTAAATGATTTCCAGATGACAAAACCAGTGTTGTGTTAATGTCACTGATATTCAGTGGCTGAGTATGTCTCCCCTCACTGCAGCCAGACACACCATATAAGAAAGTCCTGTGATTTATAAGCTTCAATTCTGGACATTAAGTGCTGTTTAGACATCAGGGCGTCACCTGTTGAACCTGTTGTCCGAGAGCAAGACACTGAATCGACATCCAGAGGTACTGTGTAATAATATAGGAAAAGTAGCGAAATAGCAAAAATAAAACAAAAAATTTGCAGTAAAGTTTATTTCCTACATTTTAAGTTTTGAAGAAAACAAATGTAAGGATTTTCTACTTTTCCATGTATAATTTTGAATTAAATATCATTTGATTTGGAATTGCTGATGAGACAAAATTCAAAAAAGAAAAATAAGTTTACAGGTTTCATTTTTTGGCTCCTGGGACTTAAAGGGGAATTTTCCACTATTTCATGATATTTTATGATCAAATGATCAACAGATTAGTTGATAGTGATCAGCTGCCGCCCCCCATTTCTATAATTAGCAACACGTATTTGTTTGGAATGATAAAAGACGCTCAGGCTTTTAAGTAGGAGCAGTGTTGACTACTGTAACTGAATAAACAATATACCAAAACATATTTCAAATCCCCTGACTGAAAATCAAAGGAAGACACCAATTTGGTCTTTAGACAGGAAAAAAATGAAATACATAATTTGTTTAGATGAAATGATCTCCTGGGTTTGAGACCTCTTCTCAGGCTTAAAGAAACAGTATTGTGAATTCCATCGCTGGGAAAAAAACAACTTATTAGGGTGGGGTTTTTTTTTTGTTTTGTTTTGTTTTTGTTTTTTTTCAGTGTAGGTTCTATCCTGACCCCCACCCTCACCTCTCCCCAGGCCTCACTGCCACATCCACTGCACATCCTCTGCTCCCTTCCGGGCCCCAAGCTCTGGAGCCTCACAAAGGAGCCCTAACAAGAGAGAAGAAAGAGCCAGTGCCACTTGGACGGGATTACATCCTAGTAAGATTCTTCAGTCCTCTTGGCCAGCCGCCCCTTAACCCTCCCTTTCCCTGATTAGAAAGTGAGCAGGGAAAGGCTGGCTGGATATAGAAAAAAGGTCCAATGAAGTGTTACACTGTTGTATGGAGTAGACTTGCAGAGAGTCATGTCAGTCTGGTCTCATCAGGAATTCTGCCACTGAGGTCACTTTGAAGAGCATGACTTATTTTTTTTAGTGTATGTTCAAGCAGAATTACATTTAAATAGCCACTTAAATATATTTCCTATATCACGTTACTGCGGAATACTGGTAATCTCTTCTAATAAGCCTAATGAAAACCTAAACTAAATTCTAATGATAAATCTTCTAAAAGTATTGCAAACTTTATCTTTAGTTCATGCTCACATGTTGAGAGTGAGGGGCCAGGGCACCAGAAGCCTCAGGTTTTAATTTTTCCTTTCTGGACCTTAATACCTGACTCCACCCATCTTATCCTCAAATCCCATGTATGCCCTTGGTCCTACTTCATCTGTCTCCTCTCCTGCTTCCTTTGCTGTCTACATTATATGCCTTTAGTTACACATGTAATTGCCAACATCAAATCCCTCAATATTGTGACTTGATATTTTCTTTCACGTCATCGAATCAAGCCTACATCTAAGTAATTTTAAAACCTTAACAGTTATGTATATCTATACACTTTTTTTTAAGAAGTATATTTTTTGCAGTGTAGACATCTGTGATGTACACCAATGAGGGTGAGTGATGGCCTCTATGTCCCACTTTTTATGCCACCTGAGCCACATGCCCCCTCCAATTGTGGTGGAAGGGGTCAGGTGACAGGTGGACAAAACCCAGTAGCTCCAGAGTAAATGATGCATGCCTCTGGACCAGTAAATAAGAGGCAAGGTGCCATTAAGGAATTGTAGCCTGCATATCTGCCATTCCTGCTCAGCTAGTGGCGATGTTGGGGGGGGGGAGTCACCTGATAGGGCCGTCCATTATGAGTGTAGTGTGTTTGTGTAAAATTGCTGTAAAATTATCCAAATTATTCTCAAAAAGGGTGCATATGCCTCTGTGTGTCACTACATATACGAACAGCCATGTGTGTGTTATTTGTGTTTTAATGGGGGGATGGGGGAGTTTAGTGATGTATGTTGTTGAATTAGTGGTCAAAGGCTGCAACACATTCAACGAAAAAACCCTGCATCAAAGATAAATGGAAATTACTTTGGGGCTGATGGCATAGACCAGATTATAGTTGTTTGTAGATGACAATAATAAAAGCCGTTATTCTTTTGTTGTTTCTTTTCTAGCTTATCTTCCAGGGAGATGTCTGAGAGTCATTTGTCTGACAGTTGTGAGGAAGGTTAAGTAATGCAACAAAATAACCACTGCATCCTGTTTCAGCCTTTTGTCATGAGCATTAGTGAATTCATTTTTTATTTTTTACTTGAGCCAGTGCAAGAGATGAACTGTTGATGTTTATGGGAAGTTGGTATTGTTTAGAGAACCTGTCTAGAGGCAGTTAACCTCCAATCTGAGAGAGAGAGAGAGAGAGAGAGAGAGGTAGAAAAACAGAGTGATGTGGGGCTGTTCTGGCTTCCCTCAGAAGCTCCATCATTCATTGGAGCCAAGGAGGCAGCTGCTTGCTCGCCCAGCCAGGGTTCCCCTTAGCCAGACCCCGCAGCACTTCTCTGCTTCCCTCTGGAGCGAGGCTGTGGACTGACGAGGCCTGGAACTCCTCCGTCTTGCACGTCACAGCCAGGATAGAAGCCGCCAAGCCAGCCAGCCAGGCAAGCCCCCTCCCCAGCCCCAGTTCTCAGTCAAGCCCCTTTGTGGTGCTCCACTGCCCAGTAATTGATGCCTTGCACTGGGGATACATTTAATCAGCATAACAAGGAGTTGGTAGGAATAAAATGATCTTGTAAAGGCGCTTCAAAACTCTCAGGACAAGCTGGATCAGAGTTTGTGGGAAGAAGGGTGTGAGATCTGAGTGCGTGAGTGTGTAAGCATGCATGCACTGTGCACTCTTGTTCTCTTGCACATGACTGTTTGGAATCTCAGACACTCACCTACATCCTCCCTGTCTCCCCCGACTACCTCTCAGCCCTGACTCCATCCCAAAAACACAACTGCAGGCCAACAAATTTCATTACTTCAGCCCTAAACTACACAGTTTTAGAGCCTTCTAATTATTCGTCTCTCAGATGTGGTTGTGTTGAGAAAGGCTGTAAATCAACAGAAGCAGGAGCAAAGGCCTGGAGCTGTGAGAAAACTGGAAACAAATGATCTGCCCCATCCCCTACTCTTTCCTGCTCTCACCATCCTTCTTTCCAACACCTTATCTCACTGACCACCTCCTGTGACTTCCAGGGATGATGAAAGTTGAAACTGAGAGACTAAAATCAGAGGATGTATGGAGCATGTGGTCTGGATGGTCAAGGGGCTTGCTGTAAAGTACTGAAGAGGCATTAAGCCATACACTGAACCCCCTACGAATGTTGACATCAGCCAAGAAGTGGACACTTTTTATCCAACACTGGCCACTGAGGAGCTCCACTGAAGCAGTTGGGGGTGGTGTGTCTTGCTAAAGGGCACCACAACAGTAGCTGTTGTGAGGTACGTGGTAGTGAGATGGCCAGCAGACAGCTGAGTGATACCTGAGACCAGGTCTGTCTGTCTGCGCCGCAGTCTATGACTGCCTGTAATCAGCTTCTTTAAAGGTTCCAGCCAGTAATTGCTCAGTATAGCCCCAAGATAGCAATCAAAGAGATGCTGAACTCTATGCTCTCCCTCTCTCTCTCTCTGTCTCTTTCCCTCTCTCTCTCTCTATCTTTCTTTCCTCTTCTCTCCCACTCTCTTTCTGCTGCTATACATTTGGATGAATTGTAAAGAAAGCATATCAGCATCTGTTTTTTAGTTTTTAAGAGAGGAAAATCCATTCAAATTGAACTAATGGCAAAATTGATATTGCTTTGAAGAATGCCCCCACCCACCCTCCCCTCCCCCACGCCCCCCTTCTCTCCAGTCTCTGTCCTGGTTGCATTTTTCCACGTTCTCTGTTCTCTTATCTTTTAACAATTACAAGAGCAGTCTAATGGCCCTCTTAAGTTGCCTGCCAGCTGTATTTAAAAAATAATGTCTTCTTCGTCATCTGTGGGCAAATGCAGCTATGTTAAGGTTCATTCGCATGTAAGGATTGTTGATTCCTTTCCTCTGAAGTCATGATGAGGGCATTAAAGCTGTTTGTCTGGGCATGAGATGTGAGTCTATTCGTGAACAGATCCCATGATGTTATGTCAAATCTGTCAACCAACGTAAGGTACCAAGCAGCGTTTGATGTGGTATGAGTTCCGGATATCCAAAGCTGTTAATTCAGCACATGCTAATGGCAAGGCAAAACTGTTAGTTGATCAACCAGTGAGCTGATTCCTGAAAAGCAGCGTATCAAGTTAAAATACACATTTTCTGGTTAGAGTTTGGTCATCTTGAGAGTTTTTGTGGGCTGCTGGCTTGATAAGTTCAGGACATCACATTGGTTTCTGGTAATTTATAACATTTTTAGTATGTCTTGCTTTGGATGTAATGCTTTGTCAGTGTTTACTTTTATTAGTGTCACTACATAATGTTTTGTTTCCCGGTTTCAGCAACATGTACTTAGTACCAAAGCACGCATGGGACTAATTTTATGTATTTATAAAGTTGTACTCACATTTTATATATCCTTGTTCTGCACTGTTGCTATAAACAGCATGGTGAAATCATCTGTTAACTCTCATGAGAGGAGTGATGTAACAGACACCTGCAGTTTAGCAGATGTCCCATCAATTATCACTGCCTGTTCTTGACCAGCCTCACCCACCACCCACCCTCGGAGGTGGCCCCAGCCCAAGTACACCTGTTTGTCCTTTTCAACAGAGACCTGATGTCATTATCATTTCATCCCACTGTATGCAATTTTGAAGCTGATTTTCAGCATTTCAGTTTTTGCTGATAGACTACACCCCTTAATGACATTAATAAAAGTTGCATTCTGTACATAAACCCAACATGAACACCGTCGGGTAGCATGCTGTCATTTAGTACTTAGTTTGATGGGCTCTTTGCTAAACTTTAATGCCAGCTTAGCCTATGTCGAACTGAATTCAAGGGGGGAAAAATGAAGCAGTGTGTCCTTTCCTCTTAAGACTTAGAAGCTAACCTGCTTAAGAATTTCCCTGACGTGGGATATCAGGTGAGGATCATCCAGCATGCAGGATCAAATCTCATCATCACCAAGCACGCAAAGCCGCACATGTTAATACAGAGGAAGCACAGGAAGGGTAGAGGAGTGACAGTGACTGAGAGAGAGTCAAAGTTAAACCTCAGAGGAAATGGAAGAGTGTAAACAGAGGCAGAGCAAGAGAGAAATACAGAAGAGAGGGAGTGAATGAGTCAAGGGGATGTGGATATAAGTCCTGCAGCTCAGCTGAGGCTAAGTAAGATATAGAATAAGAGAGCGAGAGAGAGAGAGAGACTGAGCAGGAGAGAAAGAGCAATACAAGCCATGTGTTTGAAGTTGATCACTGTAGGCCAAACATCTAAAGAAGACAAGGCTTAAAATATGTTACGCTGCAGCCTGCTTGCGTTTAATAACAGATGTCTGGTCTCTCCATCTCTGGCAATGGTTCCCTATTCAGGTTGGTCTGACCAAGTGAATGAATAATATATTTTTTTCTTTTCTTTTTAACCTTTACTCAAAAAACTCCTAGTCCTCAACAGCCTTCTGTGCACTAGCAAGGGTATAGTGCCTTGCCTGGGGGCATTTTAGCAGTACTTGTTGCGGGAAAGGACAGACACATTACTCACTCACTTATCCCCACCCAGTTTTTCCCAGAAAGCTTAAGAACTCAAAGTGGCAATCATCAGTCCCTAGTCCCATCCTCCTGAATACAGAGAACCAGAGCAGTAATAACCCAACTGCAAATCTTTCCCTTCTTTTGTCAGCTTTGCTCCATACGTTCCTTCCTTTCTCTTCATGGAAGAATGCTCAGCCACGTTTCCTCTTTAAGTGTGTAATTACTCCATGGCCAGAGCGGCCCATACATTTTCCCCATGTAGTGGCATCGCTGGAGATTTACTCCTAATTTATAGCTGCACAGAGGTTCAAAGTTTTAATAATATTTGGGTAATATAATGGCAGCTTCCCCTCGCCCATGTGATGGATGAAGACTGGACCGAGGCATTGCAATTCTGAGCATGACAAGATATTGGCACCAAGGTGTGCATGCCTTTATAGGGGCTGGCAATGGCATGAGAGCAGAGCCAGAGGAACTTCATGAATTATAGATATGAGACCGAATGATTGGGGCTGAGGCTGTGTGAGCGATGGACAAACGGGGCAGGATGTGGCTGATGCACTGCTGTCCCTGTTGTCCTGCTGGATGCTGATGCTCACATAGATTAATGATAGGATGCTGAATAAAGTAGGTCCTGTGTCAGAGCAGGTCATTGGCAGTAAAAGGCGAGTCTGTCATGAGACGCTGTCGACTCCTGATGGCAAGTCAGATGTGTTTTTTAAAGTACTTTAGACATACAGATCCATTACAGGGGCTTTAAAGACTTTAGAAAATCAATGGAGAATCCCACATCCCTTCTTTTAAATTACTGAGTTCATGTCTGTGTGAGCTCAAGAGTGTGACAGAACAATACTTCAGCGGCAGGATGTTGCTGAAGTCACTTCAGGCCTAAAAATGTCCCAATATTATTTAGAAATCTAGTTTTTCAGTTACTTGGATAGAAAGCATGTAGAACTTTTAACTTTTTTAACTTTTAACTTTTTCTCAATAGCAATAATATTGCTACTTAGAGAATTACACATTTCATCATTTTAATTATCATTATGAATTGCTATCTGTCTAGTGCTGCAAGTAATTACTTTCTTTATCGGTTAACCAGCAGATTATTTTCCCAATCAATCAACCGTTAAGTCTACATAATGTCAAAAATGACCGTCACAACTAATCAGAGCCACAAGGTAAAGTCTTCAAAAAAAATGTTTTCTCAAACTGACTTGCTAAAACCAGCATATCCTCTTTTGAAAAGCTATACAACCTTTGAATGCTTTTGTTAGAAAAAGTACTGAAAAAAACATTGCTTATTAAAAGAGTTGCAGTATTTTCAGTCGTTCCACTAATCAACTAATTAAATAATCATCTCAGCTCTACTTTTGTCCCTTATTTTTCGTTGTGGCGATTATGATTTCCTGATGTTAACTAATTCAGATGCTCTATTTCCATTCCCAGAGTTAATTCACTAATGATAGTAATGTGAATTCATACCCCCGTTGTCCTCTCATTCCTCTCGTCAGTTTTTATGCCAGTTCACATTTGTAATACATGGAATTAAACATTGCCATTCTGTTTTAATGAACCACTTGTTGAGGAGCATTGATTGTGCAGACATTAAGCCCATGCTCAGATAAGATAACACAGAACATTCTCTAATCTAGCTCTGTCCTACTTCACACTTGACCAGATGGAGATGTTTTTTTTTTCTATATCGTTGAAAGAAGAGAGAGAAAAAAAATCTCTTTAAAAATTAATACATTATTTACACCCACCAACGGCTTACCACCCAGTGTAAATCAAGTCCACAGCAGGCTCTACTCAGTCCCTCTTAATGACTTCTAAAACATATGCTTTTTTTAATCTTTCTCTTCTTTTTTTCATTGCCTCATTGCTGCCCTGGGCTTTTTTGCTCTTTATTAAACCATGCATGCAAACACACACACACACACACAGAGTGTCATTTCCACAGCGATAAGAGGAGAGCAGTTCCTCCGCTTTCCTGATAAAATCTGAGGAAGGGCATGCAGTGACCCCCCCCCAATCCAACCCAACCCAGCCTACCCTCTTTCTTCCTCCCTTTTTCCCTCTTTCTCTTACCCCCTCCTGGAAGGAGAAGGAGGGGCAAATGGGTGACAGGTTGTATTAAGCTTGACCTCATGTCCAGCAGGGCAGCTGCCTTCTTTGTCAACACTCGTCAGATAAAGTCAGCCAAAGAGGCCATTGTTTTGGCAGGTAACTGTTTTTAAACGCACCTTAAAGATTGACTTGTGGGCGGCACTGGGAGATTACCACCTGAGATTTACTAAAATGGTCAGTGATAAAAAGAACAGTGGGACTTAAGCAGGGTGGGTAACTGATCTTAATTTACCACAGGGAGAGGGGCTCCACAGCCACACCTACAAACAGAAAGGGTCTGAGGATGAAAGCCCTGGTCACTTTGCCATCAATTAGCAAATAACAACAGTGGTTGGACTATCTCTCAGACAAAAAAAGAAGAATGGTATACACATTTGATATGGGACAGTGAGAACCAGGCAGGCAGAGAGATAAGTTTCCAGGCTACTATCTAGGTGACAACAGGGAGGATAGGCAATGTTCTAAATAATGCTGCAAGATAATTATCCTGTACCTTGTGTCATAAAAATTGTCCTTAGAAAGGAGCAGAAATTAAGTTTAAATGAGGAGATTTCAAGGAAAATTGTGTTGTACATTTAGTTTCAATTTCAATACTGATTAACTGAGGCTACTGTAAACTGAATGTATTTCATGTCTGCAGCTTTCTGTGCATGTCAAGCTTTTCCTTTGCTTAATAAATATTTTGAGATTAAAAGCAGTGATCCTACAGATGTTCGGGCAGACATGCACAGCTAGCGTATGTTTTTCGTGTTAAGAGGATACATTTAATTCAACTAGAGAATAATTATTGAAAATACTAGGCTGCAATCCTAATCTGGGGTCCAATCAAAGCATGAGCCTTAGTCAGATTAAATCTATCCCCCACATTTCCATCTGCTTCAAGGCATCTCCAAAGAAATACACATTTTTCTTTAAAGGAGAAAACAACAGAATTAGATGCTGGCCTGCAGCAGTCTTAAAATCAGTGTTTACTGAATCAGTATGGATTAAAGAGAGGGCCCTCGTGCTGGCACAGAGGCAAGTCTCCACAAAAGGACAGAGCAGCATTCCTAAAGTTCCTTGACCCAGACTTACAAACACACAAACATTCACAGACATGCAATTGCTCCACCATTACCAAGCCAATGACTTTATGTGCAATCAGCTTGTATATTGCTTGGGTGCATTCTTAAATCCACAGCAGCAAAGTTGGGCTTCAAATTGACAGGGGGATTATTAAACGGGATGTTAAAATGGTGACATCATCATACAGTTTTGTCAGAGACCGTGGAGGCAGCTACCATCACCTGTCACTTTTCACCTTTTCCGCCCTGTTGTTGCTTTATACGAGGATGAAATTGGAGATGTTTCTCTGAAACACTCTCAGTTCAGACTAGGTCAAGCGGTCTGCAGCAGGCCGCTGCATTCAATCCGGTTTGTCAGGTGCATGTCCAGCTAGTTACCACTTAACCCCGACTGTGAGCTTGTCACCTATGGTAAACACCGGGATTGTGCCAGTATTAGTTGGATTGGCAGGAGTGGAGGAGGGTCTCAAGAAAGAAAGCTAACAGCAAAGTTTTGCAGCAAAATCGATTTATTCCCATGGGATGAGCACACTTAGTGGATTCACGCACACTATCAAAATAAACTTGCTAAAATTTTTAATTTCTTTGAATTTCTTTGAACTTTGACCCACAAATTTAAAGAGTGAACGAAAACCCAGAGTTGAAAATGGAAGAACTTATCATAGCTTAATAAGTGTCTTTTCCCATCCAACTTCAAGGAACCCTTTTCTGTCAGAATATACACTGCTCCACAATGGTATTTAAAATAACTGTGAACTTATTTTCCCGTAAAACTTAACTAACCTGCTACCTGACAGTTAACCGGTTCATTAGTTAGGAGAGCTTTTTTCCTCTTTTAGTTTCTCTTTGTTGAAAAAAAATATGTACAATCCTAGGAGGAAAACGCCAGGAGGGACTAAACAGCCCTTTACAGAGAAAACAGGAAGAAGCTCAGGGAGCTTTCATAACTGACTAAGCCTGGCAAGCTAATTTGCCCACTGCAGTGGTTTACCAGCTAGCCCACTTTACAAAGTTGCAAACAGATTCAAACGCTATGCTCATTCTTCCCTAACATTGCACTGTAAATAATAGTCGGTCATTTCGACACTGTTGTTGTTTTTAACTATATTTACCCTGAAGACCATGTTTTTTGCCCTCTCAGCAGGAAGTGTCTAGTCTGTCAGCTCACTTTTTGAGACTGACAGGAGATGACAGCAGGCTGCTATTACCCCCTCTCATACATGGCCTCGGCTGCAGACATGTCAGCATGTGGCATTTTGGGGATTTGATGATATAGTTACACATGTTCACATATGTCTGGGGGAATTAAGATGTATGTGACACTTGGCTGTCTTTCTTTGGCCAGTGTCATACTTGGCCTCTTGGAAATTATGGCCCTGTCTGTCCACAGCTTGCTGCATTTCACACTTGGGATTATTTCATTACTCACTTTGCGTTTCACACTGATACATCTCAATATATCAACCAGTGGCTCCTTCACTGTCTCCCCCTCGAATAACTCAGTTTCAGTGTAGCTTGTTTTAGTCCCTCTTTTTAAATGACCGTGACAAATTGGATATGTTCTGTTGGCAACGCTTTTGCTCCTCTCATACACTGGGCCATTGTAAATAAGAAACAAAAAAAAACTAAGACGACACTCTGGATTTTTAACTTGTGTATGACAATCTGTAAATGTGTCTCATGTGACTCCCCATCTAGCAAATGTGGACTAGTTGAAACTTCATGTTGTTTGTGATTACCAGTGTCTGCTTGCCTGTTCCACAACCCCTGTTCGTCTAGTGTGTGTATGAGCGTTGGGCTACTGTGACCACTGCTAATGCTAGCATGAGCAAAACCGCTGCTTCCAAAAAACACTAGCCCTTGTAAACGTGCCAGTACATTTTACCGGTACTGTTTTTTCAGAGGGGCCGAATAGCCTCTACCAGGAATGTGCCCTTTTTTGTATTTGACAGAACCCTGAAGCTGGAGCACTTGGTGCCGGCACCCCTGCAGAGTGGACTGATATTAGTGAGGGTGGTGCATTATTTTAGGAGCAAATTCAAAAGGGTGACACCGAACCAGGAACCCAGTCAGCGGCATTTGAGTGAAAAGCTTATCCTCCTTCGGCCAAAAAGTTACCCAGTGCATCCTTACCTTTGAACTGTTCATGTGGAGGAACACATATTGGGATTTAAAAATTGAAGAGATAATCTATATATTTTAATCAGTTTTGTTGAAGGGTAAAAATATAAAATCCTAATCAGAGCTGAATTGAATCATGGCAAACAAGCTTCAAATGGCAGTACTGTACTGGCAGAAATGTATCATTAAAAATGTATCTGCATTGTTTTTGTATTGGATTATGGACTATGTATCTAGATAGGCATCAAGTGGTCTGAGAGCAAGAGATATATATACCTATTTGTGTGTTCACAGTGTGTTTGTATCTTTGTTTAGCAGGTTGCATCTCTGCCACTTTGAGAGTCAATAGTGATTTTGTTTTCTGTTGAAGTAGCAATAGTACTCCCAAATTTAAAACCTCGTAATGTGCATAGCAATTTGAATGTCAAAATTAAAACACACTACTAAATTTTAATATACTTTAATGGGAATGCTTTGATATTAATAGCATTTTAAGATACTGCGATTGACAGTAACACTGTCGGAAGAGCACAAGTGTAAAAAAGACTGGATAGAGTTAGTTTACTAAAAACTCACTGCACATTCTACCCAGCTACATAAAATGTGTTAAGAAAATCTAATTTAATTACACATTTTACAGATAGGCTTCTTTTATTGGTGGTCAAAAAAAACCTTGCATGAGATCAGACTGCCCATTATCCAGCAAGCCCATTTAATAAATTTAAGGACAATATTGGTCTTATATTGTCTTAACCTGATTCGTGGGTGCACACAGAAGTGTGTTGACATGAAGCTAGAGGTACATCATAAAAGAGGGAGGAAGTATCATAATCTGTCATTTCATCATTCATGGGGGTTATTGCAAAGACATAAACCACTGCTGCAGGAAATGACTTAACAGCTGTCATAAAAGTCAGTTAAATACTAAATACTAAAGTCAGTTAATACCCCCCCCCCTTCCACTTCCGATCAATATCTGTCGAAATGAGAAGGATTTTTTTTCTCTTCTTGCAACATTGCCCATTCTCTAAAAAAATGTATTAGACGAGTCCAACTTTATCTGTTTGAATTACACTTTTAGTGTCAGTTGAAGCTCTGTTGGCTTCAGCCAATCAAACACACCTGCACCAAAATCAGTCAGTACAAGCTTCTTCTCAACTGATACTTAAATGGCCGGTTTTTCGAGAATGGCTTGTTCATGGTACATTTTGCTGCACTTTGATATGAGCACATACTACCCAGCTCCAGATGGATCCTCTTTGAAGATAAAAGAACTGTAATTCTGTGGACAATGGCACAATGGATCAAACGCAATATGTGCGGTCAAGAATATCAGGAACTGTTATGGGTAAGCCTTTTATCCACATCTCAAGGAACTTCTCAAATAATTGTCCACCAACTGCTAGTTTTTAGACTTGAAATGCCTGTGTTCTTTTCCCCCTCCTGTGCTGACCCACTCAGTGCTCTCAAGAGGTCATGTTTTTGGGGATGTGCCTCACCCGGGGGGGTTACCTAAAGTCATTTTATCAACTAAAACAGACTTAGTGGACCTCCCTCTCAGTTGTGTCCCAATTATCCCTGTGAATCTTTCAGCAGGTATCCAAATGTCAAGCGTCTTCCATGTTATTTCTCCCACAACTCCTCAGTGGAGTAGATTCAGTAATTAGTACCTGTGGGATGTGTCAGTGTGATCAGAGGGTGAGGGCTAAGCATGGCTCCATGCTCAAGCGGTCCGTCATAACGGCTCCGTGGTTGCCTTGTTCAGACAGGGGTTTTGTTCAATAGAGCCCCTGAATCAGACGTTGCGGCAGTGTCAGCGGTGTGCAGGTATGGAGGCCGGGGCAGCTGGAGTATCGAGATGGGTCTTATTGTTCTCACAGCCCTGAGGGTTGTATTCCCACAATTGCTAAGACAGGAAAAAAGTCTGAGTTTTTAAAAGTTTGAAAGTAATTCTGCAGAGGGGAAGAACAAAACATCAGACACTGGGCATTTAGCTGACACTCTATGTAAGCAAGAAAAGTGTTGTCAGGAGAACTAGTACTAGTACTAGTGTCCAGCCTGTAGGCCACAGTCAAACCTTGCCACTCTGCATCTACAAATGTCTCTACTTTGACAATCTGTCAAGTTAATTCAGTTAAATGTGTCTCTTCCACTGTCAGAATTGAGGGGGCTGCTTCTGACAAGTTCTGTAACTTTCTGAAACTGAAAATCCAACATTCACAACAACTGCATGTAACGACTGGCCAGCTGTGTGGATTTGAGAAAGTAAATAGGGTTTCAACTCATGCATAGCTATTTCTGTTATGTTTTGGGTGTACAAACAAGTGGAACACTATTAAAAAAGACCTCACATATAAATGAAAATCACAACTAATTCTCTAAGACTGCCAGGTTTTTACCCCACCTTCTTGTATGGCCATTCACAACAACCATAAACACCTTTGGCTTACATTGTGGGTCAGACAATCTACTTTTTTTCAAGTATACCCTGGCCTTAAGTTATGAAATGAATGGATTAATTGGGACCCTGGGCTCGTTTTTGCCCTGGGGACCCCAAACAGGTCAGTGCAGCCCTGCTAGTTTTGCACTTCATATCAGCTGAAGCACGGTGAGAAACAGGAGAGATCAACAACCCCTTCCCCAGTTCCTAACACTTGGAGTGGATCCAGATCAGAGTTTGATAAAACATCACAAGAGGACTTTTGATTCATCTTTAAGCAGTGTCAGTGTGTGGATAAAACAAATCATATACACATAAAAGGTATTTATGTTTCTCTATATTTTAACCAAACACATTTGCTTTCATTCTACTATGTCTCAAGCTCCCGTAAATAAGAGAATAGGCAATAAAGCAACACAGGGAAGGTGTGGAAAATCGACTGATGAGACCGCTCAGCTCAGTGTCTCTGTTTGATATAAGAGCTATTCTATGCAAAAGCACTCCCCGCTCGTTTTTTCCCCTCTCCTCCCCCTTTGTCACTTAAAGAATGCTTGGTGCCTGTGGATTAATTAAAGTCTAAACATTAAATATTGATTGATGCATTATCAGTGGCTCACAGTCGCCTCCTCTCAGATTGATTTCCACTGTGATTTATTGTCATATTTGCAGAGTCATTTCACTTGATAACAAAGAGAAATTGCTTGCAACCTTGGTACCCCTACCATTAGCCCCCCACATTGACATGCTCCCTGGTACTTAGCTCTCCTCTCATCCTCCCCCTCTTTTCTCTCTTGTTTTGTGCTGTCTCTTTTTATTATTTTCTCTCTTTTTAGTGACTTCCTCCTTCATCTTCCCTGTCATCCTCATGCCGTTTAACAATAAGTCTGCGCTGCCATTTTCTCTCACAGTTGTGATGCGGATGCACTGATGTGTTGCTGCTCTGTCACAAGACTAGCAAAAAATGTGGATAAGAAATAAAATTATAAAAATATTAAATTACGTCTCGAGAGGACATGGGGTGTTTGATTCCAAAATTTTGTTAAAGTGGGACATAAAATCCCATGCTTTCTCTCTTCATATTATGGGGAAAATATATACACACATACTCAAACACACATAGAAACACACAAATATATATATATATATATATATATATATATATATATATACATATATACACACATACATATATATACACACACAGTGTCGGAAGAGCTCAAGCATAAAAGACTTCCACGTCAGTGGGAAAGTGGTCTCGGACTTTTGGATCCCACTGTGTGTGTCTGTGTGTGCGTGTGTGTGTGTGTGTGCGTGCATGTGTGTGTGTGTGTGTGTGTGTGTGTGTGTGTGTGTGTGTGTGTGCGTCAAACAAAAATCAGAACTGGGCAGGGGAATTCTCTATTACAGCTCTTTCCTCCAGTTGTTGTGCTATTTCCATGTGCCAGATATAATTTACGATTTTTCTCCTCAGCCGTCAACTGTCAGCAACTCTATTAATTTGAAGAGGGCAGTCTGATTTATAGGCTTATGAGCCTATGTTTCACATCATCATTTGTTAGCCAGATATTTGCTGCCAACTCTCTGGATGATGGCATCATCCTATTTCTGCATGGCAAACACACTCACTGTGGACAAATGCACAAAAACACACACACAGAGGCAAAAAAGTAACCATGATATATAAATTACATGCATTCTGAGAGAAAAATGCCCAAATATCTTTCTCTGCTTCAACTCCTATTATTTGGCTTTCTTTCTGTGAGCAGCATCTAGAAATTTTAATGCATGCAACTCTTCACCTTACTGTTAATATCAAATTAAGCATCCTCTCTCCTATGATTTAGATCCTATTCTTATACCAACATTACGGACACACATTACTGCACTTCCTCAGTTAGGGTGTTCCTTGCAATCCCAGTTACTTACACAATGTCAAAACAGAAAAATGCTTTGTTTACCAACACTTAATATTTTTAGAACTTCTACTCAAATCAAGTCATTATTTCAAGGGCTCAGGACAAATTGAGTTTTCCAGATTGCAATTGGATTTGGTGACATTGAATTATGAGATATGCCCTAATTTGTTTTTGTTGCATTTGTGTGTGTGCGTGCATGTGTGTGCAAATGTGCTTTGTAACAACGAAGTTGTGTTAAAATGACCATGTCATCCAGGTCTCACACGGTACTGTATTGCCTGCTAAATTGCATTATCACTCATGAGGAGATGGTGTGGGAAACAACGTGTTCTCAAATCAGGTGCTGAATGAAGATCTGAACACATGTGATGTGAGTATGGTTCAAACAAGGCAAACTTCATAGTCCATAATTGTTTTTGAATTGTACTGCATCACTTTGAAAATTTTTGATTCAAAACAGGGGATTTGTTGCAGAATGAAATAACAATGTTAAGTTAATGCTCAATAAGTTGCACATTAAACAAAATGTTGAAAGGAGTAAATGTTTCAATAGAAATACACTTACCCCCTATGTTTAAGGTTCGATAATTTTTTTTTTCCGATTTTGACCTTTTTATAAAGAAAAACAACTTTCACTTGATCTGTGTAGGAATTTAACCTTTTTAATTGCCCCACATTTAGTCATTAGCCATACATCGTGTATCCAGAGAATTCTGCTTATTCAGATAGCCCCTCTGTGTTTGACATCCATAATCAGTATGCAGTGAGGAAATTATTCAATTAACCCTAATTAGCACTGTAATATTCTACAAACTACATGAAGATTAGCCTTGTGCTTTGACTTTGAAAGCATGTTCACACACACTCTACAGGCTCATCTATTGTCTGGGAGTGGTTAATTAAGGCTAAATCTGCTAATTGTTCATTTGTATTTTTCCTATTGGCCTGTCATGATAAATCACTATGCAGTAATTCATCTAGGCGGATGTACTTCATCTCTGTCGTATAGGAGCTTGCAGCGTGGCTGAAGATGAAATGTTCATTGTTAGTATCATCTGTCACACTGTGGGAGGAGAGTGATGAAACAGCTGGGATTTGCTTGAGCTTTACAGTATCAGGCCTCTTACCCATACAGCCTGCTGCAACTAAACTGGGTTTGGATTGATAATCACAATGAATTTTTCTCTTGTGCAACAGTGACAGCCTATAACAGCACACACTTACATATGGTGTGAGAAAAACAGGCCTTCACAAAACAGTGCAAATGTACTGCACGCACAATGGTTCCAAATCTTTTTATGCATGACGTAGACCCACAGCTGTATCAGATGAGACCCTTCATTTATCCAGTCATGTTCAAAATGTGTTCCAGGGTATGGAATATAAAATTTATATTTAACACTATTTTTATATAAAAGTGGATTTTTTTGACTGAATTGTTGGCATATAGTTTGCCTTTGCTCATTTCTGCATTTTGCAATTGTGCCACTACCACTTGGAAAGGGAAAAGAAGGATATTTCATTCATTTATTATTTATTATTACACTTAGCTAGCTAACCATTGTAACTGTTTTTATTACTCCTATCTAACCACATTTATTGCTTTAAGATAACTAGTTTTGTGTGTGTTTTACAATTGAGATATATACAATTTTGATTTTAGTGAGTTAGTTTAGTTAGTTTAGTTGAGTTTCCCTGTTGTAGAGCCAAAATCATAGATCTAGATTATGTGAGCTGTAATCAGTGATTATTTCAGGTTGAGTAAGTGTAACTGATCGCTAAACTAATACTCACATAATCAAACATAACTGTGCTGCTGTCTGCATTTTCCCAGTATGATGACATCCTGCCACCACACAGGATTAAACCAAGGTGCAACAGACTGTCTTGTATGTTGCAAGAGTTTTCTCTAAGGCCTCCACTTAGGTAAACAAATCCCAGCACCTTCTCGATTCTATGCTGAGGTAGTTCAATACACTCCCATCTCTCTCTCTCTCTCTCTCTCTCTCTCTCTTTCTCTCCTCTGCAGTCTCTCCCTGCTGCATGTATTGGCTTTAGCCTCTACCAATCGTCTTATCGATCCCAAATGAAACACTGAACTCATCAATACGGTCTTAATGCGAGTTTGTTGTTCAATCACTTGCCATTTAAATCACCCAACTCAAGCCCCGCAAGCCATCTGTTTTCTGTCACGTGTTGCGCATCTCAACAATTTGCTTTGTCATTTTGGGAGGAGTATGCAATTATCATAAATATCTCCCTGCACTCACTTTGTCAAGCCCACAGTGCAGTGCGATCATGCCTGTGAGAATTCAGGAGTCTGTCCCTTTTTTTATCTCCTTTGTTACCTTTTATCCCCCTGTTGAACACCAGTACTTACGATGGCCTATTCTTACATCTTAAATGAGGTTTCATGCATGTCACAAATGAAGTCAAAGTGCAACCCCATTGATTAGGCTGGTAATTAAGATGTAAATGTGGTTGTGGGCTGGTGAGCGATCACACCTGTGATAATAGCAGAGGGCTGTTAGCATCACCAGGGGTCTGACTGCTATGCAGTGGGTTGCCTTATCAATGTTAGGAGTGTATCTTCTGTTTAAGTATAGGCTCCACTCCTAATGCATGCTGTTTGCTAGTGCACTACTGCCACTGGCAGATACTGGGCTACAATGTGATGTCAATTTTCTCCAATGGGTGCAAGTCATTCCAGATATCTACTCAGTAAGAGGCGGCTCTGGTGTTAACCACCTGGTTAAACAAAGGACCACTAAAATACGTTACAGTCCAAATGAGAATCACCTTAGCTGCCAGGTGCAATGAATGTAGAGGAATTTTTCATGGTGATATATTCACAACTCACATTGACAGAACATGCTGACAGACAAGGCCACCGGGACCTCCAGCACAATGACAATAAAAGTGGACAATAGAGGACATATATAAGAGTGGATTAAGCGTATAAAAAGCTGATGTGAAATCCCAGATTAGACTGATGTGTGCCTAAATTATTCAAAAGTGATAGATAAGAGAAAATTAACAGAGCAAGTAACCTAATATCAAACAAACCATTAAATAAAGTTTAACAGACAACTTTGCAGTGACGGCTCTGTTGAGAAATGCAAACTTTCAATGATACACTCTTATACCGCGCCTCTTTTTGTATGGATAGCAGATGTAAGATGGTGTGGATTTATGTAGACCTGGCAAATGTGGTCACTGGCGGTCCTTTAGGGCTTGGGCGCTCACACATGGGTGTTAACAGTTAACCTTCATTGCCAGGTAGGGAGGGAATGACACAGGACAGGGTGGCACATCCTTGGAGATGTTTGTCAGATGTCCCTCCCTTCTGCATGTTTACACTCACGGGGGCCACACTTGGCTGCTAGTGGGGGAGAAAACTGCGAAAACAGCCGTCTTGTTAGAGCCAAGACTCTTACTCTGAATATTAAAGAGAGACAGTGAAGGAGAGAAGGGGAGAGAAAGAGAGAGTGAGAGAGAGAAAACCAGCTATCTGGAGAAAACAAAGCTGGGTTTGGAGAGCGCGGAGCACATAATAAGCACAGCTCTTTCACTGCACACCCAAGGCACTCTGGAAAAGTGGGGAGGCCGCTGAATGGGAAAGGAAGTAATAAAAAAAGCAAACTTCTTTGAAAAGAGTCCTGTGTGTGTGTGTGTGTGTGTGTGTGTGTATGTGTGTGTGTGTGTGTGTGTGTGTGTGTGTGAGCCCATATGCATGCATGTGAGTGTATGTGTGCAGCTGCCTGCCTGAGTGATGAGTACGTTTAGCCTGCCTCCAGTAGAGTTTTTGGACATGAGATACAACCTAGCCTTTTTAACACTTGGATAACTGAGAGACAGAAATATTAAATGCTGTAACATCATCAAAGTCAGTGGGTGGATCTCAGGGGCGTTGTGAAAAGGTAAGGAGATCTGTGCCGCGTCCCCTTACCAGACATTTTAATGGGAGTTTACAAAGCAGCAACTCGCCAGACAAGATGTGCCAAGAGGTAGGAGGCAAAGTAAAAGGGCAGTGGAGTTCGATGAGGGAGTCTTGTTGCCATTCTGTCTGATATGCAGCCTAAATGAGCTAACAGAGAGAGAGAAGGAGAGGGGCTATTTGGTTTGACTGTACACACTGGAAAAAACTTTAAAGTGTTTTGCATATATAAATTCATCATTTTTTTTCCTACTTTTCTCATTGCAGTGAGTTTCACAATTTCTACATAAATGTTAACTTCTATATTCTGCTCCTGCAAATATGGCAATATAAAAGTGTGAATTTGGCTAAAAGGTGAGAATAAGCAATAGAGGGTGAGAAGTAGAGAACAGAGGGAAAAGAGTGAGTTGTGAAGAGAAAAGGAGGCAGGAGAGAGACGTGGAAAGAAAACAGCTAATTGGGGAAGTGGTGTCAGTGCTGTAACTTCACTGAGTTAACCCCGCAAGGTAGGCTTTCCGCTAGTCATCAGGGACCTGACTTCTCTGACACCCCGTATCCAGCTAGACTTGTACAAGTAGGGTAAATAAGAATGACAAGCCCCACCTCAGTCCCCCTTTAACCTCCAGGCAGGTTTCACCCCTCTTCCCTTATCAGTTGTAGACACTGTGTGAAACAATTCAGCCTTAACTAGAAAACATCTCATTTACCCTCTGTTTTGATTTCTGAAAGATATGTCTGTGTCCTACTATAAATTTTTTTTTATACTTTAGGTTTCATCATGTGGTTACCGGGTATCTAAGTAACACACTTTACAAAAAAGACACATGAACAGAGACTTCCCTCTGACATGCAAACACACACACACACACACACACAAACACACAAACACACAAACATACATTTAGAGCTCTTTCTCATGTGGTCACAAGAAGCTAAAGAACACACATGCAAAAACATGAGAGGAGCTCACATAGAGCCTGAAACACTGTTCTTTCCAGCAGATTGCTGATTGTTAACCACCAAAACCTCAGTGCAGTCTAGTGCGCATTTGTGCTTTTTTTAAAGAGAAATTAAGTTTGGAAAGGCATCGTATTCAGTGCTGTCATATTTAGTGCTGTTTTCTTTATTAGGAATATGGAGGAGCATAAAACAAGCAGAGGCCAAGGTGATTTTTGAACTTTGTGCTACTGTCCGCACAAAAAAATGGCACAAATCATAGTCCATGCAAGGGAATTGCTCTATTCCAGCCAATCAAGTCAAAACACCCACAAAAAAGGAAATTAATTTGAAGTTAAAACTTTATTTTACTTTACATTATTAGAAATTGAGAAAACTGCTGTTGCTAATGTAAAAACAAACGTGAAATGTATGGCCTTCCATTTTCCAAGTATGACAGTGTTCGTTAACTGACTATGACTGAATTACTTTGGTGCTGTTTAATTAATGGATGCAGATTATCAACCTAAATATAAAGCAACAGCCTGAAGGAGCCATAACTTTCTGAACAGTCACCACCACCACTATCCTTTCCAGGTGGCAGACGGTGAGTCTACGAGTGTCACGAAGGCTCCGTCCGGCCTCCACTCCCATTCCGTCCCACTATCTCCAGGCCGGTCAGGGACAAGCTGGAGATCAATAACTTGCGATTGCCCATAGCAGCCGCATTTTTCAGCCGGGACATTGATGCTAACTATCAATAGCAATAAGGCGCTGTCTGAGACACAGTTAACTGCTGGCCAACCTCCACAGCTGTCTGGTTGATAGAAATCTTGTGCCCAGAGTCACTGCGAATAAACCACTTGATATGTTTCAACTTTGTGGGTGTATTTACTGTAAGAGTGTGTGTGTTTTTTTGTTTTACGTGGCATGTCTGCTCGCTCAGTGGTTACCTGCATGCCATGCTGTTGTGTGGTTACACTTCTCGCCTGGCTTGCTTTGTGACTCTGACACAGACATCACATATGTATACTCTGTACATTCTGTGTATACAAGCGCGTGAAGTAATGTAGGGATAATTCAATGTGTAATTTTTAGTTTTGCTTCCAGGTTCTTAAAAATACATAAACACTCAGCTTTCGGGGAGTAATGTAATTTCTTCAAGATGTTTGGAGTGTTTGGTTCCCCTGTAATCTGCAGCCATAGAGATGTGTGTCAGTGTAATCCAGCTCCATTCTGCGAAACATCTAACGAACTAAGCATTTCTCTTCATCCAAATATCATTTGTCAATGTCATATGAAAGCAGAATGTGTTTTTCAAGAATGTGAAGGAGCCAAAATAAGAGTCTTGGTGGTCATCCAGTGCCATGATGTTTCTCATTAATGCAACTCAAGCGAGCATGTTTAATCAGATACAGTCAAGTGAACTTGTATCATAACAATTGGAGGATTTAATGATTGCATCTATGTGAATGTGATTATCTTTTGAGACACAAAAATTGTTGGTTTCTAGGTAATAAGAAAAAGGCATAACGTCTTGTTAATTTAACTTACAGAATTAGAATTGTAGATATATTTACTTTTAGAATTGTGTGTATTAGGAAACATTGAGTTTGTTAATTTAATATTTTGCTGTTAAGGTGCTGTTAAGGTGTTAAGGGTTGCTGTTAAGGTGTGTGAAAGTACATTATGAATTCATTTTTGTGTTCACTGATTCAAAACCCTTATTTGATACCATTATTTTAAATGGTCTATTCTATATTATACAAAAGTGTACAGCAAGCTATTTATATTATAGTCTTCATTATCATTATTATTGATAATGGAGTTATATTTATTAGTAATATATATTTTGTTGTTACAAACTTTTGAGGGCACACTGCCTGTGGTATCTGGCTTCCAGGTACACCAGTCAGGACAGGACACTGCTGGCCACCTTGCCTAACTCGCTAATAACTGGGAAGACAAGATTCTTAGTCAGGGATCCTTTGGCACACACCTCTTAACACACACACACACAGGTCACCCAGAGTGGGAAGTGTGTGTGTGTGTGTGTGTGTGTGTGTGTGTGGGTGTCCCAAAGGACTGTACCAGTTGCACATGCAAACTTACAGTCACACACACTCTTACACACAGTTCAGACACCATGTGTGTGACGGGGGTCAGTGACCTCCAGCACCTCTGTGACACTCTTGAATGTTTGCTTGTTTTCTCTCAAACAAGACAGGATTGAAAGGGGTTGTCTGTAACTGCAGCTGAGATAATGTAAAAACAAACACAGCCCATTGATATCGGGTGATGCTGCAGGAAGTTGTCAGGGGCCACAATGGGGGGGGGGGTCTGTGGGACAAGTGGTGGCAGGGCTGCTGGAGGACAATAGAAAGGATTTGATCTCTTAATTAATGGAGGCTATTCTCTGCTGCTGCAGGTACTGAATTTTAATGCAGGCGATTTTTCAATAGGATTTCTTTAGTGGCAAAACAGAGCTCTAAATGCCGCATTCTGATCATCTGGAAGACAAAGTATTTTCGGATCGGGGTAGAAATTTTGATTTCTGCTGCACTTGATTAGTTACTTTGTAAACCTAAGATCATTAGATCATTTAAATGGCACTCCATAAAAAATATACAAAAATACATATGAAGACAGAAACCTTGAGGCAAGAAGTTAAATAAATTACGTTGTTATACTATGTTGTTATAAGAGGTTTCTAGATTTTAAACATAATAAGAATATTTTCCATGTAAGTTTGATACCTTGAGCAAAGTTGCACAGCATGTGTGAGAGTCATACAGTGATGATGTTTGTGTCGGATACAAGGACAATGTGGGCCTATTTCTTTATTTCTTTGAGCATGAGGCCAGATTACAACAATCCCTTTAATCAAGCTCCTAATCCTTTTGCAAGACGTCAGCGTGCCATGCACTTCTTGATATTTGTGTTGGGAACATGGAGGTCAAGGATTCAGTATTTACTGATAATCAAAAATAAGGTTTGAGGCTCAAGTAGTCTAAAAGGAAAATACTTTTAGTCTGTGATTAAAATGATTTTATATTCATTTAATAAATGATACATCATTAAGTAACTGCTGTCTTTGTGAGATGACATACATTACTCTCTTTGTTTTTTGTTTATTTCTTTTTATTAAAATGTAGTGTCTCTCTTAATTCTGTGGCCATAACTTTAAAATTTCAACAAAGGGTCTTAAATATTATCTTGAACTGATGGTATGTTAATCGAACCTTATCAAATTATTATGGGGCATAATAATGACACAAGTACCAGCAGTTTTCTTGATTTACTGAATTAGTCCTCCAATTGTGTTAACACTTGTGGAGTCTTGAGACACTGCACCCTTATAAACCCTAAACCCTCTATAGGCTTTTTATTTTTTTTTTTGCTCGTTTTCTCGTCTTACTACTATCACACACACACACGTGCACCTGACCCAGATGAAGGCCTGATCCAGCTAGTTGTGATTCTTTAGGCGTCGCGTCGATCAGGCAGCAGGACAGTGAATAGAAACGCACCACGTGTTGAATCTGGTGTCACACAGAAAAAGGGGCTTTCTAGTTAGAAATAATCTGAGTGAGGGTCACTTACGACTCGGGTTCGGGAGATCCCCCGCTTTAACTATCACATTATGCGGTCAAACGCGCAGTTTTTCCGTGCTATATGATCAATCACGGGATGTCAGTGGCAATAATGACTGATGACACCCGGGGCCGGACCTAGTGTGACATGCTGCGCACAGCAATGGTGGCGCGTAACAGGCAACTGCGCGCTTTGTGTGCGCAAAAGGCTGCTTTCACCTGCCTCTAATGTGCTTCAGTATGCGAGTCACACCTTTTCATACTGCCAAAAAACAAACGGTAAGATACTGGAAATGTACATGTTGCTATTTAATTAACCAGTATTATCAGATTCGTTAAAATACTAAATATTTAAATTCTTATTAAAATAACGTCATTTTCGAAATCTATATTGTTTACATAATGCATACTGTTATTTAAATCATAAAGATGTGGATGCGAATATTTTATCTTTCCTCTCCCTCTTTTAAACCACAAAGCTGTCAAATTTCACAATTGATTCTAATATTTTATAATAATCTATATGTGTCTAAAAGAAATCTCCTCAGTCAAAGTTGAAAACTTTTTTTTCAGGTGCTTGCAGTGAGTTATGTCTGTTGGGGTCTCCAAACTATGGCTGTCTGTGTCATTCAGCCCATGATTGTTAACACTGTATCCTCACCGTCCCGAGTGAATCCCATTTAAAATGTCTCCCGCTCGGCTGGGCTGCAAATCACCCTGTTTACAATCTCACACCAACACTCACATCAATTAACTGGCCATTGATTTTCCCGCCCGGGACATTACAATATTGCAGACCCCTTTTTCCTCTCCCAGCAGTTTCAAGTTTGGTGCACATAACTGCGTGGGCTTTCTAACAGCACCCACACATGTACACTTTATCCTTTATTAATTATCCTTTGCTTTTAGATTCTGTTAGTCACAGCTAACATTTCGATTCGGTTACAATGTCAGATTTTGAGAGAGTTCGGACATATATCAATCCTGCAAATAATATGCAAAATTTCTACATAGATATTCTTACATTATTTTGTCACAGCGCACTGATAAAGCAGACCACTCAGGGCCATCAGAAGTATTTGATTTTCCCCCTGCTCTTTCCTTTTTTTCATGAATAAGTAAATAGTAAGGCTAGTCGAAACTAAAAGATAGCTGACACAAGAGAGGACCAGATCCATCTAGCCTGCAGCTGCTCTTTAAATATTCAGTGAAAAATAATGGCATCCGAGGCATCACCTATGGTAACATTATTATCTTCATTTCTCAAAATCAACCCGACTGAGAGCTTCGTTTATCTTTTTCACGTAATAAATCTACTCGACTCACATGAAGCTCCTGTGGGACATCTTGCCCTCTTAAAACATCCCCAATGAAGGCACACTCCTGTTAGTGCATTATTTAGGAAGATAATAATAATAAAAAAAATAATAATAATCACAATCATAATAATAAAAATAATAATCATTATATTAATAATCATAATAATAATAATTTTAGAGGGGTTCGTAACTTTCAGGGTTGATTAAGACATTATTTCTCAGCTTTACAGTCACCAGCTTTTACTGCCTTTGAAAACTAGTATTTGTAGAAATTAAAATGTGTCAAACGGCCAACGAAACATCCAACTTGCGATAAAGATATAATGCAATAATTCATGCTAGTTATGCTATACAAACGACCCACTGGATGGCGACGATATAGAGAAAAACAAGTTTTGCCTAATTGTTTAATGGATGGTGTGAAACATATTTGATTCGCGGAAAAAAAATTAATGTTTAAGGGAGAAATTAAAAGCCTCAGATGAACGGACCTCTTTCCGCTGTCTTTACCACTGATCATACTAGCGCGTACAAAGCGTTTGGATCATCTGTGCGTAATCAGAGAGAGAGAGAGGGAGAGAGAGAGAGAGGGAGAATGGGAGAGGGAGAGGGAGGGAGGAGGTGGAGGTGAATGGCAGTATGACTGAATAGCGCAGTGACCAATCAGAGCCTCGATGGGCCGGGCTCCACATTTGTCCCAGTGCTGCACGGGCCCTCAAAGTTTGTTTATTCGCGGAATGCAGTGTGTGATGAAAACGTGTTAGTAAGTACCCCCCCCCCTTTCCACTAATAATAATCAAATGAAACTGATTGGGACATCGGATCACACTGTGGACTTTTGGGTGGAACGCGTACCGGTGCCATTTACGCACGGAACTTGCTCGCGCGACGCTGCGTTTCAGCGCACCGAGAGCCTCGCTTGAAACTCCTCAGAGAGTAGGTGTCGGTGTACAACACAACAAGAGCTGAATTACAACGATCTTAATGCAAGAGCGGAGCACGGACTACCAAGTTGTAGAGAGAAGAAAGTTGGTCGGAGATCGTGGAGCTTTGAGTTGCGAGCTGCCAGAGTCGGTCCCCATATTCAGGAGGGGGGCGAAGAAAAGAAAAACTGTGATCTCTGCTTGATTAATGTGAAAGATTGAAAGATACTGTCGCAGACATGGACTCAAGATGCTGACATTCCCCTGTAGTAGTCAAGATAAGCTTTGGCTTGGCTAACACAAGGGGTTAAACCGAATCTAAAGGGAGTTTGGAAAACCCAGCCTTTCTTGCCCATACGGATGAACTCATTGGGTGGGAGCTGAGAGAGAGACAAGAGTCCCCAGCAAATCAGGAGCTAATTGATTAAAGAGACTTCATTTGAATAGGAGGGGGGCTGGCGAGGTGCCAATCGCCTTTCAAAGAAGCCCCCCGTATGATTAATCGCAGAGCATTATTGATAATCATAACGGGGCACATGCGCGGTGGATGGGCTCGATTAACGTAATTTTTGAGAAGGTTTTGTAGTCATTTTTTTATTCTTTGCTTGCTGATGTGCGAGCCAGCATGTCGCGGAGGAAACAAGCGAAGCCGCAACACTTCCAATCCGACCCTCATCTGCCTTTATCGGAGCACAATGGTGAGTCCCAGTAGCCTATCGCTCCTTTTACCCCAGCACCACGAGTTTCTAACACTTTTGGAATGTTTTGTTTTTTGTTTTTTCTATCTTGCCTGAGGCAAATTATGACTCTTAAAGTTTATACTTTGATTTTGGCTTTATACTTTTATTATTTCTATCTTACTTTGCAAATCCCATCCCACAGGTTTTCATCGCGCTCCTTATTAGAAAACTTCATGATCAAGATATCCATAAATTCCCCTTTATTTCTGTTCAAAGCTGAATTTAAAGCTTCTTTTATATTTTTCCACATTCAACCCTCTAATATCAGTATTATCAAAACGTAGGCCTAACTATAAAAGATAAATTCCTTAAAGATAACAACCGAAGCATAAAGCGCATATCTCTCCCGGTCAACGCTGCGTGTGTGCGTGTATTGAAAGTTAGAAAAGTTTGAAGTCTCCACTTCAGCTCTCCGTCGTGTTTTCTACTACCGTATAAAATGTCCTATAATGAGGGGCCCACTCAGCTATCGGTCCTCTGCCGAGGCTTCCCTGCGCTCATCGCCCGGTCTCGGTGCGTCGACATGGACCACCCTGTCGCTCCTGCCGGGACATTAACTTTTCCTGGGTCCCGGACTCAGAAATACCGCATCTGTGCGCTTCAGTCGGGCGCATGAAAGTCGTACATTGTTTTCCTTCTATTATAAAAAAAACACTTGCAGTAAGTCATTTGCCAGTTTACACTCTAGTGAGCTTTATTATTTTAAGTAATGATGAACGGAGGTCAAATTTCCCCGAAGAGCGCAAATGATTACACATCCTGAATATATCTCTGCAGTTTACTCATTGCTTATCCTTTTTTTTGCAACTTTGTTCAGTTAGCAGCATAAAAAAGTAAAGTCTTACTCACTCACACACACACACACACACATACGCACACACGCATTCACACACACACACACACATACACACACAAACACACACACATACATACACACACACACACACACCGTTTCTGTTTTATTACTGAATAATGCGCATTTTACTCAACCAAAATCACCGATAAAAATAAACTTGGTTAATTTTACTTTAGAGAAGCGTACGTCAAAGGATGGCCCGTCGCCTGCTGTGAAAAAAATATTACTACGCGTTTTTATTTGTTAGTAAAGTGGACTAGAACCTATTCTCTCGAACCAGTGCTGTTGTGCCAAAAATGTGAAATTAGTTCATGCAAAGTGCCATTCGGGACTGGAAATCCAGGACTCTGACTGGAAACCCTCACAAAGGCCAGCGAGAGCCAGGCAAGTTGTAGCTTATTGTAAAGGAATAAAACTCGAACAACTTCAATTAAACTACGTTATGCTAAAACTGAAGGATCAGATTATTCAGGGTGGAATGTTG
Source organism: Istiophorus platypterus (assembly GCA_016859345.1). Lineage (NCBI taxonomy): Eukaryota > Metazoa > Chordata > Actinopteri > Istiophoriformes > Istiophoridae > Istiophorus > Istiophorus platypterus. The sequence goes on from CM029118.1 coordinate 24,605,590, forward strand.
TAACAGGACGTTGCGTTGTAACATGTAGTTTTGTTTTGAGACTTTTCTACCCAGGACTTATTTCCAAGAAAACAATAGTTATTTAAATTTCTGTGATTTAATTAAATATTCTGAATGGAGGCTTTTCTGGAGTCGGTCATGCGGTTTTATCGAATTTTGTGACACAACATTTATATTCCTATATATACGTTTTCCAGAAAAAAAAAGTATTCGGACAAAACATAATTAGATATGCCAAAAATTAAAGATATAGATAAAATTCTAAATTATTTTTGGCATAGACCAGACCTGTTGGATGAGGCCTATAAATGTAATACATTCAATGTAAATATTCTTAAAGCCACATTGTGTTTATATTTCCTGAAAAGCATGAGCAGGTCATTTGAAATAAACATGTGTTTCTCTCTGGACAAAGCCATGCATAGACAGGTTTTTACAGCCCATTTCATATGATTTGTAGGAACTTGATGATTAATGCAAAACCCAGTCCTTAGTGATTTTTTGTTTGGTTTGTTTTGGTTTGTTTGGGGGGGTTCTTTGTTTTTTTGTTTGTTTGTTTTTTTGTTTTTTTGCATTTTCCTGTAAATCCAATAAACTTAATGAATAGTTAATTTTCTCACCAACCTTGGCAGACTGCAGAATGCAAAATTATTAATTATGTCCAAAACTATGGAACACATTTTAAAATTTTTGCAAGTGTCCTGTGTGTGTAATTACAAAGGCAGGAACATGTTGTTCCTGCCTTTTGGGTTATTTAACTGAGATAGTGCTCGTATTTAATGTGCTGTGTGGCTTCTGGTGAGTTGTGAAAGCCATAAGTGAAGACAGAAAATCATTGGGTTTGTAGGTGAATATCAGTGACGCTGAGGGCCGTAGTTACTGGGAGGTCGGAGTGAGAGTCACAGAGGGTGGGATGTTGAGCTATTTTAACCTTTGCCAGTGTCCCTCTATGTGGAGGTGATGAGAGTTCAGGGCCCACTATGTTCCTCTCAACGTCGCCATTGACCCTGCTGATCAGAGCTGCGGGCGCACAGCAAGGCCTCGGCTTTTTATTTAAGTGTGTGTGTGTGTGTGTGTGTGTGAGTGTGAGGCCTTATCAATGTAGCGGCTGTCCCCCTTTGCCCTATCAGACTGGCCCCCCTAGAGGAGAGATTGGCGGCGCAACCCCCTCTGTACTGTTGTTCTCTGCAAAGGCAGAGTGTAGTTGCTTGTAATTATGCCAGTGTTTATGTGATGTGAGTAAAGGTGTAGCCTGAAGGACTTGCTTTGCCTTTTTCCCTCCCCTTAAGCTTTAAGCATGTCACCGGGGCAGAGCTTCTGAGATTTGAGTCTTGTCCTGGACTGCGCAGCTTTAGTGGAACCCCATCTAGTGTTCAGTGGGATGAGTCCTGAGGGCTGGAGACGGTGTGAGCAGAAATCCTCCTGAAGTTACAAGTGTCAAGAGGCTCACAGAGGCCCCCGCGAAAAAATAATGTAGGATCTCTCAAAGCTCTCCATCAACTTTTTTTTTTGACTAATCCACGCTTTCTTGTCTCTCATATTCAAACTTTGGTCAGTCTCTTCGAAGCTCCATCCTCTGCTCTTTGTCTGTCCTGAAGCCCTTTTGCCCTGCGCACTGCTTACATTGTGTTTTTGATAGAGATTCTAAGGAAGTTTTACAGACTCCTTCTTCATACCAGCTTAACTCTATCTTAATTTTAATTCAAAGCTAATCCTTGCTATTTTGGGATTTAAGCCTAATGCTAGCATCTGCGCTGTTTGCTATACTAGTCTTAGGGCAGGGAATTTGCAGACATGCATTGATTTAGTTTTGATCATTTTTGCAGTCAAGTAAAGCAAAATATAGTATTGTACAGTTCAAAGAGCAAATCTATAGTCATGTAAACATTTAAGTTATTGGTGAAATACTTTCTTAGACAGTCTTTTGTTTTGTAGCTGTAAGAGTATTATTATTACTGTTTTCTCTCACATTCCAAACCTAAAGTAGAGTTGGTGAAGACTAGACTGTCCACTGCTGCACTGCACCATTTTGATGATTTTTTTTTCCTCCAGTTTGTTAACTACCAGTAGAAAAATTCACCAAATACTTTGGACATAAATGTTTTCTCTTTCTTTTTTCTGTAATTATATATTCTAGTGATACTGTTAATTTTGTAATATTTTGCACTTGCATGTTAAAAATGGTATCGAAAATATTTTTAATTGTAGGACTTTTGAAAATGCGCGCTACATAAGATATTGCCGTTTTTTTTTTTTTTGAAAATTGTTTAAATTCAAGATACACACTTTGGCCCTAAACTGTATGTGTTTGTATAAATGAAATGGTGAATTCACTTAATTTCAGAGTTCACTGTTGTTCCTGAAATAGTATATGCATCATGTGTAGCATATTTTTTTGTATCGCTCTGCATAGTTTTGAGCATGCACACACACATGCGCACACACACACACACACACACACACACACACACACAAATAAACAAATACATGTATTTTATTTAATCATTAATTCTGTATCTTCCAGAAGTTTGTTAGACAAAAGTTTTTCTTTTCTTTTTTTGTACAGCTTCTATTTTCACCCCACTCAGTGTCATATTGATTTTCTTCAAACTAATTTGTGTACAGTCAGCCTTGAGAGAAGAGAAAAGGTGTTTATTTAATCCTCACATTTCTCACACTATGAATCAAACACATTTTTGTGGTGGGTGGGTGGGTGGAAGGGGGGATTTAACATGAAAAGTTATCATTAAAGTTGAGTCTTCCCTGTTTGCATGGTTTGGTGGCGTGAGGGCCAGGGTTTACTGTCATGGCAACTTTGCGTTATCTGATGTCTCTGAGTAGAGAAACATTGAGGGAGATAATCCCTGAATTAAACAGGATCTGCTTTGAGTCGACTGAGATGAGCAGGGCCAGGCTGTGCCGACGATCCCTGCCGCTCCCATGCTGCGCAAACAATGGGAAGGCATCCTGTCTCTCTGTGGGGCAGGGCTGCACTTCTCTGGGTTTCATTTGCAAATGAATTCTTGGCCCTGATGAAAGTGTTGAGGGGCCAGAGCCACAATGAAAGCGATTCATAGAGAAATGCAATTTGTAAATCAACTTGTATGTTAAACAGCGAGATTTTAGTGTGACAAAGAGGGATAAGAATAAGGAAAGTCTGGAGCACAGCAGTGGCTCTGGGGGCAGGGTGTCGTCTTGCCTTTTCACGCTGTGACTCGTTCTGTGTATTAAAATGGAAAATTCAAAAACCAGTTTTCTGTGCATTTTAAATGTGGTCATTGCTTTCAAATTTTTGTCTTGATGACAACTCGGTCAGCTGTGTCTCTACTGCGCGCTCTGTGAGCTGGTATGTCCAGTTTATCAGTTCTGGCAAGTTTCTGATGACTGCATTCTCATGTACTGCCCTACTCTTTAGTTTTGATCACGTCATTTATCTACCAGATTGTTTTTTCCATTGCTTTTTTTCCCAGAAGAATTTACTGATGAGTGCCTTTTTGTAGTTGATAAGGTTTTAGGGTCAAAGTTTATTCACAATTTTGGAACAAAATTAGTTGTTTTGGGTTTTTTTTCCCTTGGATGGCAGATGTTAAATCCTGAAAAATAATTTCATATCATAGTTATAAAAAGTCACTAATTGTTTTGTAAATATGATTTTTTTTCCTCTTCGTTTTGATCATGTTTTGCCTGTTTAGTGTGTTCACATAACAGTCTGGATGCCCCAAGCTCTGTTGTTCATGTCTCACTGTGATTGCAGCCTGAGTGGATACAAATTAGTTTAGTGACATAGATAACCTGTCCAAGATGTCCATAGTTGGCTGAAAATGAGTAAACTTGACAGCAAATTGAAAGTCTAATAAGTCCTTCAAATGCTTGATTTGCGCCGAGTGGACAAGTAGACTTTGAAGGGCATAGAATATAGGAAATCAATGCCTTTCTATGAAATTTCATTAAGACCAATGTCCTCACTTCACTCTCTTCTATATTTTGATGGATTATCTGGAGAAAATGATTACCTTTTGTCAGACTGATGAAACCCAGATGTATGTATTCAAAGATCACTTTTAAGCAATATGTGAGTAGTCCCTATTGATTTGTATCCCCTCTTATCATGTTTAAGAGGCCACTGCATTGAATAAGACTTTTTCACATTTCTTTTGGCTTATTGTTGCCTTTCGATCGTTGTTTTTGTGAACACATCAAGGGGATAAGTGTAAAACTGATTAACTTAAGATTAACAACAATGGAATTTGAGAAGATAAAGCTGATTCTTCAGCTGCAAAACATTTCTAATCACTAATCCTCTGTTTCCTCTTTTTCAGGGGACACAGAACTTTGCTCAGAGGACCCCCCCTGCAAGGAGTCAGACGCCCACGTCTGTAGCAGATGTTGTGCTGAGTTCTTTGAACTATCGGATCTTGAGGAACACCAGAAGAATTGCACTAAGAATCAGTTAGTTCTCATAGTGAATGAAAATCCTGCCTCCCCCACCGGAACTTTCTCGCCTGGGTCTCCTCCCCATAATCCCGATGACCAGATGAATGACACAGCTAATAACACTGATCAAACAGATTGCAGTGACCTTTTGGAGCGTAACACTCTTGAAAAAGACGAATCCATGGACGTTGACGTCTCCGGAATGAGCAGCAGTCATGAAGAGGAAGGCAGTCATACAGAGAGTGGGAGCCCCGTCAACACAGTCAGCAGCCACAGTGTCAGGGGCACTGCTGGCCCTGCAGTAGGTACTTCAGCTATCTCTGCCCCTCTACCTCAGCTCAGTAACCTGACTGAACTGGGAAACTTCTCCATGATAAACAGCAATGTCATAATTGAAAATCTTCAGAGCACCAAAGTGGCTGTGGCCCAGTTCTCCCAAGAGGCCCGTTCCACTGGGGGCCCCAGGGTGGCAGTGCCAGCCCTGATGGAGCAACTTCTAGCTCTACAACAGCAACAGATACACCAGCTGCAGCTTATCGAGCAGATTCGCCATCAGATACTGCTACTGGCCTCCCAGTCCCCAGAAATGCAGGTGCCCCCAACTTCTGCTCCAGGCACAACGGGGCCTGCTGCCAGCCCACTGACCACACTCAGCTCACATCTCTCCCAACAGCTGGCTGCAGCCGCAGGCCTAGCTCAGAACCTGGCTAGTCAGTCAGCCAGTATTAGCAGCCTAAAGCAGCTGGCTGCAGCAGCACAGCTACCTCAGTCCAACCCAAGCACCAGTGAGACATGTCAGAGCATTAGCACACTGGGGCCGTCAACAGTTAATGCCCAGTCCTCTGACAAGAGGTCGAGTAATATGAGCAGCCTCCACTCTCAGCTCGGCAACTCTTCACTAGCTAGTAAGTCATCCACGCCAGCATTTGGAATAGGTAGCTTGTTAAGCTCTGCAGTGAATCCCCTTCTACCTCAGCCCCCACCTGGAAATCCCATGTTCTCCAGCTCTCTCCCGAGCGTTGGCACCACTGTAGAGGACCTCAACTCTTTAGCAGCTTTGGCCCAGCAGAGGAAAGGCAAGCCTCCAAATGTCACTTCATTTGAACACAAGAGCAGCTCAGACGATGCTTTCTTCAAGCATAAGTGCAGGTTTTGTGGCAAGGTGTTTGGGAGTGACAGTGCCTTGCAAATCCACCTGCGCTCCCACACTGGTGAGAGACCATATAAGTGTAATATCTGTGGCAACCGCTTCTCCACCCGTGGTAACCTGAAGGTTCATTTCCAGCGTCATAAAGAAAAATACCCTCATATCCAGATGAACCCGTACCCTGTTCCTGAGCATTTAGACAATATACCAACGAGCACCGGCATTCCATACGGCATGTCTATGCCCCCTGAGAAACCTGTCACCAGCTGGTTGGACAGCAAACCAGTTCTACCGACTCTGACTTCCTCAGTTGGCATGCTGCTGCCACCGACTATGCCAAGCCTGCCACATTTCATCAAAAAGGAAGATCATTCAATAGCCATAACTAGCCCTTCTGTTACTGCAAAGAGTGACTCAGGTGCTGCTGAGCCTTCAGCTAAAAGTAATGACGGAGTGTCTGAAGAGGGTGAAGGTGCAACTCTGCCTACCTCAAATGGGAAAACTGAAGAAGGCAGCCACTCCTCAGGCTTCATGACTAATGTGAGCTCTGCTTCAGAGAGCATAACTGAGTATACAACATCTAACAGCCCACCCATGATGACCAATCCACTCATGCCACTTATGTCTGATCAGTTCAAGGCGAAGTTCCCCTTTGGAGGCATTCTGGAGCCTCTCCAGGGGTCAGAGACATCCAAGCTACAGCAGCTTGTGGAGAACATTGACAGGAAGGTGACAGACCCAAACGAATGTGTCATCTGTCACCGGGTGCTGAGCTGCCAAAGTGCTCTGAAAATGCATTATCGCACTCATACTGGGGAAAGGCCTTTTAAGTGTAAAATCTGTGGCAGGGCATTTACAACCAAGGGGAATCTTAAGACCCACTACAGCGTCCATAGAGCCATGCCTCCTCTTAGAGTCCAACACTCCTGCCCTATCTGTCAGAAGAAGTTTACAAATGCTGTGGTTCTACAGCAGCATATTCGCATGCACATGGGTGGGCAGATCCCCAACACCCCTCTGCCAGAGAGTTACCCAGAGTCCATGGCTTCTGACACTGGCTCATTTGAGGAGAGAAACTTTGATGATCTGGATAACTTCTCTGATGACAACATTGAAGGAATGGAGGAGGGCCCAGACAGCAGTGTGCCAGACACACCGAGGTCGGCCGATGTCTCCCATGACAGTCTGTGTAACTCCCCAGCTCCCCCTGAAATGGTCAGCCAGGAGGGGCAAGAGAAAAATGGCCATGAGAATGCTCACAATAATGAAACGGATGAGCTACATGCCAGCCAAATGAAGTCTACAGCAAATGGTTTAGTTGAGGGGGATTGCCTCACCAATGACTCCTCGTCACTGGGAGGGGATGTTGAAAGCCAAAGCGCCGGTAGTCCAGCTGTGTCAGAATCTACCTCCTCTATGCAGGCGCCATCTCCCACTAGCATGCAGACACAACTACGTAAATCCCCCTGCCTTGAAGAAAGGCACCAGAGGGCCTTATCCTTGGAGCACACCAGTGCAAGCCTCTTGCACTCTCACCCCTCCAACATCGGAGCCCTGGACCTGACATCTGTCAATCCCTCAAAAGACCCCCTAGGCATGATATTTCCCTTCCGTGAGCGTAGCACCATCAAGAACACATCCTGTGACATCTGTGGGAAGACCTTTGCTTGTCAGAGTGCCTTGGACATTCATTATCGAAGCCATACCAAAGAACGACCATTTATTTGCACGGCCTGTAACAGGGGTTTCTCCACCAAGGGCAACCTCAAGCAGCACATGTTAACTCATCAAATGAGAGACCTGCCCTCACAGCTCTTTGAGCCATCAAACACCAGCCTGTCCTCCAGCCCAACCCCTACCCTCCTCTCTGTAGGCTCTCTCAACAAACCTGAGGTCAATGGCTTCCTCCATGGCCTCCACCCAGAGAAGGACATGCCCCCTGGCTTGGTCACATCATCTGCCTCCTCTTCCCCAGTGCTTTCCGCTGCTCCGCCCCGCAGGACACCCAAGCAACACTTTTGCAACACCTGTGGCAAGTGTTTCTCTTCCTCCAGTGCTCTACAGATCCACGAGAGAACTCACACAGGGGAGAAACCCTTTGCCTGCAGTATCTGTGGCCGGGCTTTCACCACCAAAGGAAACCTCAAGGTAAATTTCGAAACATGCAGATAACTGTTAGTCTCCTAAAAGTTTGTGTGTGAGAATGTTTGTGAAAAGAGAGTCTGGGTGCTGCTATTTAGTTTTATATGGTGCGTTAGTTCACTAGGTATCAAGAGGTGGTAATGTTGTATAATTAATTAAAGAAACAGCTTAGTGAGAAAAATTACCTTAGTGGAAAGGCTGAATCACACAACTAATATGATTATTGGGTAGAAGTTCCAGAATGTGATTGGCTAAGAATGATTCACTGCACAGAATTAGTAATAAGAGGCAATCTCTTTGAGCGAGGTCAGTCTGTATTTTTCCATAACAGATTCTTTGAAAAATTTCACAGGCCTAAATCATTAAGAGAAGAATTTGCTCAGTGAAGTACACCTGGGAAAATTATGTGGACTTAATATAAAATTATGGAGATTATTTTTGATCTTTATCCTGGTGAGGAATTTGGGATACAAGTTAATTATTGATCTTTAAAGGTTGTATTAAATCAGGTTCTGGTTGTTGTTTGACACTGGTCTCACACAGAGATATATGTGTGATTAGTTAAGTTTATTGCCCTGTAGTAAACACAGAAATGTCTCTGAACTTTTATGCGGTAGTCTGTACATGAGATACCTTAAAATGTAATTACTTGAATGTATCTTTCAAGAATTATGAGGGAGAAAATAATTGCTGTCTTTGTCATTTGGCAGAAGTGAAATGTCACATATAATACTGGCCATAGCAATGAAACTGGACAGTGCAATTTTACCCCAAGGCTCGCGATGCGTTTGTGAGATGAGAAAATTAAGGTTAACTCCATGTATCAGTTTTGCCAAGATAAGATGTTTACACCACCTCTCACAGCATAGGCAACTAACTGTTTTGCTGAACCTGGGGTGTTAAGCTGTTTCAATTCAGAGTCAGGCATCGTCATTATTTTTTCCATTGCATCATCTCATGTGCAGCTCTTGTGGCCAAGTTTGTAAACATCACTAATTTTCATCTCTCTCATTGTTTTGTCTCTCTCCTCCTTCCTTTTTATTCACTCTCTCTCTCTCGCTCGCTCTCTCTCTCTCTCTCTCTCTCTCTCTCTGTAGGTTCACATGGGCACGCACATGTGGAACAGCGCTCCGGCCAGACGAGGCCGTAGGCTCTCCGTGGATGGGCCAATGGCCTTCCTGGGTACCAACCCAGTCAAGTTTCCCGAGATCTTCCAGAAGGACATGGCATCAAGGGCAAACAACGGCGATCCGTCCAGTTTCTGGAACCAGTATGCTGCAGCCTTCTCCAACGGCCTTGCAATGAAGACGAATGAAATCTCTGTCATCCAGAATGGAGGCATCCCCCCAATGTCAGGTGGTGGGGGAAATGGGGGCAGCTCTCCCATTGGTGGCCTGACAGGCAGCTTAGACAAGCTACACAGCATGGAGCCCAACGCTGCTCTTGCTGGTCTGGAGAAAATGGCCAACACCGAGAACGGGGCCCACTTCCGTTTCACACGGTTCATGGAGGACAATAAAGAAATTGTCACCAGTTAAGAGTGTATGTCCTGAGCCGCGCACAGACACATGAAAATGCCTAAGGCATACTGTACACATATGTAGACACACACAGAGGAAGAGAAAGAAAGAGAACAAGACGGGGACAAAATCAACGGAACTGCTTTGCTCGCCATCGAATCTTTACGAACATGTGTGAAGACAAGTTGCTTTTTTGTACAATGTACATGTTATAGTTTTAAGGAGCTTATTTATTAGTGATTATAACCTTGCTTGAAACCAAGTGGAAGCATTAACAATTAGGTTTTTGTTTTGTTTTAAAGCCAGAATGGGTATGTATGGGTGCTTATAAAGATGTGCTTTTGGAACTTAGAATATCCGGTTAGATAACCTTACCTTGGCATTAAGTTATTTTCTGTCTGTAGTAGCTATAACCGAACTGTCGATGTTCATGTGATGCATTAGCTCTGTAATAAGCAAACAGTTTTGCTGTAAATAATGTACACTGATCTTCTGTAGATGGTCTAACATCTGTGTGTTCAAGCCCACTCCCCTCATCGAAACAACACAATGAAATTCAGGCAAGGGACTAAATAATGTGGTAGTTCCTTTCTTTCCAGATCTAATTCACATTTACTTTATTTAAGGAACACAAAACAATGAAGTTTGCTACATTTCAAGGGTTTCTTTTGTGTTAACTTGTTTTGTTGTTACTGTTTCTGTGTATTGTACTTTCTACTTTTTGTTTACTTCCATTTTTTTCCCTCAATCTCTTTTTTGTGGCTAGTATTTAGGTGTTGTTGAAAGCAAGACAGTTGCTAAAAGGGGAGCATTCAGTCTGGCCTATTTCCTGATTTTGGAACTGAGATAGCCAATCAAATGAGCAGGATTCTCCTTTAGATTCTCAGCTGGATTTCCACATTGCTGCTATGTCCCGGCATCCTTACTGACATCAAGTGCAAAGTTATGTGTCAAAGCTTCTGTAAATTCATTCAGATGTGGAAATACAAACTCCCTCGTAAGAAAATGTACATATAACACACAAAAGAAGTCCATCAAGGCCAGGGGACAAAATCATAGTGTTTTTATAAATATAAATATATATTGGGTTTGAAAACCTTCGGACTGTTACATGCACTTTCTTGGAAAGTTGGAAGATCTTTATGGGTCCAGTTTCTCTACACTTTAATACCTACTAACAACTAAGATACTGTAATTCTTTACTCTAATAATCAAATACATCACTTTTCCAAAAGAAAAATTGTGTGTCTGTGTGCATTTATTCCCTGTCCTTGTTTTTTTTTTTTTTTTTTCAATGTCATATCGATATAAAATACAGTTATTTTGACACGTCAAAAACTGACAGTCATTTTAAAGAAGAGCAGAAATAAAATAAAACAAGGTTTTCCCTTTGACTTATTTGTGCTCAGGGCCGCAGCAGCCTGTGCAGACAACAACTGAGGCTGAAACGGAGGCGTGGGTGCAGTCACTGATGGTGAGAGTTTCCCTGCCCTTTCATTTGAAATGATGATAGTTTTAATCCCACAATTTTCTGGAGCCAATCCTGGAATTCGCTAATTAATCGATAATCCTCAGAGCCAGGGCCGATTCAAGGCCTTTTGCGGGGAAAGGAAAATGTTTCCGCTTGCGATTATTTATTCACGTTCCCCGCATTGTAATAATAATAAAAAAAAAAGTCTCAGCGGGGAATTGTTGTGTTATTTTTCCGGACAAGACAGTTGAGCAGGCACAGTCCAGTGTTTCCACTATCGAGGTCTCAGTGATATAATCGATACTGGATAGGTCTGTTATAAGATTTTTTTTTGTTTTGTTTTTCCATTTTGAGAATATACGCTTCGTTAAGAAAGCGGCGATATGATAAATCGCCACAAAGTTGTCAAAACGACCGCACGGTTATCCGGATGAAGCCTCTGACGGCTTTCGGGGTATTTGACTTGCGTTTTTTTTATTCAAACTGAAAAATTCCGCCTTTTGTATTTCGACAGCTGCATTTAATTTAACACATCGTTGCACATCCTGCAATACAGGATCTGTTCATTTCTGTCCAACGTCCTCGGCGCTTTCCCTCCCTCCTCACCAAGCCGAAATCCCCAATATTTACGTTTTATATTTCAAGACGACGGAGCTAAATGAACCTTGCCCACAGTGCCTGTTTTCTTTTTAACAGTCACATCTGTTCCCCTGAGTTTGTGCAGCACGTCGGCTTCCTGAGATATTCCTTCAGAGAACAGGGAGAAAAATAAAACTGCTCCACGTTCTCCCTCTTCTTATTATGACAAATTCCCTCTTCATGTTTACAACTTTAGACAAAAACGCGTTTTGAAATGTTTCTTTCATCACATCACTATTATTATTATTAGCAGTTGTTGTTGTAGTTGTAGTAGTAGTAGTAAAATATATTTGTTTGAATGTATAATTTAAATATGCATTTATAATGTTTTATTTAATTATGAATACAGTTAATAATTGGATTTTCCTGAGAAAAGAAAAAATACAATACCAACAAAAAATTACTAATAATTACATTTGTGTTAAAGAAAGAGTAAAAACCCTCTCTTAATTAATTGAATATAAAATATTTAAAATCTATGTATACAAATATGAGATTGTGAAAAGCATGATGAGTCATTTTTAACACAGGTAGTATTCGCAAGTAGTAAAGAGAAATATACAGGAGTGAGTATGTGCTTTATCTCTTTGTGAGTGGTCCCAACCACTAAGCAGTGGACTGGGCTCCAGGAGTCAGCGCCTCGCTTAAGTATCGATTGAGCTGTGCAGTATTACAGAAACACTTGAATCTCAGGTGGCAGGAATGTGTACAATTGATCTCTTCCACTGTGGCTCCCAGCAGTGGCTTTTTGCGCCACAACACAGAGCACCACAGGAAGAGCCGGGTGAACACACTGAAACACAATCGCTACAGACTAAGAGGGGCTGTCCCAGTCTGCCCCGCTCACTGTCACAGTTTACTGTAGTGCTGTGAGTCTCATCCACTGCTCTGCAGCCACTCCAGCGATGTGTTTTCATGTTACAGAGCTTTTTCACACTATCTCATACAATAAACAGACTCACAGGTAGGATGCATCTATGGGCAATCTACCGAACTGGTTCAGAGTTAGAGTTGGAAACATCTTGATATAAGTATCTTTCCCCTACAACTTTGTGTGTTTCCCCCACAACTTTGTGTGTATGCAAATTGTAAATTGTATTCAAAGTATGCATTTCTAGTAACTGTACAGTTAATTTTCTTATTGTACTTTCAGACAGTTTTGGAATATTTCTCCTCTCCCAAAATTTGTCAATGCCAAAACACAATAATATATAATGTATTAAGAAGGGTTACATTTACCAATTCAGATTGTGCTTACATCTACCTTGTTAATATATCTTTGTAATCTAGTGTAATTTATGAGATTCACTTTATTTTGATCCAATCTTTTTTTTTAAAGGGCATAAAGTTGATCATACTGATTTTAAGTTAAGGATTCATTAGTTTTAATATACACTGAACCAAACACCATCATAAGATTGTAGTTGATAACTCCGTATACTTCACTTCTGACAATGTTAAGGTCATGACCCCGCCTTTGGGGTAGTGACAGTAATATTTTGTTTGCCAAGGAAAATCCAACTGTCAACATTTTATTTAAATAAAAATAACTAATAAGTCATCCAACAGTAACTATCTGAGAAGAACCTATAGCAGTACTTGGATTTCAGATTACACCTCAATGGAGAACTATTGCTTAGTTTGGGTCTTGAGGAGAGTGCAAGTGAGAAGAGGTATGCACACACATTGATTTTTCTATAGCTACTGATTTTTGTTCTTTTATCCTTTTTCCCAATGGGTATGTGCACTGGTGTCTGCTCACCCTAATTGGATTTACTAGGTGGTGTGGAATACCTGCAAAATGTCTCCACCTCTTTCTGTCTTTTCACCATCATCCTGTGTTTTTGCTGTCTTTTCCTCCATTCTTTTCTTACATGCTGTTGCTCCCTGACAGATAATTCACTGATACTCTCCAACCATCCCTCTTTCCTTCATTTCTTATTTCTTTCTCTTTCCTTTTTTAAGAATTCATGACTCAGTCTTCCCTCAACCTTTGACCATATTCATCAGTCTCTCTGCTCTGCTTTTTGCCATGTTAGTGTTTTAAGTCTTTCTCCCTGTATAAGTTAACCATAGAAATGAACACGACACTTTTTAACGAGTCAAAGTACTAATTAGAAAGCAGCAGCAAAAACAGTGCTAATCTCAACCTGTCTACACCTGCTCTAAACCTTTTTTAGTCGGAATGACAATGCTATCTAATTACAGACTTTCTTTCCTGTATATTTTCATTCACCTGTGTGGTTCTAGTAGCACTAATGTAACATGTTGACTTAAAGGTGCAGTCTGTGATTGTAATCCAATAGACTATTTGTTAAATTTAGTGAATATCTCCTGCAGACCGTTCTGTGTGTGCCCTCAAAACCACTCTGGTGTTTGTACACAGTCCTGGCTATGTGATTGGGAAAGAAAGTGGCCTAGACCAAACCATACACTATTCCAACCAATCAACTCATTGCCTCAGAAGCAATGTGTAATCTTATTCAAACCACATCACAGTATAGAATTTTAACTGACATGGAGTTAATGCTAAACTGCTTTTGATTTGCATAACTTAACTAAAATGTTGCTCCAAATAAAGGATGAAGTTTTCTTTTTTGTCACCACTAAAGCAATTGTGTCATGTATGTTTCGATAGTGAAAATTTTAGATTAGTTGGACAATTTTGAGCCTCATCTCAAAGATGCCAGTCAGTGAATTTCTGAGCAGTTGTAAACACATAAAAACTAAACTTTCTGCAATAACAATCAAATGCTTAATTGCAGAAAATAGGCGTTTAGTACTGATGTTCCTTCTTACACTGATTTTCAAACTTTTGGACACAGTTACTTCAAAATGATGGGATCTATCTACTCACTACGCAGCCATGAGAGGGAGAGATAGACTTCCTGATCAAAGATAAAGGGGCGTGGCTAAATTCAGTCTCTGCCCATGGATTGAAAGGTACATTGTCTCAGTATAGACATGAAAATGCACAACAATATTCATGATTAATGATTCAGGATATACAAAGAAAATACAAAGTGAATATAATTTTAAATTTCACTTTAAGAAAAATAAAAATATCTTTTTTAAAAAAATGGAAAAATATGCTAAAATTATTTCAGTATGATTTTCACAAGTTAAAATTTAGGGGTCAAGGTTTGAGACAGCCATCTCCCATTTGATGATTTTATATATATTAATCCCTCTAGCATCTAAAATATTAATATGGGTTTCACTAGATAATAGATGGATCTCAGTAAACATCTAAGTTCTGCATACTCAAATTAATGCTTTTTAAATATGATTTCTGGTTGTGTTACAACAGTTTGCACCAGTTCGGCATAATGGCCCATATAGTTTCATAGACATACACTCACTCACACACACACACACACACACACACACACACACACACACACACACAAACACACACACAAACACACACACACATACACACACATGCACGAACACACACTTTTATCTAATGTTTTTATTTTGGCATTCACGTTCATTTTTCCCTTGTCTGAGCTAAATGGTTTGATTGCCTTTTGCTGCAGTGTGTGGGGAGGATGGGAACCATCAGTAAAGAAGCATTAGTCTCTTAAGCTCTAAGCCACTCCTGTCCACTTACTGTACAATTGAAGGTTCATTTAAGGGTTTGCCTCCAGTTAGGGCCTATACACAGCTGCCGCACTGCAAAAATAAGATCATTTGTTCCCAGTGTGAGCTAACTTTTGTTGGGAATTATTTTATACAACATATTTTCATTCATTATTAGTACTTTAGGGGGTGTCTTTTTGCCTTGTTTTGTCAAAAGTTTTTTAAAAAATGTATTCATTTGTTCATTAATTGTTTTATATGGTTTTAAAGAGTTTGAATACTTTTATGATTAAATGAAAGTGAAGACCTTTATCAAATTTAGAATAAATTAATTTTTATCTTGCATGCCATCCATGTAGGGAAAACTGGGGACAGAAAATATTTTTTTACTCTAAAATAAATTAGTTGAGAAGCAATTTAAGATCTCTACAAAAGGTAGCACGTTTAGACGTGTTCTGGTTTGTGTGTATGTCTGTGTGTGTTTCTGTTTGTGTGTGTGTGTGTGTCTGTGTGTGTGTATGTGTTCATTGTAATCAGTCAGGACAAAAAAACAACAACAGTAAAAATAGTAATAATGAAACAAACAAATGGTAAAAATAAAAAACAAAAAAAACCCTACTCCTCCAGTAACAACAGAGTGAACTTAATTCAGGTGTAGAATCTGTTGTTTCTACCTTCCACAGTTCTTAAGTGTGTGGGTCAAGGTGAGATGAAGCTGCACGGAGGTGATCTTGGGAAGCCGGAGCCCCCTCCCACAGCTTCTGCTCTGTGCTGTCAGCCCTCCTGAGTCGATACAAACTGTAGCCTGGGGCCTGGCCTGGACTCTCCACTCAGGTTCTTACTGACCTCTGGGAAATCAAAGACCCACAGAGAACAATTTTTAGCCTCCTTTTGCCAGCTGCAGTTCACTTTCCCTGGAAGCACCACCACACCTGATCACGCTGTCACGCAGGTGATGGACCTGCTCAGAGGCCTACACTCTGTAGGAACACACCTCTCTGGTGCTTTTGTATATATTTATGTAGAAATAGGAAATAGTCATCTCCCTCTCTTAGTTTTGATGTCAAATGAAATATAGATTTTTTCGAACGTATCGATAAGTCAGTTTTAATCTGTGAAGTTGTTAACTGGCTTGTGCAGCCTTTAATTTTCCTTATATGGCCTGGTTTGTATCTCTTCTGTAGAAAAGTGATTATTGCTTTATTTTATGTTTCTGTAAGCCTCACACTGATATGTGTGGTCATTTTCCTTCAGCCATTTTATGCTGGCTTTATCTTCCCGTGGTCTCATTGTGTTTCCTGTGGAAAATGGAGCAGGGTTGCAGCGTGTACACAGCTGGTTAGAAGACAGGACCTCAAGATTGTAAGTACAAACATGGAGTAGGATTTTTCAGGCCTGTACACTCTCCCTGTTATCTCAGATGAGCAACAAAGTCTTCTAGGAAATATCCATCATGCCCAAATCCCAACACATTTTTTCCTTCACTTTGCTCCTGTTTGTTCTCCATTTGAGTTGTTCTTTGGTCTTATGCAGGGTTAGAGACCATCTTTGCATGGTTTATTTTTATGGCACAGCAATCTGGAGACTATCCAAATGTCAAGGTCATTTATCTTGCAGTTCATCTGCTCCTTGCCTTTTGTGTGCTGAGAAAGAGAGGCACAGGCCCATATTGCATTTCATGACCTATTGTGTCAAAGCAGTACCCAGACAAACAGGTGGGAGCCCTAATTTGAGCTCCTCCTGGACCAGATTCACCGAACTTGAGTCTCCCTGGCCTGTTCTTTAACAAGGCATTCATGCTTGCAGATCGGCTACAGTGCTCTGTTTCCCTCATCGTCAGATGGGAACCTTCAGGGATGCTAATGAACATACAGTAAGGGTTTGTCCCATGCACAGTACTCCCGCTATCAGCGTCTCCCAGTTTATCACCACCACTGAAATTGCAGGGCTGTTTTACAGGGCTTTTACTATAAGGGGGACATTTAGCCCATTGTGATGCTAATTCTTTAAAATTTGATGTCTAGGGTTTGTTCTTTCAGGTCAGGATAGGTTTATTAGACTGGGCCTTTTGACAGAGTACAAGCACTTTTTTTGTTATCATGGAAAACCTGCAGTCACGGGTTGTCCTCATTGCCCCCAAAAGGCAAATTTAATTTGATGTGCATTTCCATTTTAAGATGAATCACATGTTTCCTTGTTTTGTACAGTAGAATGGAGACAGATCGTCTTTCTTTGGTTTTAAAGAACAGCTTCGAGATTAAGTGGGTTGATCGTAGCCCTTTCACCATCAGAAATACGTCTGGTAACCCTAGCCAGGCCTGTCTGCTCTGGGGCTTAAACACACACAGAGTTGGGGACACTCTCTGTTAATGTCATCTCACAGATACAGTTTCCGCATCATAGTCTTACCTCAAGTCCCACAACCTCTGACACATATTCTTATTCTTTCTCACAGTGTCAAAGTATGCTAGTAGAATGGAAAGATATTCCGCTACAATGGCTGCGGACAGAGATATTGATACTGAGCGGGATGTCAGGGTGACTAGAAAGAAGCCCTTCAGCCCCTTGTCAGGTGTGTTTGATTCCATAGGTGCTCCGCAGAGATGTCTTGAGTTTATTGAATTTGTCATTTTCGGCCTTGGAGTGAAAAGGGCACCTGTGTGCTGCCGTGAGCCCCCTGCGCCAGGACCGCCACCCCCATCATGCGATGACAGCTGATGTGCAGGGATAACCCTGAAGCTGTTGATTTTTTTTTGCTTGTTTTTTTGAAAGCAGTCCATCAGCTTCTGCGTACATTATTCATCAGGGAAATAGCTTAAAGGATGTTTACGTTGTCAACTTTCTCATAAAAAGCCTCCTCAGGCACAAAAAAGTCATCAAGGGTTACGGCAAGAAAAATGCAGCTATTTCAAAGGCAGATTCAGTGCTTTTCGGGCTCAAATTGAAGACTGCTGCAGTTATGAATACTGGCCACCCACATCAGCGTTAGATCAAAGCAATAGCCTGCTACAGTGGCTGAATATTCAGTGATGTTATTGGAGTGTGATAGCTTCTCCTACTCAGTCACTGACTGTGGGAAAATAAAGAGGAGCTGATAGAGATTTTGCTCTGCTCTGCTGTAGCGCTGCACAGTATCTGATGGGTAAGGATGACAGATCTGCCACCCACTCCTCTAAAAACTCTGCACTCCTTCAGTTAAGGGTGGTTTTCTCATTGGACTTCTTGTTGTAGGCAAGAGGAAAATGGTTTCCTCAGTGAAATGTGTAATCAAATACAAGATAAGGAATGCATTAGGTCATGGCAATTCCCACAATCTGCTGTTTGATATGGAGATGTGTGCCTGTGTCTGTGTTTATAACTCAATTGCACCACAAGAGTAACATGTCTGTCTACCACTGTGTCCACCAGTGCTAAAACTGCATCACTCATCGCATTAAAGCATTCACTAAATGGCACAAGTTATGATAAGATGATTTCATGCATGCGTAAAAGGGAGAGTGTGTGTGTGTGTGTGTGTGTGTGTGTGTGTGTGTGTGTGTGTGTGTGTGTGTGTATGATTTAAAGTGTGCTGCCTAGGTGGCTCTGTTTGTGCATGTCTTCCTCATGCTCAGTTAAGTCTGTGCCACCTGTGATTAATAAGAAATATCCTAGATCAGGCAGGTTAATGTTTAATAAATCAACTCTGAGAGAAGCTTCTAAATAGGTGAGTTTATTTTTAACCATTTTACATCAGGCCTAAATGCTTGTTTCGCTATTCAAGTATGGAAAGTTTCAGTTGTCAAGAATATAATATTTTGAAACTAAAGGAACAGAATTAAGTGATTGTGAGGGCTGATATCTCTCGAAACAAGGTCAACATATACAGTGGTTGACAGTTGATTTTCAGCTCCTTTCCCAACTGTATTTCAGGGGGAGGGTTGATATTGTCAGTCATTCTCTCCGCCCAAGGAAAATCTTCCATACTTAAATGATCCTCTGTTTCCTCCTCACTGTGGGCTTCTACTGTGGGACTTGACCAAAGCACCTGCACTATGAAATCAACACTGCACTCAGCAATAATGCTCTCTGAGGCTTGGCCAGTTTACTAAATAATCGATCTGAATAAAAGCAGCAGATAAAATTGACTGACCCTCATATAGTTAATTATTGCTGCTATTTGACCAAATGGCATTTTTTTTCAGGATGCTGTGTGCCACAGGCCATCAATATTCCTTTAATCGCTGTTAGTTATTGCTCTACTTTGTTACTGCTGTGGATGGCCAGTCTCCAGTGGTCAGTTTGGCCCAGGGCAGCGGGGGAATGAGATGCTAAATGGTTGCGCAAACAATTTGATTATGCTGTTTAATTCCCGTCATATAGATCTGCCGGGTCTGCTGATGCACTCATTTCTGTGAGGCTGTACTGCAGAGTGCTGACCTGCCTACCTCACACCACCGGCCCTGAAAGAGCTGGTTTTCCTCCATGGCCTCAGGATCAATAGTGACTACTCTGTGGGTATGGAACAGTGTCTTACAGGTTTCACCTCTTGCCAGCAACCTCTCAGCTCCTTTAGGAGGGAGCACTGTTCAACATGAGGTCTAAGTTCAAATGTTGAAAGCTATGGCATGTTGTGTTTTTGGCATGTGGTGCATAAACCCTTGGTCCTTACTTAGCTGAGCCAAGGTGATGTAATACTAGGAGAGTTGAGGGTTAACTCTCTCCATCAAAAAAGACCTTTGCCAAGTGAAAAATGAGAAATGAGCAAGAAAGCTCTCAGGCCCAGTTGCCTAGTACCAAAAATTAACATTTCAATTCAAAACCAATAATAACACATTGTGTCTGGCATGAATGAATGCTGTTGCAAAGGGAAGGCGATACCTCCTGTTCCCCTGTCACTGAAAAAGCTCCTTCATTCCCTGCTAAAGGGCCCACACAGTCTGAGGTCAGCCAGTCAGCCTTGGTTACACTGCACAGGCATGCCTGGGTGGACGGCTCGAGCTTCCCAGTGCCTTTACAAAAGCCAGGAACTACAAGCACACACACACACACACACACACACACACACACACACACACATATACATAGACATATACTGAAACACTCATATCATGCTCAACATGAAGTAAATGGCTCTTGTTTGGCCAAGGACTACTTAGCACATTGAAAAAAGTACACTTTGTGTTCTTTGAAATGAGTTGCAGCAACTAACCGCAATATGATATTACCATTCCAGCATCAGCAGCATATTATGATTTGAAACATAATATTTGTATGAGGGTAAACAACCTCTACATGTGCATTCCATTTACTTATCCTTCTACTGGTCTGTTAGGGCTCCATTCACAGAGTTGTAGCACCTTATCTGCAAGATATCCAGTCTCAAACATGTTATATCTTAAGCGTACTTACTATATGTATCTGTTCATGTCAAGCTCTCTTATATGCTCATTGATAGAAGATCCCAATCACTCAGCAGGGGCCACAAATGAACAACACACTGGGGGTTTCGGGCATCTTGGCTTTTGAGAATGGGACTGGGAGCCAGGTGCCGCAGCTTTGCCAAGAAGGCGTCAGGGCCGACCTCAACTACATGCTCCCCTCCATCAGAGTGCAGACTACCCATCTTGGAGGTGAGAGAGAGGGACACAGGGCAATTTCAAGAGAGCACCATGGCTATTGCTGCTGAAACTGTAGTAGTGTAAGAGCCTATCTTCTAGCTGTCTGCTCCAAGTGATACAAGCTGTGTTAGTCTGAGTGATTCCGTACTTGTACAGGCAGGAGGCTTGTCTGGGTGGCTTATGCCTCCATTTTTGATGGTTTTTCACTCTCTATGCTTGCATTTATGCATTTAACATATCAGTTAGTGATAATATTATCAGTAAAGAAGTTATCATAACTTAAACTATTGCACAGTCAGTTACTGTTGATATAAAAGAAATTCCCAGTGCTATATTAGCCTAACCTGCTCACTGGAACAGTGGATTCTGGGAAGAGACAAGCCAGGAAAGTGGGCATTAGTTTTGCTGTTGAGAAGGATTAGACAGCATTCTCAATCCTATGTAGGAATCTACAACACTTAGTTAAAGTGTCAAAGAAATTCAAGCATTTTGCAGTACTTCTCAACTAATTAATTCTCTAAATGAAGCAGCTATCCTCTGTTAAAACACCTGCAGCACAAAGAACTAACCTCATCTGTAAATCAGATTCATGTAATTTTTTAAACCAATAGTTGGGAAGGTACCAGCTCCGAAAACACCTCTAGAAATAAAGAAAAGCTCTCCAAAGAGAACCAAGAGCTGGAATGTGCATAGCTTGATTTAAACAACACTGAACACAGACCTTGCACACTGAGATCACACCAGACAGAGCCCTGCTTTGTAATGAACCTCATCATGGGGAGTTGCTGTAATGGCAGTAGAAACGTTTGTACTTTTTGGATATACCTTAAATTGTACTCTACTGAGATAGGAATAACATAGAATAAAATGTAAAGTCAGAGACCACAAACAAAAGATTTTCTTGCACGAACTGACTCAGTAATTAAACTATTGTATATATATTGCATACTACAATAGGAATGAGTAGTCCATTTTATGAGTACCCATCCTGTTTATCCAAGGTGTGACTGTATGTAAAATTTAGAGCAAACATGACTACCAACTTTTTCTTGCATAGATAACTTCAAAATACATCATAAAGTAGAAAAAAAGCCAACTTCACATGTCCATGATACGAAACCCAGTATTACTGTGAGTTTCTACGTAAATGCCTTCTCCGGCCAAGACAGCTTGTTTGGCTGGTAGCGATGACATCAGGGCTCCCAGCAAAGAGGCCAGCTCCTCTAATAAGGCACTGCTGGGATTGTCGCCCGCTTAGGTTGTCAATGAGTCTGTCTTGATCTGAGGATTAGGCCAGTCGTTCCAATTACAGCCGGGTGCCTTGAGGTTTGTCAGGCATTGACACAGACGCCTGTCGATGGCCCCGGTGCATATTCCAGGACCCTACTGAGTGACAGGCGCCAGCACGCCAGGAGACAATGACGCAGGGTGTGTGTGTGGGTGTTTGGTGAATGTGTCTGTGTGTGTGTGTGTGTGTGTGTGTGTGTGTGTGTGTGTGTGTGTGTGTGTGTGTGTGTGTGTGTGTGTTGTGTGTACATGTCTGTATGTGTCTACTCCATAATACTGTTTTCTCATTCAGCTATCAGCTATAAATGTCCTGGGGTATACTTATTATGAAACACAAGGTAAAGTAGTATGTTTGAGTAGTGTTTCATTCCCATGGCAGATATTGACTCTTAATGACAGTCTAACCTACTCAGATGAAGGAGCAAGAATACTAGCAGACCTTCTGATGACTGGTGATGTATCAGTTAGCTATCAGCTGTGTATATGAGGAAGTCTTTCATGTATAGTGGCTGCAGGTCTGTTACAAAGAGGACTGGTAATTTAATGCAATACAGGAAAGAAAGAGGGCACACATTTGGATCACACTATGGATCTTAGGCAAAACAACCAGTGGACAGCCATCTTCACCATGGCAGCAAGAAATAAAAGGGGGACTCCCACCATCAGATACTATTACACTGATATCATCAATCTATGATGTGTTCCAGGAACTATTTTGTGATCAAATACTGTTATTAGTTTTTTTTGTTTCTTAGAACCTGCCTCATCTGTTTTCACTTAGGTCTGTAATCTCCTACAGCAAACATAGAATATACAGCGTAAAAAAACAGATTCTTATTGGGCTCAGAATATCATAAGAAAATCTGTGCCCACAAGAGAAAAGTGGGAGAGGGGCTCAGGAAAATGAGGAGGTGTGTGTGTAAGTGTTTCCCTACATGATGGACTCAACCTGAATGAATGCAAAACATCACCACGTATGTCAGATTGCACCAGTTATATCAACACCAACACCTGATGATTACTTTTGACATTCTCAGTCCATGGCTACATTAGAAACGTGATGATCAAATGTTCTAGGTTGGACTGTGTATCCACAGGAATATCAGTGTTTTTCCTTATTGAGCTTCTGATGGCAAAATACATATAGAGAGACTGTTAGTATGTAGTCGGTTAGCTGTGCCCTCTAAGCACAGACACGGCTGCTGATGTGTATCTACAGCTAAGCCATGAGTCGGGGGAGGTGGTCTGTACTCTCAGAGCACCACTCAGTAACTTGAAATGGCTTGGCTGGACTCAGCCACCTCTCATCTGTTCATCTCTTCTAACTCAAACCCCCTCCTTCCTCACACACACACACACACACACACACACACACACACACACACACACACACACACACACACACACAACCTTGTCGCCTGGGAGGCCAGCAGTGACTTTACACCCACAGAGGTGGGTCATGTGACACAGACTGCTGTGTCTCACGTTTGATACTTAATATTCACCACCTGGTGTTATTTACATGCCATTAAATGAGAGATGGGTGCCGTCCCCCCTTGGCTCTTTATTTATCCTATTTTGATATAATAATTAGAAATCCTCTTTGGGTGTTCTGAACTAAAAAAAGTCATATTGTCAACCATGTAGAAGTAACCTCCACACTATGTTTTTTTCAGTTTAATAGGAGTAGTTTCTTCCATTTTTGCCAGGTGTAATGTTATCTGCAAGGGATGTTAGCAGGCTGTAATTAAATATGAATGGAGCGCTGTTGTTAGCCCGGCCAGTGTGTTCGGTTGAGTGCTATATACCCCTGTTACCCTCCACGAGAAGGAATCACAGTGGTCCTGTGTAAAAAAGGGCTGGGAATCACCTGTATTTAGACTTAATGGATTCGAAATAACTCACAACCTCGCAATTTAATGATCACTGGATTGATGAATAAAAGGTCCCGCACTCCCCCTTGTCCTTGCATTGCATGAAAAACATTTTAAAATTGCATGCTGGTACAGATAATTCATTTATTCTGTGTAATTGAATGCTGACCAGGGTTAATATGTAGGGTGTCATTAAATGGAAATGTAGAGTTGTAAAGGGGGGACTGTATGATACAGGGAGTCTTTTTTCTATAGAGCTGCCCAGATTGTGAGCTCCTTCATCTAGCTGGGAGGGACCCTCTTTATTTGTGGCAACTCAAGCATGAATTCTGCGAGGGAAAGATTGGGGACAGTTATATTCACTTCTGTTTGTTGCCCAGTTGAATGAAATGACCTTTAAGATAAAGCAAATCTCTTGAGCAAGTCAGGTGAAGAAAAGGCCGCACAAATAGGGCAGATGTGGTGAAAGGAACTTTTAAATTCGACAGTGAAGGAGGGCTGCTAGACCATGGATAGTTAAAAGACTGCTGTTTGCGGGTAACCCTGCTCTGCCACCATGACAATGCCACATGGGAGGAGGCACTCACTGTGGACGCTCCTTATTTTGATTCAAACAAGACTGAATACCAGGGAATTACTTTTTTCAGTTTTATTTTTGGTGCAACTGTTAATGAAAAGTCTTGTGTTCCTCCAGAAATCCAAAATGATTTTGTTCTATGGGATGTAGAAGGGGTATAATGCAAGGTAATCTGGAGACTAGTCAATTAAGTTGCTCCTTCAACCTCCGTTTCATGGGAAAGGCCTGCAATTAGTCCCACGAAAGCAAAGGTATTTTCTTCAGATGGTTCAATTTGAATTCCTGAGTTCGATGGAGAATGCTGGGCCTCTGCGGCTTCAGCAGATGCCTATAACCTGCTTTCTCCCAGTGATAGCAACACTGTAAAACTTAACCGAATGGTTAAACATGTCCTAAAGAAGAACCATTAAAAGTGAAAGAATGTGTAAGTACCGTCAGTGATAAAAACAACAAAATGAGCCCTTTCAGTCAAAGCCCACGCTTTGTTTTTCTTGGTAGTCTGGTGTGAGCTGGGCTGTGCCACGACTCACCAGCTTTGCCACCTACAAAGAGGGCAGACTCCGGGCGGCCTGGGTACTTTTGGTGAGGAAGTTAATCATATACCTCAGAGTAGCACAACACAAGAAAAGCGGTGTTTGTAAACCTGCCCCCATGGCTCTGCCCATAATTGGCTCTACAAGTGACTGCCTCGGTTTCCTGTCAGCATTATATCTGTGTTCACACCAGCCCAGCTGCTAAGACATTTGTTCTTTGGAAACATGGCTGCTGTTTTGATCTTTGGACTGTGAAAGCAAAGTAGCTCTCACAATGGAAGTAATGTGGGGAGCATTTTTCAGGCTGTGGAGGAAGCCGAGGCAAAAATGTCCTGCTGCCTCAGCCTCAGAGTGAAGAACAGCACTTTGGTGATATTGTTGGTGCTCTTTTGCTCTTTTGTTACATCTGTTTTAGGATGTTTAACCAGTGTTTGTTTTTCATTTAAGGCTCAGCGTAAAGCACACACACCTGTGCATCAGAGGCACTTGTTAGTTGGCTGTTTTTTTTATATTTGCTTGAAAATTTCCTTCCATTCCTAAAAAAAAAAAGCAAATCGGTGGCGGAGGAAATAATCACACCTTTTACTTAAGTAAAAGCTGAAAAAAGAAGTGATTAGGTTTAAAGTACAATATTTTGTAGCAGAGTAGAAGAATAAAGAAATATAAATTGGAAATACCCAAATCAAGTCTAAGCACCCTAAGCTGTACTAAATACATTTTCCATCACTGCCAAATATTAATTACTATTATCACTATGTTACCAAAATCTAATCTATTCCTGATAGCAACATGTGATCAAAACGGATCATTTATTTTTTAAATCCTGTGATTATAATCCTTTTGTTTACGAGTTAAACATTGCATTCAATTTTGAAACATCTTACAATTGTTTGTTGAGAGTTTTGCACACAATTTAAAAAATGAGCAGAACAAAGAAAATGAGTGAGTCCAGGCCATCTTTTTGGCATCTTCTGGCAGCAAACAGACTGCTGATATGAGGCAGCAAAGACACATGGCAAGAGTCTGAGATTAAAATTGGAAATGTTAAAATACTACTGGTGACACCTCAACGTGTGGAGGGATGTAACTTCCTGTGCAGCTGTCAAGAAACACTTCCCAGCACCTCTCAAGCTGCTGCTGCTGCTGCGCTGGTATCTGCACCTCAGCTCTGCAAATAGAGCACAGAGAAAACAGGGGAATGGAAAACATTTGGAATAAGCTCATAATTAATCATAGTAACCCTAAAATTAGAGGTTAATGCTAAATTTGTAATAGAAACCATTTGTATGGTACAGTTTACAGCATATCTCTTTGATTTCAGGATGGACTTTGATTTTCATTGTTTCCTTTTGTTAAAAATAGACAGACATCAAGAAATGCTCATGTGACAGATGATGAATATATTTTCTCTGGTCTTTGATTACTACAGGGTGCGTGAAACTTTGGATGTTTCATCAAGTGTTTGTTGTTCTTTTTTGAAGGTTGCATGGGTTTTGGACCGATATCTTAGCCAGGTACCACAAAGAATAGTTCAAATTGCAGCCATTCAGCCACATATGTTTGCAGTGGTTACCCTTGTGTAATAAAGAATAGCTCCTCTTCACTTCTCACCAAATGCATGTATGCCTGAATATGGCTTTTTCCGGCTGTTTCTCCCATTTATAGAGAGGGCTAGATTTGTTTGGGATTTTTTTGAAAACCACACTCTGATGAACATCCTGCCCGAGACATTTAATTGTGGCTGCTCTCTGTGCACAAGCAGTGTTCTGCCTTTTAAAGACTTGTTTATTCAAAAACCGTCCACATGTTGATTGTAACCTTATTTTTCCTTTCTTTTGCACAGTCACATTTTTCATGAATTTATGAATTTAGTCGGATGGTGATGGGACAGGATGGAAATATATAATATATTCATTGCTTTACACATCATTTTATATATAATTCATATATCACTTATACAGCAATTCATATCATAAATCATATGATTAATCATTAATTGGCTCCTTGTGTATTAGTGTAACTTTTGCCAGCAGGGTTTTTTTTAGCGTTTGCTGCTGGATTGGATCTAATTTATCAAACAATATCTTGCTTGCATATGTATTTTAACAGTATAAAACCTTCCCTTGATCTCCCGTCCATTTTTTTTTTTACTTTTCTTACCTTCATTTACCTCAGTATAGAGGCAGCAGTAATGAAAAATGAGCACCAACAATACTTTGAATGCAGGAAGAGACATCTAAGTCATAAATAGCAGTGGGGGTGAAGCTAAATATTGACTGTGTGACACCATACTAATGTCTCCTGTGGCTGTAGGTCTTTTTCTCTTTCTCTGCCTCTGTGTGGTCATAAGTGAAATGTAAACAACACCCACCATGTTATTATTTACTGCACTATGCTGCTCAAAGCATTCGACCAGCCACCACCTCTGCCACCAGAGCAGAGCTCTGAGTCACTTTGACGTGTTACCTAAAAGGCAGTGAAAACAATATATCGCCAGCTCATCCATAAGTCATGGCATTTGGTGCAGCACCGGTGCATCCAACGGAAAGGGGCTTTATGAATGGTACAAAGTCTGTGAATGATAACGGTCATTAATATGTCCATTGAGGTTCACCACATTCATGCCACATATCAAATCCCCTTTGAATGAGATCAGTTCCCTCCTGTCAGAGCCCATTAGATCCGTCCCGCAGCCCCAGTGGCCAGCTGACAGGGGAGAAACCCTAGCTCCAGCCTAGCACCATTAGCATTAGAAAATGAGCAATCAGCTGGAATGAAGCGCAAGAGAAGGGGGGACTCATCCAAACTTCAGTAGTGATACCCTGTAGATAGGATGCAAAATGTAACACTGCGTCAGTGAAGCATTGCGCTCTATTAACAACAAAAATACTCCACCACACAGTTATTTCCGCCACCATTTATGTTTCAAATTCAAATATTTGAACTAAATACATTTTCAAGTGTAATACATTTCCTATGGTGGCTCTGTGTCTTTTAGAAGCTGCAGAACTCAACTATTTTCTCTCCAGTGAAAATGTTTCGGCCGCTCATAGAAAATTGTGTTGAACCTCTTTGACTTTGCGAAATAATTGAGTTAAAACACTCGATAAAACATTAATTAGCTTAGCAGTCTGGAGCAGATAACATAGATAAAACCCTATGTAATTCATATTGATTAGAATATGCACATTGAGCGTAACCTCTTAAGACAAGTTTTCCTTATTAAATGGACACAAAGCCGAGGTCATTATTCGTACAAAGAGAGATCACTTTAGATTTTATCTTTTCACATAAAAAGGTTTGATTGGATTTCTTTCTGAGGAAGCTGCACAATCTATTTTATTCTGGTTTGATTGTATTAACTCTTAATTAGTTTGTATATTGAGTAGAACAGGCCTTATTGATCTGAGGTGCATTCATTTGCATTGCAAAAATCCCCTTTAATCCAATATAATCTCATCCTTACTCAAACACACCAGACTGCATCTTTGAGTCACTCTTTTCCTGTTTGTTTTCCAGCTCCTGTTTTTGACTCGTCTCCGGGTTAATATAGCCTCTCGGTAGAAATTAGAGATTACATCCTGTATGCAAAATCATGTTTTTTAAAGGTCGTAACATTCAATTTCTGTGTATTTCATGTGGAGAATTGCATGTTGTGTGTGTTAATTTATACGTTGAGTGTAATAACAAGCTTTGGTATTTTCATGTGGATGTGCAGTGGGGTTTAATTTTGAGCTGTTTGAGTGAATGATTGGCGCTTGTAGGTGTTGTGTGTAAATCTGCTGCTGAACACCCGTGGAGCCTGTGGAGCAGTGTCACACAGAAATCAGCATTGGAGGCGTCAAATCCCTCTCACCCACCCAGTGCACAGCAGCAGGCTTAACAATTCTCTGTAATTAACCTCACCTGAACTTTAATGGCCCACCTCCGGGACCTAGGGCCCTGGCTGTGTAAAATTACTGTCACACATGGAGCCGAGGGGGAGCCCCGCCGCAGCGGGTGTGTTCCACTCAGACAACTGAGAGGGAAATGGACCCCTGTGTAACACCTAATACCACCAACACGATGTAAAAGCTCCACAGACCTTTGGGGGTGGAAAAGTGAGGGCTGGTGGTGGGGAGATGCTAGAGCACATGAAAGCCTTTTGAAATATAAAAATAATTGGGTGTGGTTTTTGGGTTTTTTTCAGGTTTTTTTTGTTTTGTTTTGTCATCTCTTTCCTGCCATGTCATCATTTATGCATCTGCTAATGTTAGCTAACATTTTCTTCTTCTACTAATATAAAGAAAGAAAGAAAGAAATTGCCACTGTTGGCAGAATCAGGACACTTTTAGAGCAATAAACAAAAGTTTTCAGATATCCAACCGGTCCTCCTACCTAGACAACAGAAGAGGTTGTTGCTTAAACACACAGTTTTAGTGTGCACAAAGTACCTTCTGTTTTAATTTGCCAATATAAAAGCATTCATGCACAAAATTAATAAATAATTTTATTTATCAGAATGCTTTACAACTAAAAGCTAAAATATTTGCTCATTTTAAATACTTCACAATTGGTTAAAATATCATTGTTTATTAACATGTAGACTTGTGTTGATCAACTTCCCTGGTGAATATGTTGCAGAGTTTCCTCTTTACATAAGAAATATTATGAATACATATTAAATCCACTGTAACTATGAAAGTTAAGCAGGGCCTCTAAACAGTCACTGCTTCAGAAAGGAATTGTGATTCAGGCATACATTTTCTGCAGGGTCCTGGATGAGTGGAAGGGATCGAGTTTTGAGCCTCTAGACAAACCACTTTTGCCATATAACGCAACTTGAGATATTATTAACAATCTCACACTAGATCTGCAGTATTAATGACAGAACACAGAGTATCTTGCTCAGCCACCCTTTACCAGGCCAGATTAAAAGCCTGTGGTTTAGGGCCCCCAGTTGTCTTTATCATTTTCTGTAAGCTTCCTCAGTAGTCTTCATACAACAGCTGTGTACAGCTACTGAGACATTTGGCAGTGTGAACATGTGCATGTTGAACACTGATCTGAATCCTGTGTGTGGCACGTCTGAGCCCTGGGCTTTGGTGGAGCAGACGGGCGTGGAGCAGAGCAGATTTCTGATGGATACAGTGAGTCTGAAGTTATCCAGTCAGCCTGAGATACACTGAAGGAGAGTTTCCGACAGAGATGTTCTCACCATATGTATGTGTGTGTGCGTGTGTGTGTGTGCGTTTGTGTGTGCATGTGCTTGTGTGTGTGTGTGTGTGTGTGTGTGTGTGTGTGTGTGTTCATATGCCCAGTGGCTGAAATGCACACAGAGGGGTCAGTCACAGCCGCTTCTTCAAGATCAAACACTCCAAGTGGGCTCTGGGTTCACCATCAGGCCTGACGTTTTTATCAGCACTGTGGTCCTCTGACATGGCTCAGAGACAAAAACAACGATTT
This sequence comes from Istiophorus platypterus, assembly GCA_016859345.1. Classification (NCBI taxonomy): domain Eukaryota; kingdom Metazoa; phylum Chordata; class Actinopteri; order Istiophoriformes; family Istiophoridae; genus Istiophorus; species Istiophorus platypterus. The sequence goes on from CM029118.1 coordinate 24,635,841, forward strand.
GGAGAGTGAGAAGGCCCAAAGCCTCTACATCACAGTCATTTCAACTTTAACTTCATCACAGTGTCTGACATGTTAGAGTTGTGCCAGATGGTGGCCTAACATTTCATATGGGTGTGTTTTGTTCATTTCTGTATTCAAGGAAGACTTTATAAACTTTTGTATTGAATCTTAAGAATTCAGAAAACAATCCTGGAATTCAACAGGCAAAGATTATATCACAGCCTGCTGTCATTGGAGTGTCTTCAATAAAAGGTCATGATAGAAAATTTTAAAAAAAGGAATACAAAATGTTTAGCATTCGAATTATTCACAACTTATATTTATTTTATTTCACTGTAATGGTGAAGAAGTCTATTGTTACAATGGGCAACATGTATTTTGGTTTTTAACTTGTATTAAAGTTTTTAAATAACAGTTCGAAATAAGATATTGAATTGAAATAAACAAATGTAGTATCTTGTTTTCATTTCATCCACGTCATTCTGTGTGGTATTTTAAAGTAGCAGAGGTCTGCAGATTAACATAAATTGATTAGCTGGTGGCCAGCGGAGACAGCTCAGTCATACATATCAGCAGTATATGCAAAGTGACAGGCTGACACACACACAACACATACACACACTCACACACACACACACACACACACACACACACAAACACACACAAACACACACAGTCCCTCTCACCCACTGGCTGCTGCAATATCCCCCGAGCCACTATCTGTCTGCCACTTGTATGAAGGATAAAGAGACAGGATGTGGAGTGGGGGGGCTTGGGCCTATGACTGAATGCACCATCAATGGGCTTATTTTCATTACAGCCAAACAAATGTGTCACCCCAATCATCACACGGCTGATTTTATCCTTCTGTTACTGTAGCTCCACAAGCATTTCCTTTTGTGAGCGCTCGCTCCTGATAATCCCACTCTGACAAAAGGGCCATGTGCCACCGCAGAGTTCCATGACCAAAAATGTAAAACTAGTCGTTTCCACTTACATACTTTCTCAGTGATATCATAGATAATGAAAGAGTGTTTGTAAGCACGTTTGCTTGTTCAGCAATTCCTGTAATCCCATATGTTTCAACAACAGGTATTTTGAGGTAAACACTTACTGGAATTCAACTTGTTTATGCAGAGTCTTTGATTTGGAATTAGATATTATTTAAAAAGTATTATTTTATTCTTGAAATTTTCTTCAATGTCCTGAAGTGTGGCCATCCACCTTTAATTAAGTTCTTTATGGCTAGAGTTGAAGGATACATTTTCACAGCAGATGAAACAATTGTGTGTTGTATAGTTATCACATAGTTTATAGATTAATGGAGCAGTGTCAGTGTAATTTACAGAGGCCCAGCTCTCAGTGGGACAGGGCCTCAGTGCCCTCATTCGGGCCTTCTAACCCTGAGAAACCCTTTTATTCCACCCTTCACTTGCAGACTGACTCCAGCTTTACTGGGCTGGTCCGTCGTAAATGGGACTGGGTATCTTTTTTCTCAGACGCTGCCTCAGCCCTGCCAGACTCGGTATGGGCTACAGGGCGACGTTACCAGGTGAAAACAAAATTACTGCTGGTGTAAAATACACACACCGGTAGGCCTGCTGCACTGTGGTTTCTGTTGTTAATTTCTCAAGTCTGGAGGGCGAGATTCCAAAAGGAGATATTCATTACATGAACAAAACATCACCATAAAATTTAAGTCTTTGGTGGTCAAATCCTCCTTGGACACAGTGATTAATAAATATTAAGCGGCCAGATTGAAGTGCTTTGTATACCTGATGTGCTCCACTGGATCAGATAAATGAATAAATAAAAATTAGTGTTCATTTTTTTTACTATTGTTATCAATGCTAATGTTATTATTATAACTGTGAAGCAGCAATGACACTTTGACCTGTGTCTCTAAATAAATATCAAAAGTGAAATTGAAAGCACTCATTTGACTACTTTTATTCTAATAGTTAAATTGTTAGGTATTGAATTGATGACATTGTCATCATCAGGGTTGATATTTCTATCAATAACCGGACTGAGAAAGAAATTCTATCTCCCACAATTTAGCTTTTTTTATTCCTCACCATTATATTTAGTTTATATATTATTTATTCAGCAGTTTCTATTATAACTTGAGTCGGTAGCAGAAATAAGACGCAACAAAACACTGCAGATCACACAAAATCACACACAAAGAACGAATCATGAATAATCAATCACCTCTAAAAATGTTCAAAATTAAAAAGTTTCATCCTACGAAATGCGATTTTTAAGTTCTTTACATGGTGCAAAGTACTGGAGGGCCGTCTTCTCAAATTCACTATTTACTGATAGAGAGTTCACCAGTCCTGGGATCTGGAATCATGAGAGGAGAAATGTGATATACTGAAGCAGATTTAATAGGTGATATTTAAAAACAAGAAAATGATAGTGTATAGTCTGCTTCTTGTTGCTAGTGAGGACTAGCTTACTTTTTCATATTGTACATGGATTAATTAATTAATAATTTATTTACTTTGAGATAAAATTCTTTCTTGCGTTTTACTTTCACACTGTGGACTTGGTGGACTTTCAGTTGAGTTGGGTCAAGCATCATCGATCCAAGGTGGGGTCAGCGAAGGTGAGTGAGTAAAATGCTCGGAGAAACAAACTGACCCTCAACACCCCCTCTAGCTGAGAAGATCCGTGCAGTGACCCTGCTGGATTAGGTCACAGAAGGTGCTTCTCCTCAGAGGTGTAACTGAGCTACAGTGCAAGGATACACAGAGATGTGATAATCTTGTGCATCAATAATTGGACACAGGTGTATTTTTGTTACTAGCAGTTTCAAACAAAAAATAAAATAAAAATATACCATAGACTAGATGACATTTTAGGATATACAGCTGTCTATGTAGGGATATGAAGCCCAGATGAAAGTATGTGGCCATATGCAGTCATTTGAGTAGATACTAATGATGTACTAGAGGTTATTTATGAAATAAGGTGACAGGTTATTAATGTCATTTTTCTTTAGCTATTAATCTGTAGTTGTTGTATTTAGGTGGATTGGTGTGGTAATCCATTTTCGGTGGTGGAAGGTAACAATTGCATTTATCAAATACTGTACTTAAGTGCAATTCAAAGGTACTTTACTTGAGTAATTCCTTTTATGCTACTTTATACTTCTGCTCCACTAGATTTTAGAAGCAAATATTGCACTTTTCAACCCTCTACATTTATCTGACAGCTTTTAATTTGCGGATTCAAATTAGTAATCACATAATGAATTAGGGTGTATTATTTTAGATTAAGCTACCCAGACATATATAAACCAGTTAAGTTAGCCCCAACCTTTACTAGCTGCAACATTAAAGTGATGCCAACACATCAATGCATCCATATTTATAATCCAACAATATGATATTCATCATCCAGAAATGAGCCATTTTGCGTATTAAATACTTCTGGTGCTTTGAGTATATTTTTTCAGGACTATTTGTAATGCAAGTATTTCTTCACAAGGTGCTTCAACTTTTACTGAATTAAAAGTTCTGAGCACTTCTCGCATTGCTGTTTAGATTTTGGTTTTAGTCTGAGCTGATGTAGTTTGGTTTGTTTTCATATTACACATTTTATGTCGGTCTGTCAACATCTTTAGGACCATGTTGGCATTAAATGTTCTCTCTTTAAAGTATTATCAATTGCTGTCCATGTAGACCCATAAATAAATCAGACAAATAAAAATAGAATGAAATGCAGCAGAATAATATATAATAAATAAAAATGCCTCCTTTATATCTCTGGTGTTTACAGTCAAGAAAGATATTTTTGAAATTTAGAAATTACAGACCATAAGAAATCTAACACTTTGCAGTACCTCATTTTTTTTTTTTTTTCATCCACATACTGTAGGAGTGATCTGGGCCGACAAATGGATCAGTGCAGAAGAGAACATACAAATGCAGCCCTACAGCATGGACTACAGCCGGTGCTGGGACAGCTTTGTTTTTTATGCCAAACACCCCACAGCCTTTTCTTCTGTGCCCAAACATTAGTCTGGGTTTTAACGTAATTATTTGAACAGATAAATTCTATTTGTTGTCCCTGACTTAAAGTATCCAGGTCTCTGGTTACAGCTAATACAATCCAAACAAAAAACTTTCAGCAGTAACTGACTGCTATCCATTCAGGTTTACTTTGGCCCAGGTTTTTAAAATTCAAATCCATCCCATTTGTCTTTAGCCTCCTGTCACCACTTGTTGCTTGAGGGACGCTGTGATTTATCGACAAGGTAAACAGCTTATGAATGAGGCCTAAGCTTTAGTTATACAGTTTACAACATTTGAGTAACCACAGAAGGTTTATGTACACACACTTTTTCAAGGCTACTGTTAGGAAAGAGAATGAGGTTGCCAGCCCCATCTCATGTCGAGGGAAATTCCTCAATGTCTTAATTGTAAGCCCACAAGATTAATTCTGCGTGCACAGTTGCTTATGTAAATGTTTCAGGGTGACGCTGAGACATTTTTAAACAAGTTTCAAGCAGCGTGAAGAGTGACGGGGATTGTTGACACCAGTACCTGCAGAGTTTTTTTGGTGTCGCGGTCTCGTCTCTAGCGCTGAACACCCTGAGGCTGCCTTACTTTATCGGAAGGAAAAAAGGAATTGGGGGAATAACAAGGAAAGTACATAAGAAAAGATTGAGTATTCAGCAGCTATTTGTACCATGTCCTTTTATAAACTGCTTAGTGATTGATGGACACGCCCTCATAAGTTATATGATGTTATTGTACAGACAATAAACAACCTTCTCTTTCTTCTGTATATTAGTCAATTTCATTAGAAATTATAAGCTTTTTAGAACATTTTTGAGTTATCAAAACTGTCCTACAGGATCTCTCAGCTAGATGTATTTGATGAGTCATCTTTGTGAAAGAAAGAATTTGGTACAAAAGTGAAATACAGTATTTCTAGTTTTCCTTTTTCCTCCATGGCTCAGTGTACATAAAGAGGAGCAAATTGGAGGAGCAACCTGTGTGTGTTTAAGTGCCTAAGGTTAGGCAGAGGCTGTTACGGTCTAATAATTGACTAGTTAGTCCTCTTTCCACGTCTGTATGTAAGTAGATTCACAGACTACTGTGAGACATGAATTTAGGACAAAGAAGGAACATACACTGCTAAAAGACAGAAACCTAGTTTAGAGACTCAGTGAGGTGGGAGTACGATAGATGAAATTTTATTAATTTAGTATAAAATTTAGGGCCGCAATGGGGCATGGTTATTGCTTCAAGACATGGAGTAGAGGCAGCTGTCATGCAGAAATAATATTCATTGAATTAGAATAAAATTCTTTGGTGTTTTTTGATCTTTTGATGACTAGAGGATTCAACATACACTCTGTGGAGAAAACAAAAAGGCCAAATACAGACATTGTTTTAGGGTTGATGTTTCTCCTGGTTTCTGCTAATGTGTAAATAGGGTGCTATTTTGCAGCAGTCCCAGCTCACACTGCCACACATCTATCTGCTCACAGGCGACACCGAATTGTTGCACATATTTGAACACATCTATTATAAAAATGGCCCTCTTCCTGTTGTTGTTTTGTGGGGACTTGATTTTATTCAAGCCCCGGGAAGCAGATTAATTTCAATGCAGATGTTTTTCACTGTAAACAGGCATAGCGATTTGGGGGGAGTCTGGATGAAAGTAGGTGGAGAGTGGGGAGTGTTTTCCAGAAGTAGAAAGTATACTGAACTATTTTCCTAAAAACATCTTATTAAAACAAAATAAGTTTGTCTTGAGAAGTGCTCAAGTAAAAGAGAAGGGTCTTGATGAAAAAATTATTTAAAGACAACAACAAATTTGCACAATAAAAATCTTGCATTGTGATCCCTAACTAACAGGACATGGTTTGTGAATGGCTCTTAAACTTGTACAGACAAAATAGAGTCCATTATTTTTATCCACTGGATTCAATACTTGAGTACAGATCTAAAATTCACTTAAGCAAAGTAACTATTTAAAAACATCAGTCAAAATGAAAAGACTCAGTCTTTTCAGTTTTCTAAATCAGGCATTGCAAAGCTTAAAAAATGTGCCACCTGGCAAAGTGTGACACTTCTGGGCTAATGCTCATTGGATCTATTTCAAATAAGCTTTATTGGAAATGTTGACCAATATAAAATAACAAACTCAACACAGAGCTTCCTAAATTTGATACCTGTGTGAGATTTTGTGTTTTTGTAACTCTCTAAAAAAAGGACAGTGGCTGATAAACAGTTGGTGGCTGCTAATGAAATAAACAGTGATGTAGTCTTGTTGAAGATTAAACTCAGATCTAAGGCTATTTTTATGTGCTGAGGTGTTATGGTTAAATCAACAAGAACTAACCAATATGTTCTGGCCTAGTGCAAACAGAGCAGCAGACTCATTTGATTAATGAGCTGGCATGATGTAACCTCGGGGGGGGAATAGGTTAGTGCACCTGGTCGTTTACACAGTTTTTCATTCATTTGGAAAAAATGCTGTGTTGAGGGAGCAAACAGTCAGAGAATCTGTTTCAAACCAACCACTACTCAGAATTGTAAATTTTTTAAATAGCCGAATGATTGAGTTTCTGCTAATGTTGGCACTGCTTTCTCAATAAATGTCAGTCTTTTTGACAGAAATATAGCCTATAGGTCATGGCCTACTAATTCTATGGACCAATGGCACACACTCACGCACACACAAACACACACACACACACACACACACACATACACACACATAAAGAAACACATAAACTATTTTTAGTTATCTCCAAACACACATGAACAAATGGGGGAGAAATGATTATCCCTGCCTCCCTTGAAAAGTTGCCCCCTGCAGTGAAGATGCATGGTGCTCAACCAACAGCTAATATTGCACCATCATATATTGCTTTTCTTTGTCTTCGTCATTGGTCATCAGAAGGTCAGGGAGGTGACGTGAAGTTGTAAAATGGCCCAAGTGGGGGTGACCTATGGCTGCCTGAGCATTCCTAATGCAATAGTGAGGCCCGCGGGCCTGGCCTGCCAATACCAGGCTGATTATAACGAATCAGGTCCCTCTTAACACAATAATGTGATCAATTTCTCATTCCACTGAATAAATAACATGGCAGATAGGGAGCTTTGAGTGACCTGCCGTTAACCCTTTGCCTCATTATTCATATCAGTGCCAGAAAAAGGAGAGAGGGAAGGAGGCAAGGAGAGAAAGGAAGACACAGGTCAATTTGAGCTAATTATTGGTTAGACAGAGTTGCCCTGTTAAATGCTACTGATTGGATGAATTTCCTGGGACTTTCTGTTGACATCTGCTGTGAGTACAGCTAGTGAAACTCTGGACCTGCTTTTCTTTCCTTTGGGGCTCTAAAAGGGGTGACAGATGCTTCCAGGCTAAATGTAGCAGGAGCACACACGTACATCCACAGAACCCCGGCCAGGCAGGGGGTTACACAATAGGCTCCCTCTGACTGCTTTCTCCCTGCTGAGCGCTTGTTCTCTCCTGCTACTGGTTAACTTCAGGAAACTTGGTAAAATACCTGGTTCACAAGGTTCACAAAGAAGCAGCGACAACAGCGCCGCTGATGGGATCATAATTAGCCCAGTCAGGCCTGCATCGAACATAAGAGAGCTCTGCTCTGACACATTTGAGCTCCATAAATCTAGATGCTTCTACATTTACTTCAGGTAGGCAGCTGCCCTTCAGTCATGTTCCGGCCTCGGTAATGGAGCCGGGTCTGAGCAGGCAGGATTTCTCTGCGTTGTAACCAGAGGCCCTGTGCATATGTGGCAGGGCCAGTGTAGGAGCATATGACACTCTCTGGGGCGAAGCGTTGAGCTTTACACGATACTCAGTCGAGCTTGACCAGGAGGTTGTGACACGGTCATCGCTCCTCATTTATTTACCTGTGGATTCTTTCTTTCTTTTTTCTTTCTTTTTTTTTTGTCAAAGTCCTACTCCTAGTCTCTGCGCTTCACCTGACACCCAACATCTAGACCTATTGCTTTCATCTCCTCAAGTATTGGTCTTCACTTATCTCACTCTCGTCATCTAACTTTAATCAAGTAAATGGATGCATTTAAATGTTGCTAATTTCACTTTGGTAATTGCTTGTGTTTAATTAGGTTTGATGAAAAGAGCATTTTAAGTAATTTGAAGTTAAGTTCCCCAAAAGTCCGAGCAGATCTATAAAAAGCTTGACATGAAAAATAACCTTTAATCAAATGTATTGCATTTTGCTGCGAGGAGTCTATTTATGTTTAGAGGCCATTGCCCGACTGAAGTCCCATAGGTTTTATCTTCGAGACTGTATACCCAACAAAATATTTCCATTTTCACAGTGTGCCTTAATGCAAAATACTATGAAAATGTGCACTGTGGTTCTGATTTTTTAGACTGTGTGCATGGTTCTCTGGCTTCACATTTGACTTTACCTCACAGTGCGAAATCACACCAGATGTCTGTATCCTGCTACTTTATATCCAGCTCTGTACAGTTGATCCCTCTTGTCTCTCTGCTCACAGACAGACCTGATGGCCTAAGCATCTGGCTATGGCTGAATCTCTGTATATCTCTCTCAGCCCCCCTTTCTTTCTCCCCTTTTCAGGACGTAAAAGACCTGAATGACGTCGCCGATGGCCCTGTACAATTTTATTTAAGCCATTACAGTTCCTTGGAGCGTATTGGTGGGGGCTCAGTTCCACATGAGAGGACTTCCTCCTCACCAGGCAGTGTTTAAAGAAGAGCAACAGGTGGCTGCTAGCAGAGGGAACCTGAGGCTAAGTGGATGTCAAAGTGGAATTGTGGCTGAATCACGGCTATTTATTTGACCCTCCCCACATCTGCACTCTTCCCCTCTGAGAAGGAAAAGATGGGAGGCGAGACGAGCAGAGGGGCGTTTTGTTCGGCTCCCCTCCACAAATTAATGTGGGGCTGGGGGATGTGTGTCTGTGTGTGTTGGGGAGGTGTAGGAGGGTAGGGGAAATTGTACATGGTATTAATTACAGCTCTGTGTTCACATGGCTGCTCCCGCTAAATGTTTATGCATGGAAGTAACATCATGTGCGCACAACATGAAACGGGTCAGCGGGACGTAGTTGTTTTTCCACGTGGCAAGCAAACACATCTCATCAATTCAGCGACATTCACATCAAGCTGCTTGAATAAAGTTTTTTTTTTTGTTTTTTTTTTTATTCAGGAAAAGGGTGGGTGTAAGAGGAAGAGTTTTTTGTTTTCCTTAAGAGAGCTAATTTATTTTTAAAAATATTTTTGAAAATGTGTAAAATATGCACTGTATATACATTTAAATGCATCAAATTTTAGACTTGAATTGCATAATCTTAGATGTTACGATTGTACATTTATAATAAACAAATTATAAACTGTAAATACATATACTTTTTAAAAAATCAATTTAAAGCCTTTGCACACTGCATGATTGCTTTTGGCATCCTCTGTTTGAATAAAGAGAAGTTTATAAGGAACTCAACATGTGTCTTCATGACATCATCCTTGCCTTTTTGCATTCTCCTTAACCTGCATTCACACACCACTTTGTGAGCTAACAGCCAAGCAAGAGGCTTTCTAAACACCAGCTGTGTCAGGGGTTATTGGCAGTGAAAAGAGAACAGTGGCCAGGTCTGGGAAGGATCCCTGCGTGTCTTTCCTGTTGGCCTCAGTGTTTCCATGCTGTTATCAACCCAGCTGATAATGCAGAGCTCCGGGCTCTTTTTCTCAGGACCCACTGCACACTGCCGCACATTCTGATGGCGTGACACAGACCTCCACCACAGAGCCCCCTCTGTCTGAGGCAGAGCACCCTGCCAGGCCGGGGCCCGCAGCTGGTACGCATATTGGTGAAGGATTCTGCCAGTCTGCCCACTATTACTGATATCTCAAGATGTGTATGTATGTGCAGCCCTGTTTATTTTGGTTTTAAGGTTTTCTGAAAATGCTGAAAAATACTTTTTTAGTGAGCAGAAAAACATATACGGACTCAGATCAGAGAAGGTCATAAGCAGTAATGTGGTAGGATTTAAAAGTGCAGTGAACTGTGACTTTCTGTTGCAGATCACCACAGTGCAAACATACATTAACATAAAAGGCAACTATATCTGTTTTTTTTTTCCTCCCAATATTACTTTAGTGTCCCAGCGGTTTGTCCCTATTTGTTATATGCTATTGAATTATTATTAATAATAAGATACATTGTACACTTTAATTAAGTTTATTTAGATACGTTACAAAGTTTAAATCCTTTGCAAGCACATTTTGACTTTCAGTGAGAAATTCTGCATCAGTGCTTTTGGTAAAATCTAGTCAGACTTCTTGGGTATTTCAGATTACTTTGTTGAAAATGACCCTTGTAAAATATTCATAATTAATAGTGAATTTGTTCTTATATCAAAAAAAAAACCCAAAACAACTTACATTGCACTATTCATATCAGAAAATGTATCATGTTACGTTTCAGGACCAGACTTATTAGCTGGTTTTGTTTGTTTGTTTTTAACACAAATAGGTTATTGATTATAGGTTACATAGCATGACTTTTTAATAGCTGAATTAATAGCATTAATGAATCATTCTCCACTGCTATGGCCCTCTGCCTCCCTCCATGTCTATAACTAAGTGGGAGGTAGTTCCCAGACTGAGGCACAGTAAAGTTTATTAAACACATCAGCTGGTTTGCAGCAGACCATTACTGAAATGCTATATTCCAGCAACGAGAGATCAACAAATAGGCCTGGGAAATAACAAGCAAGAGGACTTTGGTCTTTTAAACCAGAGAGCATTATGCAAACTTTGAAGGAGGAATTTATTAAATCTCTTACAACAACTGAGGGGCTCTATATTTAACTTTGCCAGAGCACTTCGGACAACTATTGGCTGAGGTTTCCAATTGGCTCTGATAGCAGTCTGGTGGCTGCGAGGCAAACCTCTGCAGTCCCCAGTTCCTAAAATGAAACAGCTGCAGAGTGTGACACACTGAGAGTGGTGGGGCGTAGGGAGGAGGAGTTTTCATGAATGAAGTCAGAGGGAGGGGGAGGAGAGTGGAAGCTCCAGTAGCTCGGGGCTGAACACTACTACGTAGGTGTGTCATTAAAAGGGTTTGGGGGGCGTTCAAAGTATGGGTGTGGACTCAGACATGGGTCATATAAGTACAGTTTGATTCATAATATAAGAGGGGAAACGGTGTTGTTGTTTACACTGGCTCAGGGTGCACAGCAACCCACTGTGTAATTTGTAGTGTAGTTTGCACAGATCTGCCCCCAGGGAGCCGTGAGAGGCTGTCCTACATCGGCTGTTCCCCCACTGCCAGAGCCCTGCGTGTCCCAGCACTGAACAGCCGACAGAGACAGAACAGAGCACCACTTGGACCACGCAAAGGGCTATTAAAGTCCAACGCTGAAATTAAACCTCACAGTCTGACTTTAGATGAACATCCAAAGCTATCTAGCAGCCCTCTTACACTCCGTGCCAGAACAATATCGGTATATTTAATAACCACAGGAAGAAAGAGAGAGAAATCCACTTTGCCAAGCCAAACCAGAGCCATGTGTATGACGGTATGGAGCGCACACACATTGTTTGGGACTGGTGAGACAAAAAATGCACTATAAAATACTTTCTGCTGAATCTGTGGAAACTTGCGGAGAAGCAACACTCTCTGAGCATTTACCTGTCCAATCAGCACTGGGAAGCTAGGCGGGGATGGCGTCCAGCTGGTGCTGGAGTATGAGTCACACAACCAGCGCAATCTGGTGGTTTTCCAATGCACTTATTTTTATGTTATTATATATATTTAGACCTTTCTCGCAGGCAGCAGCCCAGGTTCAAGAATTTGGTAGAAATTACAAGTTCCCAGGATGTGAAAATGGATCACTATTCATCACACACAGACACAGATAGTATTTTTCACTTATCCTGCGTTAGACTTACTCATTTGGTTTTATACACCAAACCAAATTATGTTTTAACACAAATCTTTTGAACAAGCAGTAATCTGGCAAGCATTTTTTGCACTCTCTGCTTCCTGTAAATACACAGCTTCTCTCTGAGAAGGGGCCAAAACTCAACTTTAGTTCTATAATGCAAGTCTTCAGCAATGGTTACATCTGCATCACATATGCCAATGGTGTCTTACAGTGGCGTGAGTGCATAGATTACATTTTTAAGACGGGTGGTCTCCGTGGTATTTTAAACCATTATTTTTATTAACCTTGGCATTCTTTGCACCCTGCTTGATCGCTTTTCCTCCATAATTTCTGTTTTTTAAACATCTTGTTTTTGACCTTACTTGCATTCCTCTTTTTTGCTGCTTTTAATTATTTTGATATGTTAAAAATAATAACACGGCTTAAATTAAGTCCTAAGTCTATAAGCATTGCAGTTTCTCATCTCACCCTGTGCAGAGATGCTTGTGCAGTTCTTATTGGTGTGTGGCTATCTATCTCACACCCTTCCTCAAGCTCTCCTGATCAATATGGTGAGCCAGTGGTCATCATCACTCATTGGGAACTGACACACACAAGTGCACATGTATATACGCATACACACTTACATACATACATACATACATACATACATTCACACCGTGGCCTTTTAAACCTCTGTATCTCCTAGTGTAAGCAATGGAACATAACCCATGGAATACATAATCCATCTGGCTTTGATTAATGGATTTACCATCCATTTTCAGACCCATACAATGTCCCTGTATGAATTTTATCAGTGTACAGTGACAAATAGCAGTTCTGTTCTCTGCTAAGAGCCCTCATTGTTCCTCTGACTGAGAGGCATGCAGATGTCACCGCCTTAGCCAGGCTGCCCAGAGTGACTTGTTTAGAAAATATAAATGTAACGGCCGGCAGTCTGACCTCATTGTCTCAACAATATAGATGCCTATTTTGCCAGCAGATAATTGGTATAAATGTATGACTTGATACTATTTTGCTAGAGAATAATATCCAGGCTCTGTTTAATTTTGGGACTGGTGGCATAATGCAAGTGTTTGTGTTGTCGTGAGTCCAGAGTAGTGCTTATGAAATAAAATGTCAGCATTGTGTTTAAATAAAAGATACAAAGAATATGTGTTTGCTTGAGTGACTCTATTTTTACAATATATATATAGTATACATTATTCTTATTATTATTATTGTTGTTGGTACTGTTGTTGTTGTTGTTGTTGTTGATGTTGTTGTTATTATATTATAGTAGGTTATAGTTGGTTTCAATGGAATCCTCTCTGCATTAATTTGGAAAGTTGCAGAGTTAAGCATGACACCACTTTTCTTACCATAACCAGAGCCTGTTGACCATAATGTCAGGGGGCTATGAAGCACTGATTAGGACAGCATGATTATCTCCTGGACCTCAATGCCCTGGCACTGAATAATGCAGCTTTTTCCTCCAAGGCTCTGTACACTTTGGGCCCTGTCATTGAAGATGCCCTCTCATCTCATCTCTCACTGACACATGGAAACATTCTCCAAGTTAAGAGTTTACATCACACTGAGAGGCTCAGTGATGAGGTTTTTACAATGGTAAACGGCCTGGCCTAAGTGGCGTGTGTCTCCCTCTGAGTATCTCTCCTGACTGTCCTCCTAATGATTCAGAAAATATGCACGCAACTCCATTTATGGGCAGTAAAAACAGTCATCCAGCCGCATGCTAACAGACTGTGAAGAGCACCATAAAAACTGTCTCCGTCATATTCACTTACAGCATAGTGCAGACTGGCAGCTCAACTAGCTGTCATAACATCCAGGAGGACTGTCACTGAGCTCTGTGGTCTACCTCTCTGCCCATCATGAGCAGCCAAACATGAAGTAAAACAGCAGGCGTGCCCTCCCCTGCTACAAAGGGTGACATGAACTAGTAGCCCTGCGCATAGAAAGTGACATAAACAAGCAGGCCCCAGAGAGGAGGGCCATCAGTGGCGATGATGAGCGACTCTCTGGATGCTCCTTGACATGCGTGGCTGTGGCGGTGGGGGGTGAAGGGAGCAGAGGAGGCAGGGAACGGGTGTAGGGGAAAGGGGGAGGGGGGTAAAGGCGGGTGTTACAGGGGCATGCGTTAGAACTGTGTGCACGACTGCATTATCCGGCTGATTTAGTTATGACAGCTGGTGCCCAAGAGGAACGTAGCAGTGGGGGATAGGATCGCCCAGGCTGCAGACAAATGATGATGAAGAGATCACTTTAAAGAACAATCTCCATAATATTTCATGCTCGCTCGGCAGCTCCCAGGCAGCCCGGGCTGCAAGGCTAACTGCTCTATCAATTGATTTGATTCACTGCCGGAGCTACTCCTCGCACATAGTATTTCAAATAAATGACACAGCAGATAGGAATGATATCTACATCAATATTAACCCTGAAAAGAACTAATGGATGCCGGCTGCAATTTGCACTATATCCTGAGTAATGCATGGGAGGCAGAAGGCAGGTGATGGAAGAGTTATAACTCAGGCTTTTCCTGTCTCCCCCCAAGGCACAAGAGGATACAATTTGACCTACACCCACCCCACCCAACACAAATATACAAGCTACATCTTTCCTCCTCCCTAGGCAACCATTTGTTTTTGTATTTATAAAGCACATTATGGCGGACTAGGCTAAACCAAACCATCTCTCAGGCTTGTGGAACACAAAAGCAGTTTATCAGATAAATCACCCTTGACCAGTTAGCTATTAGAGCAGCCAGGAAGTTGAGCCCAGGCACGTATGGTGCTTATAATGATAGCATAGTTGCCTTTTATTAATGCGTGGACATGATGCATGCTCCTGTGTTGCAGTGGTTTAACATGGCTCAGCACTCTTTAACCTGATCCCACTTACTAACCTGCTGTATTATGAATTCAGATCAGGTACAAGGATAAATATAAAGATTATTCCTGATAAACAGACCACAATGGCTTTCCATACAGAGGCCATGACTTTTAGTCAGAGGTGGAATTTATGTTATGGCAGATTTATTTATGTTTATTTTATTTCTTATACAATCTCCTTTTCTTTTACTATTACAAAACAATGTACTGTAAGTAGCACATACACCCGATAATATACACATTATATCTTAAAATACTTATCGGTCAGGTCAGGTGTTTTATTCATTGCTGTTAGATACATTTAGGTGATAACCCTTGTGTTAAGGTGATGCCAGAACATTCATTAGCCTGGATGATGTTCACTGAGTAGCTACTGATCACTCACATCCCTGATATCTGACCCCTGCCCCAGTAAGAAGAGACTTGAACCATACACACACACACACACAAACACACGCGCGCTCGCGCACACACACAAATAGTGTGAGGTTTGTGGCTAGCCAATAAGGTGATGATTAATCACAGGGCTGATTAGAGTGTGTAGGGCTTCCATCAGTGATGCTTAAATGAATGTCATAATAATACAACATTTCTGATTGCTCAGGTCAGCAGTTGGTGTGTGTGTAGGGGGATGTTTATTGGGAGGGGTCATGTGTGTGCATTTGGGGGGAGTGGGGATGAGCCTTAGCCCAGACCCTCACCACTGAGTAGTCTGCTAATGAGTCCACTAGAGACCCACCCAATACCTTTGATTGTGATGCCATGGAAGAGAGGGGAGCAGTGCAATCTTTAGCTGGATTAAGTATCTCTTAAGTAGATCTACTTTCAGCCACAATGTTATCAACCCTTGAGTGTGTATTAATTAGGCCTATGGCAGAGGCAAAGCAGTTGAATTTGCAGTATGCCTTCTACTATCCTACAGACACACATGCGCACGCTATTGACATGCACAGCAAAAAAAGAAATTCACTCTCACACATACACAAGTCTCCTATTCTGTGTAACAGTGCATTTTTTATTTTCAAGGAGGAAAGGCATACATGACTACAGTGGAGCCTGCACCGTGTTCCACAATGTAGTGTGCTTTAATTTGTCACCCCACTACATTCCCATCTACATGTTACATCCACACATCTGTATGCATGTTTAGTTACTGTATACATCATCCTGTTCTCATTAGCAGGGCTTTTGATATGAAGTGATGCATTATCTACGCACTAGGCAACAGTTGATTGACTGTGGGCCGGTAATACTGTTTAGCCCTACTTAGGGCAACATGGCTTTGATGTAAGTACATATTTCCTGGTCAGGGGGTTGTTATAATTTCAAACATTCACTTACTCATCAAATGGAGGGCTGGCATTGTTGCGGTTCACTTGCTTTTTTTATCTCATACATGTGTCTCCTTGATGTGAAATCCACTACTTTCCTCTTCCCTGCAAGTCATCAAGAAAAGCACTGTTAACTGACCTGCAGGTATATTGTTTACTTTTTAATCTTTTATGGCCAAAACCCATCAGCATATGCTAGCAGAGGCTATTGCACAAACCATTTGTGTTCAATCCAGTTACCCTCCCCCATCATCTCCATCATAACCCAGATGTTTAAGAAGCATGTCCAACTGGTATGTTTTTTTATGTTTTGACTTGGTTTAAGTGGTGTTTAATGACAATGGACTGCCTTTTCTGTTCCGGAGCTGTGTTAAGAGTTTCTAATCAAATGTTCTGCTCCATCAATAATGCAGTGCCTTGGATCCAATGGAGAATTTAATTGTGGGTGTAGGGCTGATAGGGAGAGCCTTGGCTAGGGGTGTCTCATTGCACTCTTTAATTAGAGACCCCCGTCATGTCAAGAGCAGGAGCCCTGGGTATTTACCATGCAGGAACGTGCCCAGCACTACTTTGGCAAGAGTCTTACTGTAACCCTGCCATCAGCTACCGCCCATGGCTGGCTCTGTGTGGCGGAAGAGACAGTGACGTGGTCAGGGGGAGAGAGAGAGCAAGAGAGGAGACGAAGGAAAGAGAGGAAAGGAAGAAGGGACAAAGAGATTAAGAGAGTGCGCAAATTATATATATATATATACATATATATACAGTATATACGGTTCAATAACTTAAGTTTTTTTTAACTTAAGTTTTACTCATATACGTATATATTTATGAAATGTGTATTTTTGATATAGCTTTAGCAACCAAAATTATATATCAAATATCGATATTAAATGTTACTGTGAGTTGAATAGTTGAAACTCAAACTTTTCTAAATCCCAAAATTAGTAGGTATTAGTAAGAATTCTAAAAAGGTCATGCAAGATGTTTTTCTTGCTAGGGCTACTTGGGTGATTAATTATTTATTGGTGGGGCTATGGAGTTTGTAGTAACAAACTCTATACTGCAATACTCTTATGACTCTTATGAAAACAGTCATTTAAGGCATTTTAATTAAATCTTGTATCTGTTAGACATTGTTATTAAATATCAAAAATAAATACCTACTTTCAGACAAATAAGCAGTTTCAGGTGATCTGTTTCAGATAGTTTCATTATTGATGCATTTATGTTAAAAAAAAGAAAGTCATTATTACTGGTAGCCCAGCTGGCTGGGATTAGTCCAACCAACACAGTATTGTTTAGTAGATAGTCTGATACACTTGACTCTGCATGCATATAAACCTGAAACCATAAAAGAGGCAAAAAGAAACAAAAAACAACATTTCTCTCTGAAATGTTGGGGGTTAAAAATTTTAAAAGTTGCTTTCTCTAACTGTGAAAATTGGAGTGACTGTCATGTTTGTTCATCAGACATTTTTGTGTCTTGGTTTTTTATCTTTTCTGAACAGCACTAAACACAACAACCGAGGGTGTCAGGCCCAGATGTGCATTTCTTTTGTTCCTCCCTGTCTGTCATGGTTATTAGAGCAATTATCGATAACAAGCAAACATTCCACTTCTGGAGTCTCAGCTTCATGTTTTTATAAAATCAATATGACCCCCTGGCCCTTATCTTCCATCAGAAAGGAAAATGACAGAACAAATTTGGTGTATGATGGATGATGGAGCTTTTATGTGGCTCATGTAATGGAGCTGATGATAAGGAGTTGAGTGGAAGCCTCTCCTATAGTTTATGGATTAATGTATTGTTTGAAATGGTGACCTGGTATCATTGAATTAGAAATCTCACTACTGAAAAGAATGACAGAAAAATTGGAAGCAAAACGAGTTCACTGGGATGACATGGTGGTTACTGGGTCTGTCCTCCAACCAAAAGCAAATGAGTCCA
Organism: Istiophorus platypterus; assembly: GCA_016859345.1. Taxonomy (NCBI): domain Eukaryota; kingdom Metazoa; phylum Chordata; class Actinopteri; order Istiophoriformes; family Istiophoridae; genus Istiophorus; species Istiophorus platypterus. Next base: position 24,653,953 of record CM029118.1, read on the forward strand.
TCATTTTTAATATGTCCTACACTGAACCTTGGCCTGACTTTAGCTGACCTGATCTTCTGAACATATGCATTTCTCAGTGTTATAACTGCAACCCAGATCCTTCAAATTTGACCTGGTGGCTTTAGACAATGTGATCCATCTTAATGTTTGCTCGCAGTAAAGTGGTTAAGATGGAGAGCTGCAGAAGAAGATATCATTCAGTGTCTAATCGTATCAAGGCATGAGGTGCCTTGTGTTTCTAGGGTGTCAGAGGTGGAGGGAGACCCTGGCCAACCATCAGGTGTCACACTCAGCGCCAATGAATGGACAATGGCTATCCATCAATCTTCCATGCCAGCTTGTCTCACAGCCTGAAACCAACTACAATGTCCATCTCAAAGCAATTTGATCCCTTCAGCTGACTCATTCATCAGTCTGACCTCATTTGCAATCCAGACTGGTTTTCTGAAGAGAGGAGAGTTGGATTCAAAGGAGAGGATGGTGCATCTATTGAATTTGAGGGAACCAATGACCAGGAGTCCAAAATATTGCTCGGAGCACAGTAGGCGAGCGATGGTCTTTATCCCTGTACCATGGTGGCTCATTTATTAAGTTGATGGATTGTTTATCAGTCGGCTCGAACAGACATGTATCTGGGTAGCTGGAGGGAAGTTTAGAGGGGTTTTATGCAGCAGCACTGTAGCACAGCCATGTACATCCCCTTCAGCCAACTGACCTCGTCAGGTCATCGGGACTTAAGTAAGAGTGAAAGTCGCTTTAAATGGAGCGAGGCTCCCAGGGACCCAGCCTTGGCTTAGCAGCTGCTTCCAGCCCGCGACTATTACTTTTCGAGGGGCTGACTTTGATGTTTTAACAATCCATACATATTGATTCAGACTGATAATAAACAATTTGATTAGCCTCTTTCTATAGGCTGTCATTTCAATCACTTTCTTAGCTCCGATGGAGTGGAAGTGAGAGGGCTGTGGAGGAAGGGAGGGATGAGGGAAGGGCAGCAGAGATGGAGTGACAGAGAGAGAGGCCAAAGCTGAAAGAGAGGGTGGAGGGCTAGAGCCCCCTCCTCAGACAGAAAAAGGAATCCAGCCCTGATTAGGCCTCTGCCTTTGGTGAATTGGACAAGACAGCTGAGCTGCCAGGTTATTAACTCCCTCAGAAAATTCTCAGCCCTCTCTCAGGCCAGCCTGAATACTGTGATCTGGATCGATAAGCAATCTCCGGTGTGTACCAAATGCCTGCTGGATTCATTTGTCTCCCAGTACTCCTCACCCTCCGCTGGACAATACACCTGCACAACTGAGCCCCCCCCCCACTCACTGTCTCTCCACCTCCCTCTTTCCCGAATGCCATTCTCACTCTCTCTCCTCTCCTTCTCTCCTCTTCACCCTTCCTCCTTCCTCACCTCTCTCACGTTCACTCACTGGAGTCTCTGTCACTTTTTAAATAATGACCCTGGGGCTGAAGGAACAACTGCCTACCTCTATTTCATCACGGTGAGTCCCTCTCCTGCAGGCCTGTGTGACCAAGCGAGAGGGAGCTGGAGAGAGAGGCAGAGGAACTGAAACTGAAAGAGAGAGAGAGAGAGAGAGAGAGAGAGAGAGAGAGAGAGAGGAGCAGCAGAGGGGTTTTTGCCCATGGCAATGAGAAAGGTGGGGGCTGCAGCTGCATCATGACTGACAGAAGCACAGATGTCACCATCAGAGCTCAATCTAAGCATATAAATGATCAGCCCATGGCAACTTTATAGTAAACATGAAAAAATACAGAGCAGTTGTTGTTATGGTTAATATCATACAGACAGAATAAACTTCTGAAGGCTTAAACAACTCTCTTTATATGATGTTGTCCATGAAGAATCAACCATGCGCCCTGTCTGTCCGTCTATATCATTGAGCTGTTTTGTTCTGTCAGTGTGGGCGAAAATCTAACCCCTCTAAAAAAAACTGTCGGTACTGGGCTGAGAACTATGTTCTGAACCATATACTTTAATGTGCTGAGGTTCAGCAACCAGCTAGCATTGCCAATATTGTGCATTTCTCTCACATTCAGTTCTCAGAAAAAAACAGCTAATACTCGGTGCTCCTTTACACCCAAAGCAAACCTGTCTTTGTAAAGATGGATTTACATAGCGATTGTGTTTGCTGATTTGGCAGGGCTTCAGCTGATAACTTTTAGTGATTTGCTGCAGCATCGATCCCCCAGATGGATTTATTGACAGGGATGGACGGCTGAGAGTGGGGGTTGAGTTGGTGGGAGAGGAGACGAGGGGGTTTTGGTGAGGTGATATGGGGAGAAAACAGCAGATAGCCACTCAGGCGAGGGTGGACAGTGGATGAGCTTGATGTTACCTGCCTTTTCTTGTTCAGGAAGTTCTTCCCCCAAAGGAGTTAAAACCATGCTGTTCATCGTAGCTCATTTCTGTGGTTTGCCTTTTCTGTTGTATTTCTATTGTGTCTGTCTGGCTGCGGAGTTGTGACCCTAGAGGGAATTGTCTGTCAGCATACAATAAAGGCGAGGCCTGCACACAAGGACTCCATTTCTCAGGGTTAATTTTCAGAGACAATGCAGGCCACTGAAAACACAGTCTATGAAGGATAAACCTGGCGGATGTTTAGATTTTCTTATCACTGTAATCTCTCATGGAGCAAAATCAGGCTGGAGCTGCAAAAATGCTTATAAGCAGGGAAAAAAAACAGCGAAGGAAATGCAGTTATTAAAAGGAGCTCTGTAAATATTTGAGGGGACTTAAATGAAGCAAACAGCAAAACACTCAACAGACAGGGTGCTGTTCTTAGGCAGGGATGTGAGACAGACCAAACAGGAAGTCCCTCAAAAATGTATGATGGAGTTTTTAATCAGTAAAAGATGGCTTACTCATCAGCGGCTGATTGCAATGGAACAGTTTTGGTTCATAATGTTTTTTCCCTTCTAAGATCACAGGCTGTGATATCATCAAAGAAAAAATGTAATAATGTATTCATCTGATAACATGATACAGAAAACAGATCTTTTGATTGTTGTAATTACAGTAATGACAGCATTATCCCTGCCATGTGATGAGTCTGATTCCTAACTAAGCACACTTTAACTCATAATGTTGTCTAATGTACACCACAAAGTCTTTTAAAACACTCAACCTCACAAATTTGCTCGGAGTCAGAGCACGTCCTTCTTGTTCTCACTTTGTACCTTTGTCAACTGTTTTAAACCATTTTAACCTCCTCTGTAACTCCCGGCAAGCACTTTTTCACTAGCATTTCTTTTTTTCTCTTTTCAAGGTTATTCGTAATGTGGAATCTATAAAATTCTCAATGAAGAAAGTTATTTGAATTCTTAGATTTTAATGGCTGAGCTTAAAAATCCCCATTTCAGACCTGCAGTTTGAAATGATCCTACAATGTGTATGTCAGCAGATGAAATTACTGAGGGTAATTGCTCTCACGCCATTCCAGTCTCTCTTTCTCTCTCTCTCTCTCTCTCACATACTGCATGCAGGCACACCCCACATACCATCTCTTTTATATTTTTTGCATATAAGTCTCTCAGATTTTGAAGACATTCATTCCCTACCAGAGGGCAATTTTAAACACTACTCACGCAACACATCTTTATTGTAAAACCAACCGTACAAACAACTATGGATTAAAAGGTCTAAACTATAGTAGTCTGACTGTAGCATATGTTGGGAGAAACCCCTTGGACTGAAAAACATAATTATTGCTAATAATTTTCTTGTCTCTCTACTTAGCTCCCTTCTTTGAAAGTTTGTTTGTTTGACAGTTTCTGATTCAATTCCTCGAAAAGACTGTAAAACAGTTTTAGATGTTTTCCAACGTAAGGTTTACATTACCAATAAAAATGGTGCATGTTGACATAAAAATTGTATCCCTTGAAGTCAGAACAAAATACATCTGTTTTAGCAAAATAAATGCTGCACTTGGTTAATCTCATCTCTCCGTAACACGTTACCACGTAAGAGATACTCAATTAAAATTGTTTTAGGTTCCAGGCAATTAAACAGAGAGGCAAGCTCTGGGGTATGTTTTTTGGGGAGGGGGTTACTGCTGAGTATAAGTTCATCTCCGTTCATCTCCCCATGGTGACTGTCACTATTATTACCCAGTTTGTATGTGTCAGCAGTATGACTCTAGGGAGGGCAATATCAGTCCATTCGTCAGTTTACCACTCAGACCACCAAAGACTGAAATATCTCAACATCTAGCACATAGATTGGCACAAAATGTTGTAAAGACATTTGTGGTCCCCAGAGGATGACACTTAATGACTTGGGTGATCCTCTGACGTTTCCTCTAGTGCGACCAGCAGGTCAAATCTTCAATTTGTCTAGTTGTGGCTGAGTATAGCCTCACAGAATCGCTAGTGTGACTGTAGACTCTTAGTTTTGTTGAGCAGTTGCTGAAATGGTCGTTTCTCTGTGGTGGACAGCCTCAGCGCTACATTGAACAAAGATCATTTATAGCTATAGAAGAGGTCAAAATTAGATAGGAAAAAAGTGGATATGTTTACAGATAATTTGTTCAATATAAGAAAACTGTATTTAGTTTTTAGGTGTTTAGAGTCTTGCTCCTTGTGGTTACCTTGGATGAAGAAAACTCTCTCTCTCTCTCTCTCTCTCTCTCAATCTATCATTGTCCCTTCCTGACAGTGACAGTAATGTGTGAGAAGGTGAGCCACCCTCAGGGCTCTGTACATCCCCGTCCACCTCAATATAGATCAGCACTTGTCATCACAGACTCATATCACACGCTCTGATCCCACATCCCCTGCACAAATGTGCAGATTCCTCCTTGTTGTTTGATACCATCCGAGATGCCAGTGGCCAGAGCATTAAACCTGTCCAGCCTCAGTGTTTCCCTTTCTGTGTCGCTTTGTTTTCTCCCTCCTAGACCTGTAGGGTGCTCCCGCATGGTGAAGTTAAACAGATGTGACTGCATTAGATTCAGCCCAGACAGCAGCACACCTCTACTGCCCTGAATGCATTCTATAATTATCCGCCACACCTTGTATCAGGAAGTCAGCTCATGTCAAAAGTGCAAGTGAAAGCTGGGGTCACTGTCAGGAAAATGAGTCTGATAATGACAAAGGGCCAAAGCAGGTGCAACAGTGGTGTGGTGGCTGTCATTTCAGCCATTAAACAGACTGTTTACTAAAAATGTACTGTATGTCTGGCATTTGTATTGTTTGTGATGTTCTGTTGGCACTGTATCAAGACTATGTCATTTTGTAGGAGATTCTGATTCTAAGATCATCTGTGTTGCCCTTCAAAGATGACAGTCACTAACCTGATATTACTAAATAACAAAACTAACAGTCTATTTCCATGCTAAGGTTGCACTTTGAGTCAGAGTTGCTAAATGAGCTAAATGTAAACAAGCTCAAAATAACAATGCTCACATATTAATGTGAAAGGTATAATGTTTACCATATTCATCATCTTAGTTTATGCTTTGCAGCCATCTATGCAATAGTTTTTGATACACTAAAAAAACAAATGTCAGCCTCATGGTGTCCCTATATGAAAAGTCAGAGAATACTAAAGTCAGTAGGATTCATCTTCTTGGGAACATGAATGTCTGTACAAAATTTCATGGCAAACCAGTTAATATTTGTTGAGCCGTTTCCATCTGAGTGGCGCACCGATCAAGCTACTGACCAACATGGCCATCCCTAGAGCCTCATCTTAGCTTATAATGGTTAGTGTCATGTGTGTTGTGTTATGTTACCAGTGAGCACAGTCATGTTACTGAAAATTCTGTGAAAATGAGCAACTGTGAGCAAGTGTGTGTGAGCCCCAAGGCTTCCTAGTGAGAGGCCTGCATTTTGACTTTTACTTGGCTGTATGGATTGCATCGACTTGAATACAGTAAATTTCAAAATAAAGACCAACGGCATTAAATAAATTCTAGTCTTTTTATGGGCAATAAGTGCTGCATATGTAAACATCATCAAGAATTGGAATTCATTTGACGCCTCAGAGATTATTTGATGGAGGAGGAGCAGCTGCCTTGGCCTGGATTCATCCAGCCACTCTGATTGTGGCCACTGATTGATTTTTAAGTTAGGAAGAGGCAATCAGTAAATACCATCCAATCAGGGTCCAAGAACATAGAAAAGATTAGACAATCTGAGGTAATCAATGAAAATATTCTCTGATTTGTAGGCGTTCAATGACTGCCATAAATCAGGCATCATAGCACACGAGTTAGTTTACAATAAAACAAAGGCCACTGACAGGCAAACTATAAGAGATGAATTAAAGGTCTTAGGGAGGAAGTGCCGACTGGCGTGGTAATGAGACAGAATTACAGGCCACAGATTCCGGCCTGCTTCCCTTGCAGAAGCTGTCAACAGCTAATGGACTGCAGCGAGTGCTGCTATCTGTCATCCTGCTTCCTGTCCACATATTTACTCACTTATTTATAGTCTTGATGCAATTTCATCATTTTTAATGTTAAACAGCGGCGACTCCCAGCGAACACAGACTCCTTCTTCAGGGGACAGGATATGGATACAGACAGGATATTGCCCTTGGTAAGTCAAAATTAACTTACATTTGAGAAACCAGTCATAAACTCTGGAACTGCACCATGATAAATAGAAGTGTTACTTTGTGACCTCTAATTTAGTGTCCTGCAAGGTGAGAGGTTTTTTCCCTATGATCATAACCGGCTTAGAGATATTGGAGCTGGGCGCAAGCCAGCCTTGTGGGTTGAGGGACCCTCAAACAACCGACAGGTCACAGTATGTGCAAATCTGCTGCAGAATGGCCTATAACATGCCCATGGGGAAAACACAGACTCCAAATCTGCTCCATCAATTTAAGGTGCTCTGGTGAAGTCTGTGTTGTCCTCATGGAGGATGTTTCCAGTGAAGACAGGAGAGCTTCATGCGATCTTGGCAGGGAGTCGACGCAGTGACGCTCAGCCTTTAATGGACTGACTAGACAGATGATACCTACGGTGACCCACGCAAATGCTTGTGATTCTATCATCCGCATTTGGGCTTGGCCTGCTTTATCAGAGGAATTACCTAAAGTGCTTCTTATTTCATCATCCAGAATGTCAACGAGATGGAATTCTTTTAAGTTACACGCACCAAAAACAATCACTGCATCATACATCACACAACGGCCTCTCAAAAATCATTGTTGGGAGCCCAGGCCATATGCAGAGTCATTAACCTATGCTGCAGTTTGAGAGCAAGGTCATTATAGAACACTACTGCAACATTTGTCTGAGAGCAGCTTTTGTTACTTGACCTCTACTTCATAACACTATCTACACAGACAGAATCATGCATCAACAAACTCATTTCCCCCTCCCCTAGGCAGCTACGCATTGTCAAGGAATGTCTTCTTCAGCTATAAGCCATCTCATGTCAGTCTCATACCTGTGTAATAGTTACTTGAATTTACTTCCTCAAGATTTTTTTCTCCCAAATTGCAACTGCCTTTATAATATCAAATCTGTTTCCTCTGTCTTCAAGAGTTCATCCATCCCTAAGAGGATACAGTGGGAGACAGATAACATACTACCTGCAAATAAATTGTGTCTACACAGTTGGCAGAGCATTAGCAGCACATTCCCAGAGCAGCAGCAATAGCTCCAGTGCGTCATTTGTTAACACAACTGGTGGTCAGCCACACCACTGAGTTGTGCGTCACTTGTGTTTTGCAAGCAGTCAGAGCACAATTCAAAGCCACTGTATTTATGCACATAAAACATACACTTCAAGCCTCATTTTTGACTGTAAAGAACAAGTAAAACACAAGCCATTGTGTGGCCTGGATTGATTAAAGTGTAAGAGTATCTATTCTGGAGGACATGTATAAGATAGGTGACTGAAAGATATGGTAGACACAGTATAAGTCTTTGTGTCTTCTGAAACCCACTTGGAATAGGTAGTGTTTTGCAGCATGAGATCTGAGATGGTATGTTTTCAGTCATAACAAAGCATGCAAAGTTTACTTTCAAATGATCTCCCATAATGATTAAACCTTGCCACTGGTATTACTTCATATTGTAAATTTTTCATGAAGAAAATTTTGCATCCTTCTCACACTTCAAAATATTAGTACACTGTTAAAATGCTCTTAAAAAGCTGGCTGGTTGCTTAACTCCTCCACCACATAGTGACATGCCAGTCATACCTTAACTAACTAAGCGAATCAGGCCTATCAAGTTTTGGATTTCTCCACACTCTACAGCAGTGGTGTGTGTGGGGCTGTAATAAGAGTTATACGGTATCTAAAGAGCTTGGAGGGTGGTGTCCTTTTTAGTCATTTAAGACAGTGTGTTTGTTTGCTGTAACATAAGGCGCACACGTAAGGATTAGTTTTACTTTCCCATAGAGTTGCATCACGGCCAACAATTGAGGACTGTTCAGGTCTGTGGGAATTAGTACATAAATCTGAAGAGAACCATTGCTTGAGAGAGCAATTATGCTCATCCCTTGCAAAAAGTCAGATCAAATTCCGATTAGTTAATGCATGGCGAAACATTTGCACATTGATTATGTAGAGGCATACGTGTATATTTTCACCGCACATATAAATATTCTAAAGACAACAAGAACTCACATACATTGTGGACAGATAGTGCGAGAAAACACCATGACATGTGTGTTAATCCTGTGGGTAGAGACATGTGCTGGTACAGTACTGACTCCTCTGACTTTGCTTACCCTTGGAAAGCTTTCTGCGCCCTATGATCCAACATCTGAAGAGCTGATAAAAACCCTTCAGTTGCCTCAAAGCAGCTGTGAGGCTTAACATTGTCAAAAAGGGGTTTTTATTTCCCTACCATTTCGACCTCCTGTGTATATTTTATTGAGCTGCTCTCATCCCACAGCGGTGCGTGGCAGCCATAAGCTGCTGAAAATGTATTTCAAAGCTCATTAACACAGGACGTGCATGCTTGGAACATGTAGCATCTTTTTTCAGAGACACTTGTGTAAGAGTGTGAGGGCCACGGCAAGGAGCTCAGAAATCGTTGTTTTTGAAATTCACTGAGCTTTTCATCTTTTTTTCTGCCGCAACACCACATGAGAGGATTAAGGAAGTTAATGAATTATCCTCACAGGGGCCAAGACAGTGTGTGCAAGCTGCACTATCCCACGTCTCATAACATGGAGCTGTTTGAATTTATTGAACTGAGGGCTGAATTTTCCCACACTGATCTGACCCAGTTCAAGATTATACACCGTCCCCTTTTTCTGCAATCATGACAATGTGAAAGTCTTCTTAATCTTGGTAAGTAAGAAATGTCATTAAACTTAACCTGATGTGAAAGTTGACCGCATAGTGTAATGTTCACACTGGCCTCACTACTTACTCACTACAAGGAGCTAGCCACAACATCTTCTGTGATCAAATCAGAAGTGTGTGTCTGTGTTTGTGTGTCTGTTCGTGCGCGTGTGTGTCGGCGGGGGCTTGAGTCAGTGGATCCCCTGGGCGACTATCGTTGGATATTGTATGCTTCTGAACTTCTTTTAAGTGAAAACAGTCCACAAAAGTGAAATATCACTTTAAGATGTCACCTCTCGCTGTTGGCGTCTGTTTGCTCAACCCCCAGAGGCTGCCCAGTATCAAATGCACCAGCACAAATGATAATAACACAGCAAGACCTTTCTATTTTTCCAAATTAGGTTGAACCTCGGATCGGTACCCTCGAGGCCAGCACACAGCCCTTAATTCTTCCCTAAAGATTTTTCTCTTCAGTTTTCTATCATATAAAGCAAATATCAAAAATGTGATTTGAATCCTGGAAAAATTAACGCTGAAGGGCACCAGAAGGAGGAACGGTGTGGTGCGGTGGGTGACAACACACCACCTCACTCGCCTCTCTTTTACAGGCATCGATTGAGTCTGTTTAGCTCACTGTCAAATTGCTAGAGCAAAAGGCAAGCCCTGGAGAGCCTGTGCCCTGAGTCACTGAGCAGCAGACCAAACTGCCCTTGGGGTTAATTGAAGTCCCTCGAGTGACTCAAGTGCCCTCTCTTTAACTGGTCAACCCATAAAATGTTGTATTTCTGAACAGCAATGAGAAAAAATGTATCCTCTCATGGGCTTTTTTTTTCCTCGTTCCTGTCCTTGAGAGGGGGACTCGGATGTGGCTGGGCTTAAAAAACAAGGACCTTCCTGGACTTGAATAACAAAAGAAATATCTCAGACAGACTTAGGCTGATAATGATATGGCAGCCTCTTGTTTCTTTTTGTTGTTTTTGTTTTTTTTTGTTTTTTGCCATTACCAGAAGTATCTTTTCTTGCTAAGGCTAAGTGGGTGGTTCTCACTTGGAGTTTAGAGCAGTAGCTCTAAGCTAAAATATAAAAGCTAATTGACTGGACTTGGAATCTTTTCCTTCCCTAAGAAAACAATTTAACCATTCAGCTTCTTCAATTTCATTGTACTAATAGCATAGTTCTTATGCCAGTGCCACTCTCACATTATATTATTTCAACCATAATTACAAGTTGCCATGGGGGAAAAAACCTTCACGTCAACCCATGATTGTAATTCTGGATCTGAGATATCTGGAATTTTTGACACTGATGATATCTCCCACTTGGTGAGAGAACTGAAGACATGTCAACAAAACTTTTCACAAAATGACTGCAAATGCAGTTACATCAGAATCAGATCTAATATTACACGAGTATAATGGATTCAGCTAATTTTACATTTAGAGAAAATTCAGACTGTTTGCTACTTCCTCAAAGGCGGCTTTGTTTTCGCCCATGTCTTCTAGTTTGTGTGTAGGTTTGTTTGTCAACAGGAATATTTAAAAGGTACTTCACTGACTTGCACTGAACTTGGTGGAGGGGTGAATCATGGGCCAGGTACAAACCAATTTGATTTTGGGGCAGATCTGAATTGTTTACCTTTTTTTTTTTCTCTGAGGTATGGGGTATATTGTTTGACATTGGCTATGATGGAGATCCTTGCACTCTGAGTGCGATTCTGGTTTGTACTCTGTCTGGTTTTACTTGCTACAGAAAATGCTACAGATACATAATGCAACAGCTGTTTATCTGGTGTGACTTTAAGGTTAGCATTGGGGCTAACCACCTTGGGATAATGCATGAGCATTCCTAAAATGGAATTAGGGGTGTTTTTTCCTGTCATTTCAATTTCAAAAACATTATGGGAATGCAGCATAAGATAGGAAAGATCTATGTCTGAAGTTTAAAAGTGTCTACTTTAGAAGCACTAGCTAAAGCTCACGAATTAACAGCTTACATCCTATTTATTTAATTCAATACACAAACAGATTTGTAAATTGGTAAATGTAATTGTGGTTTTAGGTGGAGTTACATTGGTTGCAGTGACTTCCCTAGAGTCCTGTCATCACAGTGAGGTTTCACAAAATTAAAATTATTGACTTATACAGCCCAACCATGTTTTTGTTGGTTCCATTTCCAGTTTTGTCTTCTGTTCTTTCTCTTTCAGTTGTTATGAGTTTTCATAGTAAAATGTAAAAATGTAAATGCGGCTTACTCTAAAGTTCTCAAAGTTGGGAACATACTGTACGTCGACATTACTGAGGAAGTCAAATGGCCTGACAACACCATATGTACCACAGATATCAAATCAAAAAGACAATGTGTGGTGCAAGTTACCTACAGCATTAACCAGAAAGCCACTAAGAATATTTCCAAAATTGTTGAACTGTTTATTAGGAACTAAATCAATAGTCATACTCATCAGCAAGGCTTGGTGATAACACCCCGACATCACTGTTACATCATCAGTCAGAATGTGTCTTATCATGGATGACGCACTTTACTTCTGCAGTGGCCCTGCTGGCATGCATCGAATATTTCAAGGGATCATTTTTGTGAGGAAAGTAAACTGAAAGCAGGTCAGATATGATATTAATGCCAGTATTTACACCAGGACAGCAGAGGTTTAGCTCACATTTTCTAACCCATAGCCAGAATAATATTTGATTCATGGAATGAAATATTGCTTTCGGAAAAAACTACGTCTGATATAGTTTATATTGAAAAACCTAATTAAAACGTCTGTGCACATTTATGGAAGCGCACTGACTGAGTGCTATTTCATGGGTTCTTTAACAGTTGTTTAGATTATTATCAGGAGGAAATAATATGCACACAGATATTTTGAGTTAAAGTGGCCTTCAGATATGGCCGCTAGCCCAAAGTTGTGCTAGACTTGAAGCTAAATACCACCAACAATGCTTGCTACCAAAACAGAGACAGCCTGCTTTCAGCAAAGAAGCAGTCATCTTCGGTTTAGTGCATTAATGATTCCAACCAACAACCTTATCAAACTCATAATTTACGAATCAAGTTTTGATTATTTGGATGACCCCTAAAGCCTAGACTGTATGTGTCTGCTCCACAGCTTCATGCTATAAGAGCACGCACAAATATACAGTACTAAAGTGAAGGAAGTGTTACCAGGAAATAGTGCATGGGCTCAGTTAACACTGTACACAAATATGAGGTAAATACTATTCCATAATGAAGCCTGGCTTTACAACGTCGACACATTTTACAGAGCTCGACCATCAGTTTTAATCAACGGTGATTCCCTTTGCTACACTGAATCAGAGGTATCTGCAAATGAAATCTTTAAACATCTTAAATCTTTAAAAACTAATTTACTTAATGTCTTACGTTTTCCAATTAAAAGCTCTGTCTGCAATTATATTAGGCAAGTGATTACTAAGTTCCATGAATTACTCTGCAGCTTTGTTGTCAGTGTGAGTTTTAATATGTGCCCATATTCATGTAAGATATGCATTAAAGTGGTGAATCATTGAGTATGTATCTGTAACTGTGTCCGTTTGTATATGTGTGTGTGTGTGTGTGTGTGTGTGTGTTGGTGTGTGTGTGTGTGTGTGTGTGTGTGTGTGTGTGTGTGTGTGCGTGCGTACGCGCGTGCGCACGCGTGCGTGTTTGTGTGTGTGCGCGCATGCGTGTGTACGTTTGTGTGTGCTTGCCGGATCCCACTATGGTCAGTTGATCCGACCGCTTTCTAGGGACCAAAATCCTGGACAACACAAGTTTAAATGGCTGTTTGAGGGTTAAGACTAGGGTTCAGGTTAGAATTAGGGTTAGGTCAGGGTAAGAGACAGGGGACTGCATTTTGTCATTATGGCGTGTGTATGTGTGTGTGTGTGGTTAGGTGGTGGGTGAGTGGGCATTTGAGAAAAACAAAATGGTGAGAGACGATGTTATTGGCCTGCATTCAGAATGAATTTCTTGCATCTCCGTCATTTGTTGGAAGATAATCTTGCCATCGATTTGTAAAAATGCTTGAAATGAAATGAGTGTCTCTCACCCCACTTAATCAAGAGAGCATATTGATCAGGTTTCTAATGAAGGAGCGTTCAAATAGGGTGGAGAAGAATAGGCAGCATATCATATCATGTCAAGGAGTAATTTCTTTATCTGAAGATTCTCAGATATCAGTAAAACAGGCTTTCTATATCTTCATAATGGAAACCTGTATCACTGACTCATCATCTAATGTCCCCTGCTAAAAAAGGATATTCCAAAAATAATACATTATAGAATTAGTTTCTGCATCATGCCTTTGCTATTTCCCATCTTTTCTGCAATGTGGTGCTAAACGACAACAAAGTCACATTTTCAGTGTTAAGGTTTGATTGGATCTAAAAATCAGAGGCAGTTTTTTTCATTACTAAATGATCATGTTAGAAGACTCTGAATCAATGTTTGAAAATACATGTCAGCTTTCTGTTTTCCCTGATTATCTCAAAATATTATAGAAATTTTCTTTCTTCATTTTTTGCTAACTCAACACAGTCATGAATGCCAGATGAACATACCTCCATGTCTTGATGAGGAACTTATAGTCATGGTGTATATCTGTGTGTGTGTTTTTTAACACCAGAGACGAAGAGCAAAAACATATGCAGAAATTTTCAAACTACTCATCGTAGTTATCATGTTGGCTTAAGTTTGAAGATCAGGCTTTTAGTCCTGCTCAGTCACAGATCTGTCTAGTGACAAAGCCTGGGGGCAGATGGGCCCAGATGGTAACCACACTTGTAGGTGGCTTATTTAGCTCAGTTACGCGAATACATATCTGTCTGGGACACACAGAGCAAACACTAGATACCTAAGATTGAGATGTTTTTACAAATGATACCACATTTGGAACTGACACTCCAGGCATTGTAGAGAGTGACTGATTTTTGGGTAGAAATTTCCTTTAATAAGGAGCAGCTTGATACAGTATATAACCTGTTGAAACTTGGTCTGTTCAATGTGTCAATGATTTGGGTCAAAAATCAGCAGTTTGGTTACACTTCATGACCTTTGAGTAGAGTGACAGTAGTTAGGCGGCCAGTATACTCCATGCAAACTGCTTATCGGATGGTCAGATAGCTTCACAAACCTGCTCCCCCTATACCTATACGCTGGATTTGGGAGGGTCTGCGTCTGACCAGTTTTCACCATGATTGACCTGCTGTGTGGAGGTGAGAAAAGACTACAGATATTTCTGGCACCTTTTACATGTTTAACTGACTGGAACACAACGAATGTCTTCCTGGAAAGACTGGCTGAAATTGTGCTCTTATCCCCTTATATAAATAATATTGCAACACCAGGATGGTGGATGATGGTGCTTCACAGTACAGATAAAGACCCAAAAAATACTGCAAAAGCAGCCCAAGAACTCCTCAATGCAAATTAATGGAATATTCCTCAATGGCCCAGTTGGTCACCTGACCTCAACTCAACTGAGCCTGCTTTTCACTTACTGAAGACAAAACTGAGGACAGGAAGATCCACAACAAGCAGCAACGGAAGCTGGTTTCACTGACGGCCTGGTAAAGTATCTTAAGGGAGGATACTCAACACTTGGTGATGTCCATGGGTTCCAAACTTCAGGCAGTCAATGACTGCAAAGGAATTTCATCTATGTATTCAAAATCCTTGTGAATAAATCTTTATATCTATAAAATGTTGGTTTGTACAATTACTTTTAAGCCTCTGGAAATGAGAGACCATGTAGAAAAATGGCTGTAATTCCTAAACACTTTATGTGATATTTGTCTTAAACCCCTTGAATTAAAGCTGAAAGTCTACACTTAGATCACATCTTAATTTGTTCATTTCAAATCCAAACTGCAAAATTTGTGTCAATGTACCAAATATTGATGTACCTAAGTTAAGTATATATCTATTTAGACAGTGATGCAATGTATGTAATTTTATAATTACATAAATACATATATATATATATGTGTATGTGTGTGTGTGTGTGTGTGTGTCTGTGTATGTGTGCCTTTGTGTGTGTGTGTGTATACACATAAATAATTTCTTATGAGATCTTGGCAGCTGGGATGCCATTACACAGAGTAAACTAAGTGACTTTCCTCTAACAAAAGAGAGTTATGGACTCACCTCCTTTTCTGTTTGTTTCTAAGCGCCTCTCACATGTCCTTGTATCATACAGTTAGTGCTCTCACACAAAGTTTAAATCCATAACGCATTTGCCATAAAGGCCAAAAGTGCCCAATCACACCTAACAGCGGTGTGTTAAAACACAGTTAGCGCCTCTTGGGGTCCATATACTATCCAGAGTGCACTGACCACTGTGACTGCATCCAGATGGGCACTGTATTTTGATCAAAAGACAGCAATGAGGCTAGTGACCAGAACAAGGTCTCATTATGGCTGTAAGACAGCCATTTGAGCATATTTAATATGTGTATCCTATAAAGCAGTTTAAGTGCTTTTTGATAATTGTGCTTTGTACTTTTACAGCACTTCTGTCTATTCCCAGTTCAATTTCCTCTTTTATCGGACATTTGAAATATTGATCTCTGACAGATAAAAGCAAACACCATAATCTCACTTGGTTGAGCTGGGGAGTGAGTGAGTGAGTGCGCAGAGCAAGGGGAAATACACTGGGGATCAGTCACCCCTCCAACCCCTCTCTGTTTTATTGCCTTTATTCGTAAACAGAATTTGCTTACTGCTCTGGGATGTTTATGTAGAGCACCTGCACACTGAGGGGTAGTTGATATGACCATCTCTCCCAGTGACCCAACCCCCTACCCCCCCAAACTCAGATCTCTGCCAGCCCACCCGTCTCCACTCCCTCTATCAACCCCCATGACATTTTGCAAAATGCAGCGCAGGGGCTCCCGAGGTGCTTCCGATGATTGCCACTGCTTAAACTGCTGTCAGCACTGTCAAGATAACAGTGATTTATCTCTATAGCACTTTATGGAAGTTAGTGTTTTCTGTTAACCTGCGCTCTGAAATGCTGCTTGGTGCTAGCTTGCAGTCACATTAACTTGAATCAATCACGTCTTGATTTTTCCATAAAAGAAAAACCTCTGTAAATAACACCCGAGCTATTGGCACATTGAATACACTAAACTCAAGAGCAGCCCTGCTGAGCTCTGGTTGATGCGCCGATATCACTATTACCTGTTTCCAATATCCTCATGCCAACGCAGGGATTTGATTCTTTGACTTGTGCGTATAATTTTTTTTTAAATGCAGCTACACTTAATACCAGCGCTGTCAAGAGACGCATATTGAACCTATGGTGTAAAGCTGAAAGCCACGAGTTCGAAATCACATTCTTGCAGAGGTGAAACAATAATGCACATCGATTGTGTATGAAACAGTTTATTCTTTGGTCTGAGTTAAATCTGTTCAGTTTTAGATGGCAGGTTCCTCTTGAGATAATGGAAAGGGCTGTTTTGATGTTTAAAGCATTGCTAATCTCCTAAAGCCTCAGGCTACTCATCCCACTGCATATTTGCAGTCCTGTCAGTTTGAGTGGGGATGCAAGAGGATGGTCCTCTGAGCAAATGAATTTTTTTTTTTTCGCCTGTTTTTCCTTTTTAGCTTTGCAGACACTATTTGAGATTTACTGCAAACATTTGACCACCAGCCTGGTGTATTGACTGCATTTGACAAGCGTAATCCTTTTCTTCTTTCCAGTCACTTCCATTCTGCGATCAATCAGAGCATCAATGCCCTGTAGACTGCTATGAAGTGCAGACGCGGTGTTCGATCATGAGCCAGGCACCTTGCGGACTTTCACTATAATATAGTGATTGATTCATCTTCAAAGATATCTTAAGTGGTTGGCAGGGCACGGTATATAATGGCTTTTGTTGACTGCAGCCCCTTCCCTTTACCCAGCTTGCAATCCTTTAAAACAGCAACACAAGCACACACATCAAAACTTAACCCAAGACAAATACACTGCTTTTTGATGTGATTCATTCCTGCTCAACCCTTGAATTTCTCTTGTTGGAGAGTTTGATTTTGAAAAATGATGAAGTCTCAACCAGTGTACAAACAGAAGATGCACTTTGAATCCCTTTGGATTTTAACATTACTTTCCTGTTTGAAAATTGAAAACTTCAACCTGAATCACTATCAAAACCTGTTCCAGTTTAATCTGGCTGTAACCCTGTACTTTAAGGGAAAGTTGCAGTAGACCTATATTTTGACCAAACACAGTCTAAAGCCAAATAATAGACTTTAAAGTTTCAGTGGAGACAAGACCAAACCCTTAGGTGTTCGATAGCTTTTATGTCCATCTGAGTAGTGTGTGTTCAGGTTTGGTTTACCTATTTTAGCTGTGAAACTCTTGATCATCACTGTGACCAGCAGTTTAAATTCACAGTCATTATACCTGGGACCAAAGAGCTGCTGTTATTATGTCTCTTATTCATCTATTGACGGTCAGCGGAGTGAAAAGTGAGGATAGGGAATGTTTTCTGGCAGGATCCAGAGGTTGGGGTAAAGGGTCACAAACCTGCTGTTTGTCATCAAATATCAATAACATCAGCAAATTGAAAAGCATGAACAGAGCTCACAGACTTTAGTGGGCACCTGTTCTCCTACTTAAATGTTCATGTTTGTCTGGAAGAGGTGTGTGTGTGTGTGTGTGTGTGTGTGTGTGTGTGTGTGTGTGTGTGTGTGTGTGTGTGTGTGTGTGTGTGTGTTTGTGTGTTCTGGGGTGGTTGGAAGGTGACGGGGGTGGGAGAATAGTTGCATTTCAGAAGTATTAAAGGAAGTGTAGTAATTACAGCAGAGGCAATGTCAGTGACCTCTAGATTGCACTATCTTGTCTCCTTTGTCCCTGCTTTTGCAGCCGGCCTCATTGAGTGAAATTGTATCTTTTCACTTTGGCTCTCTTAAAAATGTGCATGCTATAGGGAGTCAGTGAGGCGTGTGGTTTTTTTTTTATGTCTTTTCTCCACGTCCCCACTACCCCTCCCTCCAGCCTCCCCCAGCTGCCCCTCTCCTCCATCCCCACTGTCTTACTGGGAGGTATTTCATGAACAGCTGGGTCCCAGGAGAGGAGAGGTTAGTGAAAGAGGCGCGTTGTGTATAATTCAATGATTATCAGGTGTGTGTATGTGTGCATGCGTTAATGTGTGTGCGTGCGTGTGTGTCTGTGTGTGTTTGTGTGGCCCTCCCCCGCTATTGGCAGGTGTCAGGTGACGGGCAGGCCATGTCACTGGCTGTCAGCTGGCTTTCTGTCGGGGCAGTCACACTGTTCACAACATTACCATAAGCTGATGAGGACTGTTGGAGCCCATCTCAGCACACGCGCTCTGATGTCACACGGGACACTCAGACCATGTCAACTCCTAAGCGCCTAAATTTGAACACCCATCTTTTTTTTTGCACACTGTTTCGGGCTTCCATTCACAAAGCCAGCATTTTCTACCACAGGAAATAGAATTTATACAGAGTGGATGAATTTGGAAAACATGTTGGTATCATGTTGGAGTGTGGAAACCTGAACTTTTCAAAGAGTCTGAAAAATAAATGTCAGCTTCTCCTGAGAGAACTAACATGTCCACTTCTTGTTGTCTCCTACACTTTGTCAACGTTTGGTTTGTTTGTTATTGCAGATGATAACACAATATAGGTAGTTTACTTGCCATGGTTTTTGTTTATCTTGTCCAGACAAGTTGCAAAATAACAGAGTTGCACAGAGATGACTATTTTGGTTCACACAAATGTTTTATGCTGTTGTGATATGTCAATATAAATGACAGATAACGTTTTTTTTCTCTAACATAACACAAAATAAGCAATCACAAAAGTGAGGCAACAGAATGAGCCTGCTGAGACTTGAGCTGAATGATTAGTGTATTAATCAGTCATTTTATTAACAGAAAATGTATCATTTAACTACGTTGATAATCAGTCTCAAGCAAAAACTGCCAAACATTCTCTGATTTCAGCCTCTCCGGTGTGAGGATTTCCTTCATATCACTGCAAACAGTGTATCTTTGGGGTCTGCACTGTCAGTAAAACAAGATAAAACAAGATCAAACAAGATGTTACTGTGTACTCCCACTATTATGGTATATTTATAGATATTTAGGTGATTAATCAGTTAATCAAGAAAATAAAAAACAGATGAATTGTTAATGAAAATAATTATTAATTAATGAAAATGCTTTTGTTTCAATTGAAATAACTTCTCTTATTCATACAAAAATATCATTTATATATTGTATATTTTTGTATTTATGATTTATTTGAGCAAATAAATGTTATTAATGTGGCCCCCCTCCTGACTCACTCTCTGACCCTCAGATTAACACAAGTTAGCCTCCAAAATCAGCTCACTAAACTCCACACGCTTGATGGTCCCGTACAATATCAAACAATCCTCCGATTACCAAGGCCAGTAATGGGAAGCCTTGTTCAAAGGGGGTTCAAAGACAGTCCCTACCTTTAGCATGCTAATTGCTATTCTTCTAATCAGTGGGGATCCTTTTTGAGATAGAGGACACATGAACTCAGCTCGATCCAAAGCTGCTGCTTGTGGCTGTACCGTCAGCATGCTTGGCCATGGGGAGGAGAGGAGAGCAGAGCTGACACCAACACTAGCCATGACTCTTCAAACCCAAAACCTTCCCTTTCCCTTCCACATTTATCAGAAAGAGCACAGTGTCTAGCTGCTATGTTGGTATGAAAGCTGATTCTCTTATCTTATTTTGCTGTGTGCTAACCACCAAAGACAAGTAAACTTCCCATACATACAATATAATACTTGCAAAGAAACAGGAGTCTACTTACATTTTTGACTTCATTGTTTGTGGTAAGTTTGAATTTCTCGAAGTCTCAAGTCAAAATCTGTATATTGGCATCAAAATGTTGGACAGTATATCTGAAATGAATGGAACATCTTTGCTTAGGACGCATGATTTCAATCCTAACTAAACTGTCTATTTTCTAAATACACAAAGCAGATGTAGCCCATCAAAGCTTGGATAAACTTCCACTATGGTCTGTTTTTAACAGCAGCACAATTTCAATACAGGGATGACTAAGGACATAAGACACTTTTAAAGCTAAATGGCACATGCAAAAAAGAATTTGGTAAGTTTTAAAGGGGGCATGACTGATGGCAGCTCTGATCAATAGCGTTAGCTGTGACAAAATACATAAAAAGAGAATCAATGCTAATAAAGTGAGCTCAGCCTCACAAGAAAGCCTCCGCCTTCTCCATTCACCTCCAGATAGATAGATAGATAGATAGATAGATAGATAGATAGATAGATGCTACTGCAACAGGCTGCCACTAGAGAGGTGCCATCTTGAGCCATTGTCTTCCTTCTCCAGTCATATGTGAGACATGGTCAACAATCAGTGACATGAGGTCCAGGTAAGAGATCACATCTATAAACAATTATTAATATCCAGGTTCCAGCAAACAGCAGCAATGGAAAAGAATGGAAAAGAGAACAATGACAAAAGCAACTGTTCAAATTAGAAGAAAGCAGCACACAATAAACTCAGGAAAAACCTGCAGCATTCTTCTACACAGTGTGAATATAAAATTTATCTTTGCTTTTTGTGTTGCTCTAAGAAAAACAGTGATAGATTTTCTTTCTTTATTGCAAATTTATATTGCATAATTAATATTTTTCCACCAACCTAGCTTTTTAAGTCAAATCTTTAGTTAAAAAGTATGAAAGTACAATATAAGCATACTGTTAAATGGCAGGCAAAGTGATGACTATGTTCCATCTCATGATGGTGTTTTTCCAGTACTAACCACTGGGACTCCACTCTACATACCTGTGCTAACCTCCACACTGTAAGCATGTCTCCCTCTCTTAACTCTCAAGCACCTGTTAAACTCTGAGGACACTTGACTGCATGACTGTTCTCTCTAAAAAGTCCTGACACAGCCTGGGGAAGCACAGTGTCTTTGTATGCAGAAAAACAGTTACCAGAAATTGTAACGTCGGTAATGAGTCTGGAAATCAACACTTGTTCTTATTCATTTAAAGTCAATGGGGATACACTTACTAGAATAAAAAAGTAAAAGTAACTATAAAGGTAATAGCCTTTTCCTTATTAAGTATATCATATTGATCATATTCAGTTCCATTTCACATAGCTTTTATATTTTATGTCATTTTAGCATTCACTGAAATATAAAAGTCTTAAGCAACCATTTGTGTCTAGTTTACATGTGCATAGTACAAGCAGACCAGATCTACACATTGAGGTCAAGTTACATAAGCCTTGTTTGATTTAGTCTACATTCATGGAATAAATGTTCATGGAATTTGAATGAACTCTTTTTCGTCGTACTGAAACTTGTGACTTTGTTTAACCAGAGATCAAATTCATGCTGTAGGGGACAAACATTCATTAGCATGTGAACCTTAAACCTTGTTAGAACTTTAGTTTCATCACAAATAAATATAACAATATAACTGCATGTGAAGCAATGTGGATTTTACAGGAATTACTGGGAAATCTAAATAAAACTTTAATTGTAAAAGTGCACTGAAACTGATCTACAGTATACAATAACACGTATCAACCTATTCCCTTTGCACATAGCAAATTGTCATGTTTTACATGTGGTCTGGTACACTAGTTAAGGCAAAAATGGAAGAAATAACACCCCTAGTGTTCCTCGTATGCTTTCTGATTTACCCAGTGTTACCCAGAGTAGGATGTGTTTCAGTTCAGTCTGGTAACACTATTTCCAATGTACAGGTTCAACCTTTATTCGTAGTCTTTGTGTGTAAAACTGTGTTTTTATACACATGCAGATACATTAAACCGCACAAACAGGTACATACTGCATGTTTTTGTGTATCCATAGAGGCTCTGCCTGATGGCAGTTCGTGATCTGGAGCACAGCGCCCCACAGTGGCCCAACCTGGGACAGGTTTCCTCTCCCCTACCTTCCCCAGCACCTTCATCCACTCAACTGCATGTGCTTCTGCTCCAAGGTGGACAGCACATTTACATAAAGGTGCAAGCACTTTGCGCCCGTGATCATCAACACTGTTTATCATTTGATCAGCTATGATTGATGCTCTGTTAATACAAATCTAACTTAGCGTATTTTCCCTGCCAAGGGACCCATGAAGAGGTTCAATTACAGAGCAATCTCATTAATTCGAGAGCCTGTTATGGAGAGAGGACAGCAGGCTTTTTTAAAATTCTGGAATGCAGATGTGTAAGGGACATAATTAGTAGATAAGAGTCCTAATTGGATCCTGCTGTGTGGCTGCAGAGGGTGTAGCCCTCGCTATGTTTTACAAGTTCCACAGTGTGGAAGTACACTTTTTTATAACCTGCTCACACACGCACCATCCGTCACACACAAAGTGGGAGGGGAGCCCTGGCTCCCTGGTATTGTTGGTGAAGGATCATCACTGCAGACGTTTGATGCTTGGCAAACTTTGTTTTGTGATGCCCTTAAACAGAGGGCAGCAGCTGTATGTACAGTGCATATTATTTGCATTTATTATATATTTTCTAATTTGTATAATATGCTTATTCTCATACCGATTAATAGACCACTCATTGAAAGGCTGGTGATGTTAAGTCAGATGGACATGTTTTTTTGGTTGACAAAGAATGCAGGTTGAAGACATCAAACAGTCCTGTGTGCCTGCTTCACAGCCCTGTTGTAATTTTTTTATGACATAGGTTCTTTTCCCAGCCTTGTCTCCCAGGCCATGTAAAATGTCAGCGAGGTGGAGTGCTGAGCGAACCCACAGGGTTGCTCCACAGAGGCATATCAAAAGGCCAACCACCCTCTGGTCCAGCACATACAGCCAGCTTCACTGCCCTCGTTAGATTGCCGTGTTATTTAAGCAGGCCTGTCTCTTGGCCTCCCACAGAGGCCAAGAGACAGGCCTCCCCTTCATTCTCTAATCTCTGAGGGCAGATACAAGCCTGACAGTACTCATCACGGTGGTCCACCCACGTCTGGAACTCCCACACTCACCTCCTCTTCTGTTAAGTGTCAGTACTGTGCAGCAGACTGATGGCAAAGCCCCAGCGGTGGTAACATAGGACCGGGAGGCAGAAGCACGGGGGGGGGGGGTAACCCCAGTTCTTGGTTGTGGATCTCCCCCAGCTGTGCCCATCTAAGGGGAAAAGTGGCCCATAGGAAGCTCCATTAGTTCCAGGGAAGCCTGGGCCATAAGTGGCCGATGGCAGCAGCAGAGCAGAAACACACTCTCCCTCTCTTCCAGCATCAGCAACCCTCCACACTCAATTACATCTCTTGGAAAGAGTTCTTTGGACAATGAACACAGCCTCTTGAGCACTATTTTATACTTACACAAGTTTCTTCTTGTATGCAGTGAAATAAGCTTTTGGAAAAAGTGCACAGGAATTTTACCTGAGCCTTGTTTCTCCTGTGGTCAAGGCCCTGAGAACCATTAACTGTGTGATTCCCTCTGATGTACACCACTGACTGTGAACAGTATCAAGCTTGTACTTTGTTCCGAGTGTTATAGCACTGAAAAAGCAATCAGTCGACTTTTCATGTCTACACAACATGGACAAGTCGCAGAATAGAAGCTGAACTTTAACTATCTGATGACTCTGCAGGGTATTTTGCAGTGTATTACCTGTATAATGAAGCTGATCCAGTGTCGATATAAATGTATTAAGTGAGAAACAGCTCTATGATACTATTTTGTCTGAGCATTTGAACTGCTGGAGAACAAAAGTCATCCAGCACACTTTTATAGAGAAGGATTGTGTTAACATCAAAGCCAAACATGCTCTCAGGAGCTCCTCCCCAGCCTGAGTGCTTCACCAGAGGTTGATTCATTGACATCAGGGTGTTTCTTTAGCCAAAATGAAACAGAAAAGTCCGTATTCTGAAACTCGAGATTCTCGCCTCTCATTTTTAGAACAAGCAGGGAGGGAATAGAACAACAGAGAGGGCCAACTGGCAAACGAGGCCTCTGTTGCCCAATGACCCATATCACTGTTAATTACAAATGTAGTTTCTCTCTCAAAACCCTCCGATTACAGTCTGGCCACTTTCCCCCATAAAAATGGACAAGGACAAAGATTGGTGTCAGCTCTGTGTCCTTTCTGTGACAGAAACAAATCTTATCTCACATCTATTTGTTCAACCCGAAGATGTTGTTCCAGTGTTTTTACATGTGACACCGACATTTGAGGACATGTTTTCTTCATGCTAAATATTATATTTTCACTGACTCCTTTTTGGCCTGATGTTGATTATTTATTTCCGTTTTGCTTTAAAGAAGGAAAATCGAACAAGCTCAAAAGTCTGTGTGTGTTTGTGTGTGTGTGTGTGCGTGTGTGTGTGTTTACTTTAAGTGCAACCAACATTATTTCCTTATGATAAACATCTTGGTTTTCAAGGGTCAGGTTTTTTTAACCTCTATCCTTGTGTTTCTTTAAAGGCAGAACACTTTAGCCATCTCCTCTGTCTTCTTGGTTTTATTTGTTTGTTACTCTTTTTTTTTCATGCCACCTAGTTTGGCTTTGTGTCTGCATCTCCATGTTAACTTGGGTTGTGTGTGTTTGTTTACGTGTCTCGTAAGTCTTGGCCAAGCAATCTTGGCCTGGTTGCCTGCTGTGCTGCCTGTCATTCTTGCAACCATTGACATTCAGACTGAGTGGCTGTGCCTCTTCATGTTTTTCAATTAGACATCACTTCAAACCACCCTGTTTGGAATTTAAAGAGCTCGCTTTCCATGTTTATACACCCTTGGATCAAGGTAAATAAAATCCGTAGTGTTGGGATTTTTTTTTCTAGAAGTGTGTGTGTGTGTTTGTGTGAGTATGTGCGTATATATATATATATGTATATATATATATATATATATATATATATATATATATATGTGTGTTTATTTTTCTTTGTGACTTTGTACTTTACTCAGTAACTGTGATGTTTACCTTCATGAGGAGAAAGATCAGTAAAATATAAGAGGATACATACTGGGATACATATGAATTAAGCACCTAGTGACAGCACTCTTTGGAGGTGGAGAGCAAACACATATAACAAGTGATTTTATTTTGAAATGAATTTTTTCGAGAAGCAGATGATCAGATGATCAGAGGAAGATCCAACTCATCTCAACAGGTGTTCCCTCCAGGCACTGCAATAGAAAAAGGCCGAAGACCCAGTAGCGGGACTAAATAACCCAAAAGGATTGCATTTTTCCAATCACAACAGAGGTGTCATTTACGTCCCTGACACCAGCCATGACCTGGACCCAGACTGAGCCCTGAGGAGACATGCTATTGATCCAAATAGCCAAGAAAGCCAGCTGCCATTAAAGCCATGACAGTGGAACTGTACGGCATCGATCGGCCATGCCGGAGCCCCACCATATTATTTATAGAAGAGAGCTCCATCCACTAATCTCTTATGTCTGATAATTGATGGCAAGTGGGGCCCTGCTTCCTAGCCTGACCCCGACAAACTGAAAGTCAGATGGATTACATCTAACACAATTATGATTGATATTATCAGATTACACCATGCACGACAAGGCATGCTGGGTGAGCTGAACTGAGTTATTCACTCTTTCAGGATGTCTGGCTTAATTCCTCCTGTGGGAAAATGGTGGGTCTGTGGTGAACGGGTGAAGGTGCATGCAGTTGTGGAGTGTGTCATATGTGTGTAGTTAAGTAGTGGGTTACATAAGAGATAAGATCTTAAAGAGCAAAGTATAGCTCAGAAATGTAAGTTTACTGACTTTAAAAATTCAACAATGGAGGTCCTAGAATATCCAATAACCTCTTTTCCATGAAGCTAATAGAGATGATCCATGTTACTACCACTGCCCCCATGCACAGCAGTTTCCATCCAGTGTGAAGGCTACATGGTGACAAATCTGACTCCTCTTCAGAAGCTGTGAAATTTTTCAAGCAGTTGACTTCACTTGACACCAGTAAATGAATAGCTTTGCTAAAATCTAAGTTGGTGCATTCCCTCATTGATTTATTTCCACTACATTTATATGAGTCCCCAAGTGTGATGATTGGATTGAGGGCTTCACATTTTCTTCCACCTCAGTAAGATAATGTTGTTTTATGGTTTTGTGGTTTTCTTTCAGAAAAAGCACTTCCTCTGTCAAGAGAGATGAGTTTAAATAAATTAGTTAAGACTCTTTAATCTATACTATAATTTTCTAAATAGTAATCTCTCCACTTCACAGGAATAAATATATAAATGATTCTGATATAATAATGATAGCTTAAAACTGTGTCAGAGCATGTTAAGGAAGCAGAGCAGAACCTGAAGTCCATAGTTAATGTTGTATGTTTATATTTAAAGTCAGAGTGTGATTTTCGTTTTCTAGCATGTGTGAGTGAATTTGTCCGTGTTCATTCACTTGACTAAGAAACCTCTACTGTAGACAAGTCAGGTTGAAATTGGCACATTAAGAGAGCTACAACAGCCAAGCAGCACAGACCCTCCCTGTCCCACCAATGACTAGCTGACTGCTCTCAATCCATTTCTTTATATATTATTATTATTTGGTTTACTTGCATTTTTTCTTCTAATCCAGTTACTCTGGATGACTATAATGCGATTTAGACATTGTTTATTATTCCATTACAGCAGATATCTCTCCTTCTAAAACATGCAATGCTTGCCCTTAAAACCCCTCTTTATGGTTCAGAAATTTCTGTGTTCTGTGGAGATCATTGTGATCGGAAATTGAATTAACGTGACAGAAGGAGTAGCTCCTTATGAGACTTAAATTGTAACGACAAGCCCGTTAAAATTCATTTTCCACTCTGATTAGATTTAGTGTTATCATCATCGCTTCACGGATATGTCTGTTCTTGGTTCATATTTGAGAGAAAAAAACATAAATCTCACAAATTGGATCCTGTCTCTTCTTGTTAAAATGATGGAGATTTATGGCTCGGTCGTAGCACAAGGTCTCAACCGTTTTCCTGTCCTTGCCAACATCAGCTTCATAAATACACCAGCAAAAATGTTTCATTCTCCAATAGTCACAGCAATTGTACCAAATGAAATTAAATCTGCATCTGTCTCCTGTTTTTTTTTTTTTTTTTTTTATGTCCAATTCATTAGCAAAACTAACATTCCAATTAGATACTAGAGAGAGAGAGGGGATGATTTGCACTGGCAAGCGCTGACTAGAGCGTTTTAGTATGGAATATGTTAAATACTGTAGTAAGCATTTTCAGTAGATGTTGACCTCCCACTTATAGAATTATGGGTAAATGTGTTTGTACACCTGCATTTTCACACTTAAGAGATACCCGAAAAACAGAAGAATCATCCATTGCAAGGACATTTTGCCATTCCAAACTTCTTGGTGTTAGTTGGTTTCATTTAGGGTTATAGCTATGTTTACACTAGGGTTAAAGTTAAGATTTGGGATCTAGTAGAGTTATAAGTTAGATTTTTTTTTTTTTTTTTTAGAGGTAATGTGCTAAATAAATGTCTGCACCTGACAGGCTGTCGTTAGTAAATTAAATGTGTGTGTCCATTCGTGCATGTGTGCGTCAGTATTTGTGGTGGAATATGTGTGAATTGTTTTTTCTGTGAGGCAGCTAGCAGACCTGGAATTCCCTTTAACTATGTGAAGGAGTGGAGGAGGTGAGGATGAACAGCCTGGCTTGCTGACTCTGCTGTGGCCTGCTGCACAAGCTGCCAAGTGAAACACCTGGAGCTCTGGCTAGGCCTTCTCTAAGCACCAGACTGTAATGACATCAGGTGAATTGCTCAATAGGAGCAATTTACCTGATGAAAAAGAGAGGGAGCAAACACCAACTTGAGAGAGTATCCGCCAAACACAAAAATGCCCCATACAAAAGATGGTGTGTGTTACACTCTGGTCAGCCTCTTTCATCTTAATTTAATGTCCTCTGCTTAGCTGTGATATTTGATTTCATTTTTCACTTCAGCAAAGAGAGGAGGTCCTATATGTAAAGTCAACATATGGTTCATATTAGATTACTAATATATATTGTGTTTTGTGTTTGCGGTATCATCTTTCCCATTCAATGGCTTCGTCCAACATATGTTCTCTACCATCCCTCACATCACGGAGGTCATTGAAGTCTATCTGGTATCTGATAGCAGCTATTATACTACTTTATAGCTGCATTAAAGACCATGAAGCTCTGAGTAACCAACAGGATTTCTGAGCTCCTATCAAAACAGAAAACTTTACTGTGAACTTGTTATGATCATGGGTACTAGTTGCAAATGCATACACCTACCTACGTAACGTTTTGGAAAAAACTGTAACTGGAACCACTGGGCCTCAGTGCTTTGCTTGATGGCACTTAGCAGCCATTCAGACTAGCAACCGTGTATATTTACAAGACTAAGAGTCTACAGCCACACTGTGGGGCTGTACTTAGGCACCGTGGTGCTCTGAGCTCAACACTTACATCTGCATGCTTGCTCACAATAACAATGCTAATATGTAGACCTGATCAGATGATAGTCAGACATTATAACTAATTAATGCTTGAATTCTTTTATCTATCAGAAAGAGTGAAATGGTACCAAAAGGAATAGTTAGTTTCCCCTGCTCCAGCTTCTAAAATGGGAGGCATTGCTGTGTCTCCATACATTGACCTTCCTGGCTGCTGCCCTCAACTCTGTGTGACAGCACAGCGAAGCACAGTAGAGACAACAGAGTACTGGAAACACTGGCATGAAGCTTTGCAGATGGGAGAAAAGTGACATCATCCTGGACACCACAAGCTTCCTGTTTTTTCCCCTCACAAAACATAATAGCAGTTGGTCTCTCTGGTGGTGTCCAGTCTTTGTATCACTCCTCAGGAATAGGAAATTCATGTGAAGGCAAGCTGTGGCACCCCGAAAGTGATGAGTGCGAACAAAACTCTTAACATAAAACCTGTCAGACCTGGCTGGGTCAAACTGCTTTTGTGATTTTGTATGAGTGCAAAATGTAAGTTGTCCACTAGCAAGTACACAAAAGAAAAATAAGTTAAACACTTTTATATTAACATAATGATAGATTATAAAATTCAGGTGATTCATGTTTTTATATATAATGTTGGTCAGATGAGATCCTATTTTCTTTTTTATGTTTGATGTGTCATTGTATATGAATCATCGATTGTCTCATGTCTCTGTCTTCATCTAAACTGCATAATGAAGTCAAAGCCAGCTATTGTGGCAAATAATTGACCATATCAGTTCACAGAAGCTAATAAGACCTTGTATGGTCATGTAGAAATTGTACATTGACAAACGGATCGCATTTACTTCTTCCTGCCCCGCTTATTATCAGTAACTTGTAATATAAATATGCAAATCTGGTGCTTGAACTTTACAATCTTCCGTTGAGGCTATTCATCTCCTTTAAAGTGTTCATTTACATGTGGAGAGCACTCATGCATCAAGCCGTGTCATTTTGAAAGCAAATATTAATCAATTTTGCATTGTGGATTGCCCCAGAGCAGTTTGTAATACATGCAGTGTTTTTTTCCCAAGATGGATGTACGCAGACGCCTTTTCTACTCAAACTTCTGGTGATAACTGTGAAAATGCAGTGATCAGTGTCACTGAGCTTTATCATATTAGGTGCACACATGCCCTGCAATGACCTGTCTTAGGCTGGTATGGATTCGGTAAGAGCCTACCTCTCCAAGTTAACATCACAGGAGAACATATATCCCATGCTTGTTTTGGAAATTCACCAGGACATAGTCCACTCATTTCAAAGTTGTAGATATGACCTTCCTGGATGATTGAATGATTACACAGAATGTGGAGAGCCAGCTGGCATGATGGCTTACTGGCAGTGGCACATGTTAACTGACACTGAGTGATCCATATTGTCTGACTAAGACTGATATCACCTATTGAATTCATAATACCGACTGAGCCACCAATGGATAATCTTTCAAAAACAGGCTGAAGTTAGTCTGAGTCATGCAAACTGGTCTTTTTCGGTTGCCATGGTCTGTTAATGTTAATACCAGTCAGAACTCATTAACCTCATTCCGCTGGGCTGCTGCATGACTACTCAGTTTCACAGGAAGTTTCATCAGTTTCACTTGCGTGAAATGCAGTTGAATAACACTGTGATCTCCCGTGCTCAGGCTCATAGCCCATGTAATTTGCTTCTCAGTATCATAACGTTGCACTAACGAGCTCCTGGTGTTGTGTCGTGTTTTCATATGGCAGGCACCGCTAATATCATCTACAAGTGATTTTGAGAGACTGTATTTGGCCTTGTTAGAATTATAAACTCTCCTGTGTTATAAGCTGAAAACCCCTCTCTTCACGTCCATGTGTCTGCCTTTGTAAAGAAACACCAATTTTGGCCTTTTCTGTTGAGAATGCAACAGATTTTAGAATATAGTAATAACAAAAATAATAATGCAGGCAGAGGAGACCCCTCTTTGAGTTATTGTGATTTTTAGCCATGCTAACAACATGGTTGTAGGGACTGGTTTGTCCATCTGTCAGTCCACCGCTATGGTTCAGACTGAAATACCTTGATTGCTTCTGGATTGAGGGGCAATACATTTTTCACAGAAATTCAGGTTCCCAAACAATCTTTGCTGGTATGACTTTGGTGATTCACTAACATTTCTGCGTGGTTGAGATTTATGGTTTTGAATGAAATGTCTCAACAGCTATCCATTAGATTGCCATGTGTTTTGGTACAGATACACATTTTCCCCAAAGGATTATTTATGATATATTTGGTTACTCCTCAATTGTGTGTCGTTGGATAATTTTGCTTAGGGCCGAATATTTGCAAAACCAAAAACAACCCCACCAGCCTCAACCGTGCCTTGTGTTTAATGCTACTTGGCAAACATTGGGAACCTAACATGCTAAATGGTGAACATGGTGAGCAATATACCTGCCAAAATATCAACATTGTGTGCATGTTAGAAAACAATGTTGATTTTAGCATTTACCTCAAAGCACCAGATGTGCCTAAGTACAGCCTCACGGCACTGGTAGCGTGGCTGCAGACTCTTAGTCTTGTCATACATCTACTATCCAATCTTTTCCATCAAAGTAGTAAACATTGCAGAGAGAATACAATCCAAGAGGAAAAACAAATCTTGCTAAGATAATTTATTATCTTACAGATGCTAACTTCAAATGTGCAATAGCAAATCAGTGGAAATCATACACACAGTTGTTCTGCATCACAGTGCTGTATAATATTCTGTGAATGTTTGTAAATGCAGCCACAGTTCTAACCCTTCAAGCCTTTGTTTTAGTTCCACTGTGACCTTGATGAGCCATCATATTGAGTAACACCACATGAGGCCAGGCTGTTGGTTTTTGTGAGCAGTGTGACAAACCTTACTAAGCAATTTGACAGGCTGTAACAACAATCCTGATAAAGCCAAGCCAGCAACTAAGTAAAAAAGGAGCATACAGCAAATACAGCAGTCTGCCCCATTTCCCTAAGGGTTCCCTCCTACTCAATAGCATCAGGCATGGCAGACAAACGATGATAAAGTGATCCTCTCATGACTTTGACAGGCACAACAGACAGCGGCAGGGCTGGCCCACGCAATAACGCCAGTCAACCGGGCTCTCACTCGGAGCACAGCACAGAGACATGCATTTCATCTGCAACAATGCAGTCACACCTACGCTCACATCATGTCTCTAATTATTGCCATCAGCTTCGTAACAAAAGCATATTGCTGCTGTCAGATCAGTGTCAGAGGCTCTTCATTTCGCTTTCTTTGAATTTGAAAAAAACGATTGTATTTTTAAAGCTAAGTCAGGGGTTTTAAATGGGTTTATCAAGGGCATACATTTTCTCTTATAGTAGAGAAAGATGAAAATTTGGAATAAAAATAATGGTGTAATAATTCTACTTCCAAGTATGAACTGAAAGAACTGAAAGAACTGAAAGAACGTACTGAGAGAACGTAATGACCTTGTGTCAGAGTGCGTATGAAAGTACTGCATCAGTCCGAATTTACACATGAACTGTGAAAACCATGTAGAGGTGAATAATAATGTGAGGTATTACATCTCAAAGTAATAATACACAATTTTTTCCCCTCTCTTGATTTTGTGATAGATGCAAAACCAAAACAAGGAACCCTGTCACATTTATTTTGGAATTGTCCTTTTCAAAATTTTTGTGATCTAATATTTTCAACCTGTTTTGGACTATAAATGAGCAAACAGTTTGGATGGTCTATCACTCTATCAATTCACTATCATATACAATCCGCTCTGAAGATGGGAACACAGCGAGCTAACACATGGATTGTGGAAGACCGTAAGACAACAATCTTTTTTTGTCTGGTGTGTTTTTTTTTTCCTTATCAATTTTTTTCCTTATTTCTGGTAAGGATGTTTTGTTGCTTCGATGTTACCCTTGCATTGAGTTTGTTCCCCTTTCAGTTTCTGCTGAATGTATATACTCTATATATGCAATGCAGTGAAATATTTTACCAGGGGTCCAACAAATCATACTACCTTACTGATAACAGCACTGATAATGCTATCTGTAAGTTTCAAATGCTTTTAAATTAGCAATTACTTCACAACTGTTAGCTTGCACCTGGAGATCTTCCTAAAAAAAAAACCTAAAAAACCCTATAAATGTAACGTGCAGATGAACGTTACATTCAAATCAAGGGGGCAACAGTGTGAGAGCTGCTATCATTCCACAACAGGATGCAGAAATCAAGGAAGTAATTACTTTACAGTTTTACTGCAAAGTAATTACTCTATTGTCTCAGTTTGGATACATGCATTTCAGTATAGACTTATTAATATAGGACTTTTTCTCAATCTAGCTGCCACCTTATTCATCATGCTATGGTGTTAGTTTGGGGATCCAACAGCAACAGCACAAACCAGTGTCTGACTGTAGAGTTTCTTTAGGTATTGCTCAAATTGAAATACAAGTGAAGGAAAATTGTGATTTAAGTTTGTATCTATATGGGTCCAATCCCTGGCCTGGCCCTTAGAGCGGCTGAAAGGACATTTGATTTCAAGAAGATCAGGAAATGATGCAAGGCCACCAAAAGAGAGGTAGAGCCAGAGGGCCGAGCATGTAATATTAAGGGGACAACGCACTTGTCTCCAGAGCACAATAGCCACATAGGCCATCCATTTCTTCCTTAATTACTGTCATACTTCTGTATTGAAGACCAGTGTTCCTTAACATATTCTGTGTTTTGAGTCCTTTTTGTCTCAGGTAATGGAATGTCAGCTCGGTATGATTCCCGTGTTGCAGAGTGTTGATCAAAGTGACCTCTGCACCCCTCTGCTCTGGCAAATCAATACACACAGTCAACAGAAGCTGACAGGGGCAGGCACAACATATAATAAATGACAATTCACCATCACAATGGCAAGAGCATATCTGACAACTACTGCTCATGGCAGTCATTTTCATGTGATGCCAAGCTGTTATGTTCAAAGTGGGATTCATTTGCTAGGACTGTCTCACACAGAGATGCTGATATTACAAGGCTGACTTGTAAGCACCTCATCCCCCAGTCATACGTTCCCACTGAAGCTGTCCCAGCCAAGTGCTGACGGAGGCAACGGTATTACAGTTGTATCTTTTTATTGTTGTTGTCTTTCAAAGGGAGCTTATATTGAAAGCAATTTTCCTCTTAAGGGAGCAAATTGTTCACAGAAAATTGTAACTGCCATCGCTTGGAGATGATTGGCTGCATCTTTTGGTGTTGGCAGCCAAGAATGGAAGGATTTCATATGCGAGAGAGAGGAAGAAAAATAAAGGAGCCGTACATATGAAAAGGTGTGTGGTGAAAACTGAGTGTGAAATTTCACACACTCCGGATGAGAAAATGGCTCCTGTTGGAGGGGAAATAGAAATCTGATGTGTATTTGTTGATGTGCAAAGAGGGAGAGGCAATGTGTTGTGGGACTAGGAGAAGCAGGCTTTATTATGAACTACACTCAGAAAAAACTGAGACTGGCCAATTTCCCTTCATGTTTTGCAGATTTGTAAGGATTGCAAGGATTTGCTTCTGCTGGTAGCCCACTGGTCACCTAACACAGAAAAGCCAATTAAAGCAAGACGGTGTCTCAGGTTTGTTGTGGCCTAGTCAACTAAAAACCATTCCAAACGTCAAATATGCTACTTGAAGAGAATCAAAAACAATTAGGAAAATGTTGAACGCATGGCTCTGACTCTTGGTTCATAGACAGCTTTTTTGCTTTTACCCAACTTCTAGCAAATTCTTCTGCCTGTCTGATAGATCTGTAGAGTTACTGCATAAGCACGAAATATAAAAATATGAATACTTTTCTTGTGTAATGACACATATGGGATGTAACATTTCACATTCCATATCAAATTCCACTATGGCATTATGGCTCTATCAGTTGCCATCTGTTTCTTAACAAAAGCATATTGCTGCTGTCAGATCAGTATCAGAGGCTCTTTTTTTGTTTTTTAGAATTTCAAAAACACAAACATGTATTTTTTTAAAACCATGTCATGGGTTTTAAATGGGTACATACATTTTCTCTTATAGTGCAGATACCTGAACATTTTAAATGAAAATTATGGTTTAATAATTCTACCTCCACTAAGTGTGAATGGAAAGAGCTAAAAGAAATTAATGATGTTGTGTCAAGAGTGGGTATGAAAGACTTGCATCAGTCCAAATTTACATCACACAGTGGGCCTGCTGTTTGCATGATTTTTTTAACTATAAGTAAAATAATTATTAAACATAAAAAAGTCAAAACTTAACTCCTCTGTAGTTGTTTCTGATACATCTCTATTCTCCAGTAACCCCCCCCACACACACACACACACACCACCACCACCACCAACAACAACAACAACAGATCCCTGCAGCTGCTACTAATTGCCCAGATCCTGACTTTTCTCTTACTATGGACATCATGAATTATGAAAGTGCCAGAACAAGCCCAACCTCCCTCTGGATGTATGCATACACATACATACACATACACACCGAGCAATAAACTTGTTTGTTTTGAGCCCGCTTGCTCCATCCATTAGCTGTTATTGTTTTCTCTAAACATGACATTGATTCAATTTACCACCAATCAATTTCAAATTGTTCTGACATTCAGATATGACCTTAAAGCCAGGCAGACCAAGAACTATGATTAGGATTAAACTTTTGTTAATGAGGTGATTTCTCTTCACACTGGGTGCATGTGACACAATGCAACAGGACCGGTCAGTAAAAATTAGATCAATTATTGTGAACGAAACCGCTTTAACTTGATTACCCTTGCACCCGCTAATTTGTGTAATTAATAACCTCCCCTCAGCTGCAGAGAGCAGTTTATTAATAACAATCTATATCTGTGCTCCTTAATGAAATGGCAGGGGCCAGGCCATCCGTTCTGCAGGTAATGTCATAATCAATGGTGCCCAACACATATGTTAATTACCGTAGTTATTAATTGTTACAGTTGGACTTGAATGCTACATGCTGTCAGCTCCTTTGTCCTAGTATGTATAGCAATCAGTGGATTGAAAATGGCAAATCTAATTAGCCATTCAGCGAGCAGGCTGGGAATCCAAATGAGACGGTATCAGCCCTGACAGCTGGCAGCCGAGGCGCCGTTCACACTGGGCCGTGAACAAAACCAGCATTATCCACTGCCCCGGGAACAACAGGAAAAGGCATGTATCGCAAACTAATAAATACATTCACAGCAGCGGCCTGCCATATCACACAATGGTCGAATGAAATGCCTGCTTGATGCCTTTGTTTGGGTACAAGGAGTGTTTATGCATTTATCTGTACAGGGTGCACCTCGTCCATCCAGCAGGCAGTGGTGAGTCCTTTTTGAGATTCCGTGCCAAGTGGTGCTTCAAGTAAAAACATTAAGTGATTTAATAACAGTGTTGTATGGGAAATGGCAAATTGTTTCCCTTAATTTGTTTTTGTTAACTAGTTTCTGAAGATTTTCCAGATATGTATTAGACTATATATGTTTATGCATTGTATTTATTGACAAATTACACACATTGAAGGTTTATGACTTTAAGATATAATGTCATGTTAATGAACATGGCTGACAAAATAAAAGCCTGCAGACTCATGTTCTACTTCATGTCTCAGTTTTAGGATAGCTCCTAAAAAATGCTGTCTACTTTGAGAATAGGAGGTGCTCTTATGACCAGTCATTTAATTGCCCTTTCATCCACACATGATTATTTGCTTCAGATGACTTCAAGTCCCTTTGAACATATCAATCCAATCTGACCATTGTTGTTTGGTTTGAGACGAAATTGTGAAGTAGATTATAAAACGTCATTGATGAGGGAAATAGGATTTAGTACACTTAGGCTAATCTAACCCTCACAGTGATATTGTGCTCATTAAAGTGGATGATAGTACGTAATTCCCAAGAGAGCATAGTATCGATGTCTGGATAAGGTCAGTCTCTCTTTGTCTTGTCGTCATAATGCGCACACGCTATATCTTATAATGATTTTAACGGGAATTTGTGTTCTTGTGCATCTATATTGTGGAAGTTATGTACAGTAACTACTGGATGTTACCTCATGGGTCATGCAAGCAGCTTATTACAACCCGTAGCTACCCTTCATTGTTATGTCATCTCTGGTAGCTGTAGTAATTATGACGGGAGCAGAGGAGGAAGTCAGATGAAGTAGTAGAAAGAGCGACAAAGTCTGCGTTAGGAGGAGGGCTGGGGTTGATGGATGTGTCGACCGAACAAAGGCCTTTCACACAGGAGGCTGCTTTTTGTTCCCTGTGTGAGACCAATAATCAATGTTGTTTCTTTTATCCACAATGGTTCCACAACCTTAACAGCATTTGTATTATTGTAAAAATGATGATGGTGTTCTAACCAAAAGAGATACTTATTTTAGTCCAAACCACAATCTTTTCCTAGATTTTTCATTTTTTTGCCTAAACCTCACCAAACCTTATTTGCGTGTTTATTAATGTTACCTTGACGACAAAGGTGCAGCGCTTGCTGCTGATACGCTCCTGTTGATCATATCCTAAGGTAGGAACAAGCCACCTATGTGGTCCTTTAGTTGGAGGACTTGTGGAGGACTGGTGCTGTAGCTATAAACTTTCAGAGAGTAAAGGGGAAACATGGGTTTACCATTTTGTGCCGAGCAGGTGGTATGCAGTTCCTAGAGCTTTTTCACTGACACAGATGTCTCCTGCAACTGAAAACAACACTCTGAGAGCAGTGAGAGTTAACCACAACAATGATGTTGAGGGGCACACAGCTAAACATTGTATTGAAACTCACTATAAAGCTCCATAAAGCCGAGGGGAGCTGCAGATTAAGGTGACATTTCTCTGTATTTATTTAATAGAAGTGAGTTGACAGACACTCACACAAACCATGTTTGTAAAAGGAAGAAAAAGTGACAATCAAACATGGGGGGTTTCAAAAAGCGGTCTTTCATGTTGCCACCTCACAGTGAAAACTCAAGAGTTTCAAATTTAAATGGAGAAAAAAAACGACAACAACAAAAAAAACAAAACCAAAAAATTCTCTGTGGATAAAAGACAATGGTATTACTCTGTTTAACAAGCAGTCGCAGACATACATAGTACACACACACACACACACACACACACACACAGAAACACACACACAAAATCCACAAAACATCCATATTTAAAACAGACAGCAGCTTGTGTCTCCATTCGGAGAGCACCTGTAAATAATGCAGTGTTAAAGGTGGCAGCCAGGAGGGTATTAGAGGGTGACCAGGTGGATGAGCAGCCCCTCCTCCCTCTCCCCGGTGAGACACCCGCACATGCATCAACCCCTTCCCAACACACTGCCATGTCAAGTCTCACTATGCCTCACCATCCATAGTCTTAACACTACAGGTGCTGAGCTCCAGCATGGCAGGCCCAGGGGGGTTGCTGGCCTTTCCTCTCGCCATACTCAAAGCAGAGATGGGCAATAAAAACACTTCACACCTTAAGTGAAAGATTCGACTTTAAATATTTTACACACATTCTGCATATGCAATTTATCCACACCTGGCTCTTAGGAGCAACAACATCTGGTCGCTGTTGCTTTAGAGGCAATTAATTCTTCATCCAAGCAGCCAGGGTTTTTTTCTCAAAATGTGGGAAGGACTTGTGATACTTAGATGAGTACAAATGTTAAGATTGCAATGCAATTCAGTAGCATCAAAACCATACAGAATGGTTTGTTTGTTTGTATAATCATTTATTTCACAGCATCCAAAGACACCAAGAAGTGTTTACATTTCAAGGATAAAATGAATACGACTTTATTAAAAGAGAGCTGATTTGCTTTAAATGCTGTTTTACAACTGATGGAACCTGCAGATGACTGCACTCACTCATTTGAAAAAGCAAAAGACAACAATGACAAGAGACAGAAATGTTAATTATGTGTCCTGATAACATTCAAGCCAGAGGCACTTGTGTCCCTCTACTGATGAGTTTAATAGATAGCTCGGCTAAATGAGTACAATTTTAGAGGTACATGTGTCCATGAGAAAAAAAAAATGAAATAAATAAATAAAACAAAACAATCTGGGTAATGAGGAAAAATAACTGTTTGATGAGGCCTAAAGAAAAAAAACTAACGCAAAGATTTTGATATACCTTGAAGTGACTGCTGAGTTAATACTTTTGGCTATAAACATTTAGGTTGATTACACTACTTTGACTTCATCAGAAAGTGACCTTTGAAGACACCAAATAAAACTGGTTATCATGATGGAGTTAAAACAACACCTAAGTGGTATATTGATTTAGGACTGATTGGCTTAAAACTGTTCAAGCTCGACTCTTTTTCATCTTTAGTGCCGGAAATCACTGCTTTCCTGTTTTCTGAATGGCCTTAAACATTTACCTTCCCTCTGCAATGATAGGATTCCTTTGTTTATTGCTGTCTTTTCCCATGGGAATGAAAGTAGATTTGGACTTCAATGCTAAGTGAGAACTGATCTGCATTCCCATGTATACTGTATGAGAGCAGGGGGGCAGCGTATTACCCTATGAGACAGTGTTTACTATGACCGTACTGCCACCAAGGCCTGTGCCCATGACATGGAGGTGAAAACCACAGCAATGAAATCTTGGCAAGGTTATAAAAGAACAAAACAGTCCTCTGTCAGTGAGAACAGGGACGAAGAGGGAAGTCAGATGTTTCTAAATCAGCACCAAAATAAGAGTTTCTGTTTTGAGAAAATTTTGCAGAATAAGGTCAACAAGGTAAAAAAGGGACTTGTTGTAATGCATGGAAATTATTGAAAGTCTTCATTGTATTGGGTAAGTCATAATGTACTTCTTGTCTTCTGTCTGCCTGGGTTTTGCTCCTGTTTTGGTGAATAGAGAGTTGAAGCCCAGAGCAGGTGAGGTTGAACTACTGAAACCCTGGTATCAGGGTTAGTTTGCGTGGAGGGTGGGGTTAAGGTGTTAGATGGACAATGGTTGCACTGGCTGTTTATCATAAACACAGCCTAGCCCAGAGAGGTCCATCTGCTTTGATTTTATTTAGTGATTCCCCCCAGGGGCCCTGAGTTGGAGCGAGAATAACAATACTTGAGCCCATCTGTTCTTGTAGAACCAGCCCCAGCTAAATTACCACGCGCTACGAGCGGCTGGCATATGCTGTGGCATAAAGCTACAAGAGGGCATTGTGTACCAGCTGTTCTGTTGACAAATACTTATCTGGCACTTCTAAAGTCAGCTTGCTAAGCTCGTTTCAAGTTTGACTAAAAACTAAAAGGGGTAAGAATTGAAACAGGGTTGCTGTGGGGAAGATGCATGTATAATACAAGCTGATTTATCCCGGGAAATCGGTTTGTCAGAGTTTGTCTGGGGAATTGGGTCACTGGAAGTAGACTTAATCTGAACATATAGGGCAGATAGAAGACTTAAGTGGTCAAAACAGCAGGATTAATCTTTCTCATCCTACTGTAAATGTAACAAGCTGTGATCATATTGTTGTCATATATTTACAAGTCTGCAGAGGCTTAAATTGGGCTTGATCATAGTAATCCTCATTACCTATTACTGTACAGCCAGATCCTTATAGAGTTGGATAATAAACACTTCTAATATAAAAATACACCTAAAGCCAGTTTTGACAAGGTTTTACTGCTATAGTCTCCAAGATCTTGCTATATAACGATAACAATAACGATAATAATAACGTTAACAGAGACTGACATCTCCAGCCAGAGGTCGATATATTTCTTGCCATATTCAAAAAGGGATATTTTACAGCAACACTGAGTAGTGGTCACTTTGTCCCTGCAAGCGTTTGTTTCTTGAAGATTTTGAGGTAGGTTTAAAGCCATTTTATTTTTAACAGTGTCAACATTCTAGTATAAAACTTGCCGCAGCATATCATGTAGCAACTTGTTGAAGGGAGGTTAACTCAGTATTTTGGGAGGTTTCTGTTTTGTTTTTTTCTGAACACATAGTACTTTGAAATAATATTTACTACCTTCTCTCCATGATGGCTTCCCACCACCATTGGCTGAAGTATACATTTTTTTAGTAAAATAACTGATGAAAAAAGTCATGTCAGCATCTCTGAACATGCTGAAAAAAAGTCCTAAATGTACTCAACACATGCTGCGTACCCTTCAAAATGGGCTTTATTTTGTTAACACGTACAGGAACATCACTGACATTAATTTTCCACCCGTTACATGTCTATACTGTACAGATGCAACAGAAAAAAAAAGTCAAAATCCCATGCTCTGTTCTGAGACTTCTGTCACATACAAGGCTCCAG